>OX638358.1:3513011-4106403 GCA_951812935.1 Hermaeophaga mercurialis | reverse complement strand
TGCATGGACTGGTTTGCGAATCAAATGTTAGATGTCGCGAAATTTATTGAATCAAAATTATTAAATATTGTTCCTATTCGTATGCCTACTCTCGCAAACGGTGTCTGCTATCACATTTGCGAGAGTAGGATTATAGAAAAAGACATTATCGTTAAAGATCACGATCATTTTACGGGATTATTTAGAGGGTTCGCTCTATTTGTAGTGCCTATTGTGTTCCATAATCTTAGCGGATACGATAGTCATTTCGTGATTAGAGATCTTGCTAAACGTGGACCCTTAAGTGTACTACCTGTGAACATGGAAAAATACATTTCTTTTACGCAGTATGAACCAAAAACTAAAATTAAATTTCGATATATAGACTCCTTTAGATTTTTGGGTACCAGTCTCGATGAGTTGGTGTCTACATTAAAAATAGAGGAGTTGGTTACATTAAAAGGGGAATTTGGTAACTTGACTAATGAAATGTTCAAACTGTTGACGAGGAAAGGTGTTTTTTCATACGATTACATTGATAGTATTGATAAGCTAAATGATACCACTAGTCTTCCAGCAATTGGGAGTTTTTACAACAAATTAAATGATTGTCATATTTCTACAGATGATTACGCTCATGCGCAAAACGTTTGGCAAGCTTTCCAAATTCAAAATTTAGGCGAATATGCAGATTTGTATATACGAACGGACATTCTCCTTCTTTGTGACGTTATGGAAAACTTTCGATCAACTGCTCTGGAAACTTACCAACTAGATCCGGCATGGTACTATACTATGCCCGGATATACTTGGGATTGCATGCTCAAGTACACTAAATGTAAATTACAAATTTTAAAAGATGTCGACATGTTGTTGTTTGTTGAGTCATCAATACGTGGAGGAATATCTGTTTGTTCAAACAGATATTCTGAAGCTAACAATAAATACATGCCCGAATATGATTCTTCTAAACCGTCCAAGTACCTTATGTACTTTGACGTAAACAATTTATATGGTTGGGCTATGTCACAGTTCCTCCCCTATGGGGGGTTTGAATGGGAGCCCAATACAAACATCGACATTACTCAGATTCCCGACGATTCACCCGTCGGATATATTTTACAAGTAGATTTAGAGTATCCCGAAAGTTTGCATGACGAGCACAAGGATTTCCCATTTTGTCCAGAACATCGCAATCCTCCAGGTTCCAAATTGTCCAAATTAATGACCACCCTTTACCCAAAAAAAGAATACACTCTGCATTATCGCAATTTGAAACAAGCTCTCGGACATGGCTTAAAATTTACCAAAATTCACAAAATATTAAAATTTAAACAATCGGCTTGGCTAAAGTCCTATATCGAGCTGAATACTCGTTTAAGGACTGTGGCCACAAGTAATTTTAAGAAAAATCAATTTAAACTTGCCAATAATGCTGTCTTCGGTAAGACTATGGAAAACATTAGGCTTCATAGGGTAGTGAAATTACTTACTTCTTACGAGGGTCGTTACGGCGCAAAAAATTTGATAGCCAGCCCCCGATTTCATAATCGAAGAGTTTTTGACGACAAACTCATGGCTATCGAATTAAAAAAGGCCGACCTACTCTTCAACAAACCCTTGTATATCGGCATGGCTATCCTGGATATTTCTAAAACCTGTATGTATGACTTTCACTATAATTTCATTTTACCAACTATGGGGGTAGAAAATTTAAAATTAATGTACACGGACACAGATAGTTTTATTTATGAATTAAATTGTGATGACGTTTACAAAAGTCTTGTTTGAGATCATTTAGAAAAATTTGACACTTCAGATTACCCCTCCAATACCGCGTATACGATTCCTTTAGTTAATAAAAAAATACCGGGCCTAATGAAGGATGAATGTAATGGTAAAATTATGACACATTTTGTAGGCTTGCGCTCGAAAATGTACAGTTATAAAGTTGAAGGCGGTAAAGTTGTGAAAAAATCAAAGGGGGTTAAATTCAATGTAGTCAAAAATAAAATTACATTTGACGGTTATCTAAATTTTTTGAAAAATATTACCAAAAAATATATTACTCAGCATACCATTCGGTCTTATTTACACGATGTTTACAGCATCAGTCAGACTAAAATTGGACCCTATGATGATAAGCGTCAATTACTCCCCCAGTCACATGATACCCTTCCGTGGGGATATAAAAGTTAATTTTTCTTTTTCGTTTTTTCAGATATGTTAACGTTAAGCCAACTTTGTGTAAAAAAAATTTGCGAAAATATTTCCAATACCATCAGATTCATTTATCTATCACCTCTACCGTGGAGTTTAACGGAGAAAGTTATTCAAAATTTTAATAAATATAAGTGGAAAAAATTAAGATGTGAGGCTGATTATGATAGCGATGATGTGTTATTAGAATTTGAGTTTAACAATATGGGCATAGAACTTCGCAACGCTTTATTAGCTTGCCCTGATTTAGAAATATTTACTGAAAATGATTACTATTGTGCTTGGTTTCGATATTTCAAGATAGAAAACTTGAATCTTTTTGTTTGTAAAATTTGTTTTAAAGGGATTCAAGAAGCAATGTTAGAACGTTATAATAAAAAAATAACTTTTTCCACTGATAGCTATCATGAAAGCTACTCAGCATCCGAATTGCATTTATTGTACCAAAGTAGAATTTCATGGTGTCAAAATTCTGTCGATCATACACTATTCGAATTGAAAGATAAATATGATTGTTATAAAGATTTACATGAAAATAAACGAGTGCGATTTTCAGACTGAAATATGTGCCTAATGAATTATTTATAGTTTTTATGTATTATACAGGGTGTCCGCGAAAATAATGCATTCCTTTATGGGGGAGGTATAAAATGTGCTATTGATTAAAAAAGTCTTATAACATTTTTTTGTAAAGTCAACGGTTTTCAACAAAAAAATAACATTGATTTTTGTATACCTGGTATGATATCTACAGTAAATTTACTAAAACCGACAACGCCGCCTATTCTGAAGCGCCACGAAAAACAGCTGATATCTGGCTTTAATAGGTCAGTGGGTTGGTTTTATGCAAAGAAAATCAGGTGTCTTGTTTTTATTGTATTCGATGATAGCTAATCGCAGTAAATACGAGTAAAAAACTTTTATTTTTGTAATAGATAAGAAATAGTGCTAACAGCTGACTTTGTATCTTGAGAATTTGTTTAAAGTGAACTTATTTTCTTGCAATTTAATTGAGAAGTACTATCTTTATTTTAGAAATAATGACCTTTGAAATGTTTTGATTTTTGATTTTGATAAATGTGGAAAATTTAATTAGACTAGATACACAAAATAACTTACCATAACGTCAAGCTACATTTAAGGCATATCGAAAAGTTTAGGTTCAGCGACTGCGATATTGTTTATAAAAAATGTTCAAAATGGTTTCCATTTGCACGCACACACGCATTAACGCGGCGAACCCAATTTTCATTAATATCATAATTGAATAAATTATGACGAATTGTATCGGCTGCTGCGAAAACGCGATTTCGTAGTTCATTCTCTGTTTCAATCTCAGGACGATTATCATACACGAGGGACTTCATATGACCCCAGAAATAATAGTCCATGACATTTAAATCAGGCGATCTTGGTGGCCATAAAAATGGTCCATTTCGACCAATCCAACGGCGAGGATAATGATCGTCAAGAAATAATTTTACAGCTCGAGCAAAATGTGGTGGTGCGCCATCGTGTAGAAACCACATGTCCTGACGAATGTTCAATGGCAACTCTTCTAGTAACCCTGGTAAAACATTTTCCAAAAAGTTTAAATAGCTATCTCCACGTAACTGTCTCGGTAATTCGTATGGTCCTATCAAAGTATGTCCAATAATACCAGCCCACATATTAATGGAAAATTTTTGCTGGAAGTTTGTTCTACGCGTTGCGTGTGGATTATGATCATCCCAAATATGGCAATTGTGGAAATTCAAAACTCCCTGTCTCGTAAAAGAAGCCTCGTCTGTACATAATATTTCAGAAGGAAACAAAGGATTTCTGGTTGTTTTATTCTGAAACCATGTACAGAATTGTAGTCTCCTTGCAAAATCACCTTGATGCAAATCTTGCACCCGTTGAATGTGGTACGGATGTAATAGTTGTTCTTTTAATGTTCTGTGTACACTAGTTCTACCAACATTAACTTGCCTTGCGACAGATCGTACACTCACTGTGGGATTTTGGGCAACAATATCTAAGATATCCTCCTCCACTGCTAATACACGATCCGTGCGATTTCGACAACTAGTTTTTTTAGGAATTACACTACCGTTTTCCAACAATCTTTGAGACACGGAAACAAAAGTACGACAGTTTGGTTGCCGCCTATTTGGGTATCGTTCATTGTAAAGTCTTACAGCAACACGACTATTACCCTGTGATTCACCATAAATAAGTAGCATATCGTGGTACTCGCGAGTTGAAAAAAATGCCATCTTAATATTTTTACATTAATTTGTACCATAAGCACCTAGATACACCTCCCAACGTTAAAACTGGCAGTGGCATCTAGTAAGTGACTAATTACTTATGCTTGTGACTACCAAAATATTAAAAAAAAAAAAAAAAAAAAAAAAAAAAAAAAAAAAAAAAAAAAAAAATAGTTCCGATTCTTTCTATCTTCGCGGTGTTGTCACGTTGTGATTTCCGAAGGAAAGTTTATTGATCATTTTTGTGAAAACTATTGATGTTAGAAAAAAAAATTATTAGAATTTTTTGTTGCTAATAACACATTCTACCAATCCTCTAAAGGAATGCATTATTTTCGCGGACACCCTGTATATGTATGTTTGCTTATTGTATTATTTGTGGGACAATAAAAAAATAAATATAAAAAAAGAAGTGTTTTATTTAAAAAAGCTTGATACATTTTTTTAATTTAAACAGTGATTACATATATCATTAATAACATCATCTTTATAGTAATACATGTACTCTTGTAGAGCATTTTTTCTATACAATTTGGCATAACAGCACAAATTAAAATTAAACTATTAAATCTACTAGTGTCGTCACAAATACTATTGAAATTAATAGCCAAATAAGCTAGTGTAGAATCTATTAAATTACAGTAGAATGCATTAAAGTCCAAGTCTTCTAGCAACGAAATGTAGTTCTTCACCAAATTGCAATTTGCTTCAAGGATGTCGGAAACATCATTCTCGTCCAGGTAGAACTCGACTCCATGTTTGTTTGCAAGTAGAAACTTGGTATCGTCATACACTAATTGAGTGACTTTACAAAAGTCTCCACAAGGGAAAACTACAGGATCGTATTCGTCAGGAGGTGATGATAGATTCTCGTGAAAAAAGTCATCGTATCTCTGACGCAGCAATTCAATAAAAGTAGTCCACTCAAATGTACCAAACGAAATTCTTCCAGGTCGAAGTAAAGGTGTTAGTGTTATTGCAGGATTGAAGGTTCTGGTTGGACTTATTCCACACAAAAGTGCATAACTTCTCAGGGAAAAGTTCGTTTACAGTAGATGGTATCGCTCCAATTTAGCAGCATACTCGTATGAAATTAAAGCTTGGTCGATTTCCTCAACACAATCATTAAGCGTCACCACTGGAGAAGGTGAAGAAGGTGTTGGCGACGGCGACGGCGATGACGACGATGACGATGCCGAGTCACTTTCAAAAACAATTTCACAAGAACTATAACCACTATCTTGACTACTCATGTTGTTGGTTGATTTAAATTGCAGGTGCACACGACTGAATAAAATGTAGATTCGCACACGCTTGTATTTATATACCCCCACTATGAGGGAAAACGATAAGTTTGAAGGTTATTCAAAAAAAAAGGCCCCTTGAATTGCTAAATTTGTTCGTATTTTCCATAAGATTCTATACAAAATCACTCTTGGATAGACAAAAATTCTATTGTTTAAATGATTTATTTTGTAAAGTATTATACATTTTATTTCTATGAGTTATATTTAAAACAGGATTAATAATTTTAGCAGCTTCTTCTATTCGACGTTTAAAACGTAGTTGATTAAGATATATGATTGTAATCTTCATTAAAAGTTACATTCTTCATATCTTTTCTTTAAGAACATCGAGGTATTTGAATATAAGTTCTAGTAATAAACTATATGCAATCGGATTCGCTTGTTTTATAGGCTCCATTGAAGTAAGAGCTGTGTTGATGATATCTTCCTTGTTTTTAACCACCATTTGTAAAATTTTTAATACTTCAATGTTGTGCTTAATTAAGGGTAAGCATCTCCAGAGCTCGGAAAGGGAAATTGATCCTAACCAGACAGTAGCATGTCCAGTTAATACGTTCAAAACAGTAATGTTTTCAAAATTTTCAAACTGTAACAAAAACCGGTTAAAATCTAGTGATTCCTTCTTTCCCGCTGTTATAAAATCTTCAATAGTTTCTTTGAAGGATAAAAACTCCTTCCACTCTTTTTCACTAAACACGATACAGTTTCCTTTATTTCGTATTTGATTTATTCAGGTAGAACCTTTGTTCACCCAAATAGATATTTTTCACTTTTGATTCTTCTGTAAACTGCATGATGACTGACTGACTAACTTCACCGGAGAAAGTCTTAATATTTATTAGTAAGAAAAAAATGGGTGGGGATTCTATATTTCTTAACTCCATAGCACATTCAGTTTGTTAGGCCTGACGCATGCCTGAATGGTATTTAGCTTCCCCATTTTATGATACAACCACATTTAACGGATTTTTCTATAAATAATCAAAGATTATAAAAATAGAAAAGAATATTTCTTATCAACATTTTTCAATCCAGTTTATTTCAATTTTGACTATTTGTTTAATTTTCATTCAACAACCTTTTACTCATAAATTAAAAAACCTTTTTTTGTTTTAATATGATTTATTAAGGATATCTAAACATTATTGAATAATTATTTTCACCGTAATTGGTACAGTTGCATTTTGTATAAAGACTCCTTCTGACCACGGATTGCTGCAAAATGTTGTAAACTGATTCCCTGTTTTCATCAGATGTTGAACTATTTTGCATGCGTAACCTTTTCTTCTATGTTTGTCAAATGTATATATATAATTTAATATTCTGGGAACGTCATGTTGTCCTAATGGATCGAAATCACATCTTGATAATAAGGCGAACGCTGCAACTTCATAACCGATGTAGAGGATCTAACAAGATATTCTAGTTTCTTGACTCCATTGTTCAATTATAAGATCTTTTACAGGTAAACGCAATATTTTATTTACAGCTCTTTTACCTATAAGAAATTCAATTTTTTCCATCTTGATTGTTTAAGAACGAACGACTTGTGTTAATTGTACTCTCTGTTTTATTTCGTTACCACATATACAAATGGAAAGATAAAAAAGTGGGTGGGGGTCTAATAATCACGGCATGTTCACGTGAAAAGGGGCTTTTTCGCGATGTTTTAAGAAATACTCTAAACAACTATTATAATAAACGCAAATATATTACTCGTTCTGTTATAGAACTTTTCGACAAAATACATGTTTCTAGGTTATCACTTCATTCGCTGTTTTGGTAATTTCGTATTGTTTTTAAGTTTTCAAAATTCAACATGGCTACGCTCGTGGGCCAGTTTATTATTACAAGAGGGGGCGACACGTGTAACAGCGCGTCTGTGAAAGGTCTTATGCAATAATTTTATAAGTTGCAGGACTGTCGCTAGATAATCCGGTTTTACAAAGGAGCATCTCACATAAAATTTTATTTACACTTTATTTAACTATATTACATTGGTAATAATAATTGGCCGTGTACCCCTAAAAATAGGTTAAACATTTGACGTTTACGTGACTTTTACGTAACGTTTACGTCTCGTAAAACGTGACGTGCGTGACGTAAAACGTGACATGCGTGACGTTTACTTGGCGTGCTAGACGTTTTACGTGACGTGTGTGACGTAAAACGTGACGTTCATGACATTTACGTGAGGTACGTGCCGTAAAACGTTACGTTCGTGACGTTTACGTGCCGTTTACTAGACGTGCGTGACGTAAAACGTGACGTGCGTGACGTAAAACGTGACGTGCGTGACGTAAAACGTGACATGCGTGTCGTTTACTTGACGTGCGAGACGTTTTACGTGACGAGAGTGACGTAAAACGTGACGTACGTGACGTAAAACGTGACGTGAGTGACGTAAAACGTGACGTGAGTGACGTAAAACGTGACGTGCGTGACGTAAAAAGTGACGTGCGTGACGTAAAACGTGACGTGTGTGACGTTTTTGATGTTTTACGTGGCGTTTACGTGACCTTTTTGACTTCATCCTGTATGGTAATTAAAAGTCTCTCTCTCTCTTTTTAAAAAATTTATAAAAATAAATGCAAAATATATATACGTACACATTTCTTACATTTTCATTCATATATATTATGTGTGTTGGTAAAGTACTTGTACTGCTTCTCTTAACATCCCACGCAAATTCTGTGAACGTTAGTCGAGAATATTTTGTATCATTTTTGGAACGGTTCGGCTACATTAATCAAAATGAAATCGTAGGTGATAGCCTTAAAAATGTGTTAGCAAATTTTCAAGAAAAATATAATCTACCTGTGGATGGAACTCTGAACGCTGCCACTATTCAATTAATTAATAGACCTAGTTGTACTGTTGGTGAAAATTCATTTACAACGATATCAAGATGGAAAAATAAAACGAGTTTGCGATGGTATTTTCCTCAAGCCGGTTCGAAACATCTTTTAACAGCTCAAAAGGCTTTTGCAATATGGGAACGAGATTCAAATTTCAATTTTCGACTAGTTCAATTTCCAACACCGAAACCCGATATTACTATAACCGTCGTACCCAAAAAACATGATTTTCGAGAAAGCTGCACAGGTCACCATCGATGTCCACATAACTTTGATGGGCCTGGGAAAATATTGGCTCACGCACATTTTCCTAGTGCTGGTGGATGTATTGAAATTCTTATGGATGCTAGCGAACAATGGTATTTTGGGAATGCTGATAATGTTCCTGATGGTCAAGTAAGCTTTCTTATGGTGTTGGTACATGAAATCGGTCACACCCTTGGGTTAGGACATAGTGAAGTAAAGTCTGCAATTATGTTTCCTTGGTATCAGCAAAAGTTAGCTCCTCTAGATGAAGATGATAAGAATGCATTAGAATTCTTGTATGGCCCACGACGACGAACGCCGACGACAACGAGAACGATAACGACTACAATTTATCCTCCAACCACTCGAAAACACACATTTCTTCTTCTTCTTCTTCTTCTTCTTCTGTTAAGACGCCGATGATTGTTTCGCCTCAATACAAAAATTTAGTAATATTAAATCACCTGATTTCATGTTTCTTGCAAAAGCTCCATCGTTTCCTAATTATCGATTGTACGTCGGATTTAATACATCTTTGTGGAAATTTGATTTAAATAGTATGCTCATACCTTCAAGTCCCGAACCGTTAAGTAATTATCTGCCCAATGAACTTAAGACTTCCTCGACCCCATTTTCTCACATTTTTCAAAATTCAGCGGGGGATTTAATAACGTTTGGCAATCGAAAATGTTATGTAGCCTCATTTCCAAATTTAAATATTCAAAATGATTATTATTTACCCGTGCCCTCAGATGCTTATATTAATGCGTTATTTCAATCAAATAGTGGTAGAACTTTTGTTTTCTATAACAACGCTTCCTGTGTAGAATACATTAATGATCCTGGAGAAATAATTAGTCGTGGACGTATAACCGATCAATTTCCAGGTATACCGATGGACTTGACATCAGCGTCTAGATATATAGATGGTTTCATTTACTTTTTCAACAAAAACTTAAACGTATATTACAAATTTAGTGAATATACGAAAAAAGTTGTTGAAGCTGGACAATTTAGTTGGAATCTATTTAACATATCCTGTCCAAACGTAGGGTTAAAAGAACAATTGAAAACCCTATTGACAAAAATTATATCTTTTTATGAATAAAATGTACCAAGTAAATTGAATATAATAAAAAAATAATTAAACGCTTTGTTCTTTATTACGAATATATACTCTTTCAACGCAATTTTTTTTGTTTTTTCTTCGAAAAATATTACACATGGTGAAAAGAAGTTTAAATTAAAAAAATATAATTTCTTTTTTTTTTTATGTTAATAAATGAAATGAGTTTTATTAAAACACCTTTTGCATATTTTTAGTTGTTTATTGCAACATTACATGAGGATCGAAACCTTCTTTGAATACATTTATAAAGAAATTTTAGTAATAAAATACATATAGCAGATAACGTGAGGCACGATATTGTAAATGTCTTGTTAATTTCGCCATTTAATTGTCCATCCTTGGTGTCGTAGGAACTGGTGTTGGTTGAATTTACCTTAAGGGGTAACAGCAACATAGTAATTTTTTCGGTATTCTTGTATTTTCCAAATTTAAATTTCCCAACTGCTTTATAACGTTTTCTTTGTCTTCGTACAGTTTAATATCTTTACGAAGTTGCTTAAGTCTTTCTTGAAATTTAAGGACTTTTTTCTCAAATACGTTTGTCTTGACGTATGTCTTAAAGCACTAATCCTCAAGCGCTATTAATAAATATTATATAATAAACCTCCCACCTACCGCAAAGTTTAAATTTTTCCAGAGCGCTCCACATAAAAATATTCCTTGTTGTTATCTCTAGATATAGATCACGTGACATAATTACCCAATCATAACTATGTATCAATACGCTCGGTTGTTATCTCTAGATATAGATCACATGACATAATTATCCAATCATAAGCAGGCAAGTTTTTTCGTGGTCACGCTTTCTCACATGATCTGCCATCACCACACCCCCCTTCATCCAGATATAGAAAAAAAGAAGAATATTGACCTGAAACGTGTCAGTGGGTTCAGTCAAATATAGAAAAGAAGAAGAATCATGGTCTGAAACATGTCAGCACTTCAGCCAGGGTTTAACCGACTGTAGAAAACAGAAGAATCCGTTATTTTCCATATCTTACGTTTCCATGACAACAAGGCGCTATTAAGTCAGTTGAATAAAATTTTTTTCGTAAATTAGACAGTTCTGTACAAAGTTTTTTTAAATTTTTTTCTAGAGCGCTCCATGCCTTGTTCATGTACGTCATCACTTCTAGATGATGCCCGTCTTTTTCGCCATTCAATTGCACTAATAATAACGGCTAATGCCCTTACGGTAACGTTCATTGCGCATGTTTTTCCACATAAAAAAATATCTCTTGTTCATCTACGTCACTTCTAGATGATACCTATCTTTTTCGTGATTCAATTGGACCAATAATAACGGCTAATGCCCTAATGGCAACGTTCATTGCGCATGTTTTTTCTTTAAATTTAACATCTACACCACTTTTACATGATACCTATCTTTTTCGCGATTCAATTGGACCAATAACAACGGCTAATGCCCTTATGACAACGTTCATTGCGCATGCTTTTCTTTAAATTTGACATCTACGTCACTTTTAGATGATACCTATCTTTTTCGCGATTCAATTGGACCAATAACAGCGAAGTTAAGCGCTAATGCCGTTACGGCCACGTTCATTGCGCATGCTTTTCTTTAAATTTGACATCTACGCCACTTCTAGATAATGCCTGTTTTTTCCGCGATTCAATTGGACCAATAACAAGGAAGTTAAGCGCTTTGTGCCCTTATGGCAACGTTCATTGCGCATGCTTTTCTTTAAAATTGACATCTACGTCACTTATAGATAATGCCTGTTTTTTCCGCGATTCAATTGGACCAATAACAAGGAAGTTAAGCGCTTTGTGCCCTTATGGCAACGTTCATTGCGCCATCTAGTGGCAGTTTCTGGAACTTTGACATAATTGGACTAAAAATGGCCGCCGCCGTCGCCGCTCTCCAACGCCATCTAGTGACAGTTTGTAGAACTTTGGCGCCACCAACGCCATCTGGTGACAGTTTCTGGAACTTTGGCTAATTGGACTAAAAATGGCCGCTCTCGAAATTCGAATTTACCGCGCAACACGTCGGCGACACCAGTGCCTCTGGTGGCAGTTTCTGGAAATAACGCAGAACCGACTTTGCTTCACTACTTAGAACTCTTGAAATAAATCAAATTCTTAGCCCGATTGTTTGAATAGCAAACGGGAAAACAAAAATAATGTTATATCAGAGCAACCGGATTCAATAAACATGAATTCAGACAGAATCAAATCTGACGATATTACCCAGGTCTCGATGTGAGGAAGGAAAATTGAATTTTCTCGAATGAGAAACAGTCCTTGTCGCGGATTGACGTTCCCACGTATTAAAAAAAGCAAATGTGTAAGTGTTACATATCGAGAATGTTCAAGAGAAACGGCAAATTGCAATCGTTGCAGTAACGTAAAACACATTTTTAACTGAACTCCATATCGATTGGAAACTCTATGAAAAGTGTTAGCTTTATTTTAATAGATATTATTATTGCTGTGTTCGAATCATTGTAGACATGTAAGTTTAGAAATTATATTAATAAAGTATATAATTTAATATAATTTTAGCAAATTCCAGATACTTTGTTTTTTATGGGGATGTTCAACGTTATTTTAATTAAATAAATATTTAATAGGCACATTTAGCTTAATGCAGGTTTTTTTCAGACATATTCAAATTTTAACCCAAGTTCTGGAAAAATTTAGGGAAAACCAAGAGACCGTCAATTTCTATCCATCAGCTTTAAAAACTCTTGCTCAATTAATATATTTTCTATCAGACGTTTAGAAATTCGCATGGATACTTTTTACCACATTTCTCACATGTAAAATTAAGGTGAATTATTTATTTTCGATTTTCTGAACATGTATGAATTTGTATTTACTCATTTTCTGCATCATATTGCGGTAGAGCGTTCTGAGTGCAAAACCACTCGCTCTAATGAGAAACCTGGCCGCATTTCAATTGCAACCTACCTGAAAAATAAACTGTTTTTCGAGTTTTATCAGATATAACTCTAATTCGAGGTATAAAGTTATGTCCCCTGTATATAGGATTTTTATTTTTGCCAAAATATCGTGTAAAAAGTTATTCATTAAAATGAAATGCATAATACATAACAATTGTTAAAAATTATACTGAGCGAAGTGAATTAAACTAAATAATCCTTAGTTCGTTTAATATATTTATTTTATGTTGCTATATTTACACATTAGATTATTATTTTAGTTATTCTAAATAATTTCATAAACATAGGGGGTGGGTGGCTCAGTGGTAGAGTCACGAGCTGGTTTTATTCATGTATAAATTCAGATTTGATTATTATTATTATTACTAGGATCTTATTATTGGTAAGTTGTAAGTTTCCTTCATTTTATATTATTTTTATGACAATTTAATTGTAATTTTAAATCCGAAGATGGCTTTGTAAGCCGAAACTAGTCGTCATTACATGTATTTAACCTTTTGAAATTAAACAATTTTGTGGTAAAGATATTGATATTTTAATTGTTACTAATAATATTAATTGTTAAAAAAAAACTGTGAACTATTATTATAATTTTCAACCAGATATGGTAATAAATTGTATTATAGAATGCTTGGTAAAAAAAATTGGTGACTACTGAAGACCAGTTAGACACTAACTTCTTGATGGTTTATTTTCACGTTTATAGTTTATTTGATGTTATTCAGTTTGTTCATTAACATTGTTTAACATTATACTTTAACTCTTCATAATTTTATTTCATGACCAGATGTAATTTTCATAAATGTATTGATTATCATCCCTGTTTCATTAAACTTAGGTAAGTTTGTTAGCAATTTTTTAACGTCATAGTTGAAATTTAATTTCATTACACAATTTTGTAACATAGTTATTAATTTTTTCAGACCTGAAGATGACTTTATAAAACTAGTTTTCTTTTCGAATAATAATAAAAATTGTTGTGGTAAGATTTCGAGTTTCCTTCTGAAATTTTACTGAAAACAATTTTAAATAAAAATTTTAGAACTTTATTACTCTATATCAAATTAAAAAAACTTTTCACTCCATAATCTCACTAACAAGAAGCTCGTTTTTTTAATTTATGCTGTATAGATAATAAATAATAAATAAAATAAAAAAATATTCAGTAACTTTTAAAATAGGATGCATTGCAGTGCTGAATTCTTTAAATAAATAATTTACTGAAATACTTTATATATCCCTTAGAACTATAAAACATTCTTTTTAAGTGTGTAAGTTAATGGCGTTGCTTTTATGAAACTCAATTATCGCCTACAGGCATAAAATGCTCTATATAAGGATACCAAACCAGATTGGATAAATATAAAACCCCTCTAACTTATTGTAATTACTATTACCTTTTAATGTAATTGAGAATGGGCTCTTTCCTTACTCAAGTATAAACTTAATCGTTTTTAATTATTTTTAGTTTTATGGTTCTTTAGTTCATGTTACTAAGGAACATGATATTTTGATGCCATATACATTTTTGAGTGTCCCACAGAATTTTTTTACTTTATGAACCAACCATACTCGGTGAGTAAACCCGTTTACAATAAAATTATGGTGGCCCTTGTTTTAGAGATTTATGAATAACGCAGCGATAAAATAACTCTTAATGTAATAAATTGGTCGATAAATCGGTCAATAGCTTGTAATTATTTTCAACTATTACTCAAAAGAGCGAAATCGTCTGAAGTTACGCAACTTTTACTTTTTATTGAAAGGTGAAAAATTTGAGAGATAGGCATCTAACATTGGTTGTGCTACCACAAAATAAACACACTGAGATAAAATTTACCAGTCAAGTTGAAATAATACCCCGTTAGTTTACCCTAAAATTTACATAACAAAAAATTACTTCAGGGGGTTCAAAAAAAATCGCCTGCTTCCTGTATGATAAATCTTTTGTCGCAGTAGTGCTAGTAATAAAAAAATCGCAACGATAATCGCAATATTTAAACCACGAAACAAACCCTAAGTTCACGATCAGAATCCCCGTTTTGATTTTTCGTAGTATATTTTATGACGTTCTAACTCAGAATGTCCTTGAGTCTTTAAAAAAAAACAAGGAATCCGACTTCTTTGACAAGAGTGAAATTTTTCGTTAATATTGGCCCTCTGTACTGCTTCACAGTATCGATTTTTGCAAATTTGTTGAAATTGTGTATACAGCATTACATGAAATATGTTTATAATTTAATTTCAGTTTTAAAAAGTTTATTTTACACAAGACGTTATCTCTGAAAATCAATAATCTTTGAACGTAATTGTATTGAAATATTCATTTTGAATCGTATATATCCGGTACTCTGTATGTTCAAAGGATTAACTTTAACATTGTTTGTTTTTAATTGTTTCTTAATAAGCTAACTTCAGCGACCTATAACAATTATTATACAGGGTTTACCAAATGTTCCTAAGGAGTGAAGAAAAAATCTGAAAATTTGGAGATCACGAAAGGGCCATAAAAACTACATTTTTAGATGGTTTCAAAGTTTCATACACTGGTGAGTTTTTTTAGGGGGTGACAACCTAAAAATTTTTAAATTGCAACCCCAATCGAGTTTCATCTTATTTTAAAGGTAATGAAAAAGAAACACATCTCCAATACCAAAACCCGATATTTTGTAACACAAATAATTTCGTTCTGGCCGTAGTAAGCTATCAGTTTAATTTAGCTTTTTTGCAATAAAAACAAAAATGAAGATAATCAGGTGTAAATTTAATGAACGGTGAACAAACAAATAAGTTAAAAAGTTGAAAAGCTTCTGCGTTTTCCATAAAACTTTAAATAATGGCAAAAATGTAATTCGATAAATGTTTTACACATTACATACACAAAAATTGTATATTAGTATAATAGCAACAACTTATTTGTTGTACTAAATCTAGTTTTATTTCAAAATATGTAAATTAAATTATATTAATGTTAGTGCCATGGTAATGTTCTCATCATTTAATAAAATCGATTTCTTTAATTCAGACGAGAAAAAACCACATATAATGGGCAATTTTTATTACATTTTTTAACACAAATTAATATTTCTTTTGTAATTTATTGATCAAGAATGACGAATCAGGGAAGAAAAAAAAAACACGAAGTATTCAATATTCCAAATATTTTCATCATTATTTTTTTGTTATTTACAAACTTGTTGTTTGTAATCTTCTTTATTTACTGTTTCCAAATTTATCCATAATATTCCGATATTGGAGAGATTATTACTTCCCTCTCGATAAAGAATATAGTCCCGACTTTTTTTGTCTTGAATGTGAATATTTCAACATGATTGTTATTTGTTATTGTTACGAGTACAAGGAATTTCTAAATAAAATAAAATAATAATAATATGTAATACTGTTTAAATAATATGCTCATTAAATAAAAAAGCTAAATGAAAACTTGAATTTTCTTTAATAAGTAGTATTCAGTTTTCAAATTGATTATATTTTTTTTGGGACGTAAGAATTTAATTAGATTCTATGGGTAGGTTAACGTCTATTTGAAGTGAAATATTTTCTAAAAATTTGTATACCAAAATAGATGTATAACGATGTTATCTTCGTCCCAAACTCTATTACCATGTTGTTGACCGACGAAATTGGGGTTACATAAATCTATAAATTAGGGTCTCAGAATTCTAGTTACGGGCTCAATTATTACATTTGTGGTCTAATTTTAAATTTATGAAATGTACCTTTCTCGCTCTGCCCCTCTAATCCAATCTTCTACTCAATGATTCGATCACATGTGTAGCTTTACGATTAAATGTTTTCGTGATTGAAGTTGTCAAATTTTCGTTATTAACTGAAGGAAATTGTGAGTTTCGTTACTCAGATGGAATACCTATGACATGTTATCGTTACGGAGCTTACTCAAGTGCGAAAGCTGACAACTTTGTACAATAATTTATTTTCAAGCAGTATTGATTAAATTTAAGGGTTTACACAAATCCAGAATTTAAAAAATATAAAAATATCTCCGACAGTTCGTTCCTGATTGGCATTTTCATTAAAAATCATGTATTGGATTTGAAATGTGGAGAATAAAACTACAGCTAAATTTCAGCAAGTGTTGTATTGTCAAAAATTGTTGTTATTTAATTCAAAATAAATTATTGTAACTAAAATAGAAAAATTATTTTCAAAATCTTATCAAACAAGAATTGTACAGTTTTGATTTCAAACAGGAAAAACTAAAAAATTTACTACTTATTCGCTATTACTTTTTTCGTGCAAAATTTAAAACCAAAAACCAAAGGCTTATATATTTTTGGATTATATAATCGATTGTTCATAAACAAAATATAATAACAAACGTGGTAAGTCCAAAATAATAAAAATTCTATTCTATAGAATAAAAATGATACCAGTCAAATTCCTGTGCGAACGAAGAACAATCACCTTTTAAAATTTAGCTTTAATTAAAAGTATTATCCAATTAAAATCGTAGTCTTTTAAAAATAGGGAACATAACTTGATCGTTTATTTAACTCAGCTTAGTTATAGTTGAGACTAAAGAGGATTAACAGCAAAAATATTATCAAAGGATTTTTAGAATGTTAGCTTATTTGAGCTACCTTCTACATTACTCTTTAAAATATAATCATAAGTCAAGGTTCTAGGCAACAAAAGGCTTTTCGAAAATGAAGAGCCACTACACACTATTTATTACAATAAAAAATAATAATAAGTTATGTGACCAAAATGTTAGAAACGTATTTTACCATACCTTCCTTACAAAAAAAAGAACATTAGTATGATAATCTATATTAATGAATATTTTAAGAAGCAATGTACATTTATATAAGACAAAAAAGGCAAAATTTTAACATAAAATGGTGCAGAGTAATTAATGTAAGCGAGTCTATCTTTCATACCAAGACGAAGGACGTGACTGTTCAAGAGATGTATTATTTATCTTAAAGTTTAATTGCTCAACGTTAAATTTCTCCCACGTAGGACTGAGGATCAAAAATTTAAGATTTAGGGAAAATAATAGTCCCTTATCACTAACTTGTTCGAAATTCATTAAACGTGATGTAACTGTATCGTTGTCGTCGTTAACAAACATTCTCAGCCACAACTGTCAAATTACTGAAAACTCGCAGAGCATCCGGAATAAATTCTTTTGAAAAGTGGCTGCTTCCATAAGAAGAATTCTCTAAAATCAAAGAAGGACAATACTTCAAAGAAAAATCCCAAAATTGAACTTACCTTACCCATCAAAATTCGACAACTACGGTATATTAAGCAAAGCCAATAAAAATCGTGAGACCCATATTTATTAATAAGATTTTACTGAATGCTCAACAGATAAAAGTTTTATATTATCTAATCTAATGTATCTTATCCATGGAAATTATTTTCTATAAATTTTAGTATCAAAAAATCATTTTCGCAATATAGATATAGATATAGTCTTTTCCTTGCTCCAAATTGACTACTATCATATTGTTCATTGTTTATTAAAGGTATATCACAGAAATATATATTAAAAAAACAGATGAGCCATACTCAAACATCAGCCCTGGTACTTTTAATGAGTATTTATGTAAGATTATGTAAATTTAGTTTCTTATACTATTCCTTGCCCAGATTGGGATCCTGTGTTTTTTATTAATAAAATGTCAACGTCGCCATTTTTCATGTCTTCCATACTTGCTTAAAGGATAGTGCTCGTTTAGGTTATTATGATATAAATAGTAAAATTGTTAAATCTTCCCTACATTCAATAAGTAAACGACTTAAAATATTATATAATAAACGTTTGTAGGAGAGTAATAATTTGTAGGAGAGTAATAACTAAAGTTCTGCCAACTTTTAAAAGGGTGAAATTGATAATACAAACAATTATAGGCCGATTACTATTGTCTCAGTAATAAGTAAAAGTTTTGAAATTCTAATTAAACAAAAAATAGATAGTTATTGCGAGACCAAGAATATTTTAACTTCTGCTCAATTTGATAATAGACAGACTCTCTCTACGATAAAAGCATTGCAGGAATTAATTGATTATGCAGTTAAGAGTCTTGATGTGGGTTTGAATACTAATGGTACACTTGAGGACTTCACTAAGGCTTTTGACTGCGTAAATAAGTACATATTAATTAACAAGCTTGAATTCTATGCTATCAGATCCAATGAATTAAGACTGTTGCGATCATACCTATCAAACAGGAAGCAATATGTTCACTACGATGGTATTGATTCAAATATTTTACTCATTAATAATGGGGTTCCATAAGGCTCTGTTTTAGGGCCTATATTATTTCTTTTACATATAAACGATGTACCAGTCGCAGTTGAACAAGCTAAATGTCTCCTGTTTGGTGATGTCACTGTCTTAATAACTAGAGAAGATAAATTTGAGAGTTTAGAGATTTTTAGTTTAGATAAAACCTGGTGTTGTAATCTACTAGATATTTCAGTTCTTTACTTATCATAGTTTTGTTCATTAATAATATATTATAGTAATACTATGAATTTGTTTCACGTAAGAGAGTTCTAAGACTACAAAATGATGTTTAAAACTTTTTATTTAACTTTACCCTTAAAGTCACGAACATAATTTAATATTTTCTGTAACAATTTATAACTATCCATATTTTGTGATACTACATTCATAATGCATTGTTTTATTAAGTATCGTTTATGCTGTTATCACTCGAAACTTATTTTTCTTTTGAATTTGAATTTGGAAATTAAAAGGAATTTCTGCACCAGTTGTTGAACAAGTCAAATGTACTTTTGTTAAGTAGTAGAGCTAAGTCGGTTCTAAATCAATTCAAGAAACTGCCACCAGAGGCGCTGGTGTCGCGCCGGCGTGTTGCGCGGTAAATTCAAATTTCGAGAGCGGCCATGTTTAGTCCAAGTATGTCAAAGTTCCACAAAGTGTTAGTAGATGGCGTTGGAGAGCGGCGGCGGCGGCGGCCATGTTTAGTCCAATTATGTTAGAGTTCCACAAAGTGTTAGTAGATGGCGTTGGAGAGCGGCGGCGGCGGCCATTTTTAGTCCAAGAATACTGGTCTTGAACGTGTTGGCAGTTCAGCCAAAAAAGAAGAAGTCATCTGTCACCTGTCACTAGAAATACTGGTCTTGAACGTGTTGACAGTTCAGCCAGAAAAGAAGAAGTCACATGTCACCTGTCATCTGTCACCTCTCATATGTCACCTCTCATCTGTGACCTGTCACTAGAAATACTGGTCTTGAACGTGTTGGCAGTTCAGCCAAAAAAAAAAGAAGAAGTCACCTGTCATCTGTCATCTGTCACATGTTGCCATAAGGGCACAAAGCGCTTAACTTCGCTGTTATTGGTCCAATTGAATCGCGGAAAAAACAGACATTATCTACCAGCGACGTAGATGTCAAATTTAAAGAAAAAACATGCGCAATGAACGTGGCCAAAAGGGCACAAAGCGCTTAACTTTGCTGTTATTGGTCCAATTGAATCGCGAAAAAAACAGGTATCAGGTAAAAGTGACGTAGATGTCAAATTTAAAGAAAAAACATGCGCAATGAACGTTGCCATAAGGGCACAAAGCGCTTAACTTCATTATTATTGGCCCAATTGAATGACGAAAAAGACAGATATCATGTAAAGGGGACATAGACGCTAAATTTAAAGAAAAGCATGCGCAATGAACGTTGTCATAAAGGCATTAGCGTTTAACTTCGTTATTATTGGTCCAATTTAATTATGAAAAAGGTAGGTATTATCTATAAGTGCCGTAGATGTCAAATTTAAAGAAAAACATGCGCAATGAACGTGGCCATAAGGACACAAAGCGTTTATCTTCGTTGTTATTAATCCAATTGAATTGAGGAAAAAAACAGGCATTATCCACAAGCAACGTAGATGCTAATTTTACGAAAAAATTGCTTGATCATGATTGGATAATTATGTCACGTGATCTAGAGGGGGTTATTATATAATATTTATTAATAACGCTTGGAGGGATTATTGCTTTAAGACATGCGTCGTCAAGACAAACATATTTGGGAAAAAGTCCTTAAATTTGAAGAAAGACTCAAGCAACTTCGTAAAGATATTAAACTGTACGAAGACAAAGAAAACGTTATAAAGCAGTTGGGCGATTTAAATTTGGACAATACAAGAATACCGAAAAAAGTACTATGTTGCTGTTACCCTTAAGACGAATTCAACCAACACCAGTTCTTCAGGTGCCGGTGGCGCCATGGATGGACAATTAAATGGTGAAATTAGCAAGACATTTACAATATCGTGCCTCACGTTATCTGCTATATGTATTTTGTTACTAAAATTTCTTTATAAATGTATTCAAAGAAGGTTTCAATCCTCATGTAATGTTGCAATAAACAACTAAAAATATGCAAAAGGTGTTTCATTAAAACTCAAAAATTTTTCATATCATTTATTAAAAATCAAAAAAAATTTCATTTCACCATGTGTAATATTTTTCGAAGAAAAACAAAAAAATTGTGCTGAAAGAGTATATAATAAAGAACGAACCGTTTAATTATTTTTTTATTATATTCAATTTACTTGGTAGGTACATTTTATTCATAAAAAGATATAATTTTTGTCAATAGGGTTTTCAATTGTTCTTTTAACCCTACGCTGGGACAGGGTATGTTAAATAGATTCCAACTAAATTGTCCAGCTTCAACAACTTTTTTCGTATATTCACTATATTTGTAATATACGTTTAAGTTTTTGTTGAAAAAGTAAATGAAACCATCTATATATCTAAACGCTGATGTCAAGTCCATCGGTATACCGGGAAATTGATCGGTTATACGTCCACGACTAATTATTTCTCCAGGATCATTATAGTATTCTACATAGGAAACGTTGTTATAGAAAACAAAAGTTCTACCACTATTTGATTGAAATAACGCATTAATATAAGCATCTGAGGGCACAGGTAAATAATAATCATTTTGAATATTTAAATTTGGAAATGAGGCTACATAACATTTTCGATTACCAAACGTTATTAAATCCCCCGCTGAATTTTGAAAAATGTGAGAAAATGGGGTCGAGGAAGTCTTAAGTTCATTGGGTAGATAATTACTTAACGGCTCGGGACTTGAAGGTATGAGCATACTATTTAAATCAAATTTCCACAAAGATGTATTAAATCCGACGTACAATCGATAATTAGGAAACGTTGGAGCTGTTGCAAGAAACATGAAATCAGGTGATTTAATATTACATAAATTTTTGTATTGAAGCGAAACAGTCATCGGCGTCTTAACAGAAGAAGAAGAAGAAGAAGAAATGTGTTTTCGAGTGGTTGGAGGATAAATTGTACTCGTTGTCGTTGTCGTTGTTGTCGGCGTTCGTCGTCGTCGTGGACCATACAAGAATTCTAATGCATTCTTATCATCTTCATCTAGAGGAGTTAACTTTTGCTGATACCATGGAAACATAATTGCAGACTCTACTTCACTATGCCCTAACCCAAGGGTGTGACCGATTTCATGTACCAACACCATAAGAAAGCTTACTTGACCATCAGGAACATTATCATCATCATCCCCAAAATACCATTGCTCGCCAGCATCCATATGAATTTCAATACACCCATTAGCACTAGGAAAATGTGCGTGAGCCAATATTTTCCCAGGCCCATCAAAGTTTTGTGGACATCGATGGTGACCTGTGCAGCTTTCTCGAAAATCATGTTTTTTGGGTACGACGGTTATAGTAATATCGGGTTTCGGTGTTGGAAATTGAACTAGTTGAAAATTGAAATTGGAATCACGTTCCCATATTGCAAAAGCCTTTTGAGCTGTTAAAAGATGTTCCGAACGGGCTTGAGGAAAATACCATCGCAAACTCGTTTTATTTTGCCATCTTGATATCGTTGTAAATGAATTTTCACCAACAGTACATCTAGGTTTATTAATTAATTGAATAGTGGCAGCGTTCAGAGTTCCATCCACAGGTAGATTATATTTTTCTTGAAAATTTGCTAACACATTTTTAAGGCTATCACCTACGATTTCATTTTGATTAATGTAGCCAAACCGTTGCAAAAATGATACAAAATATTCTAGAGTAACGTTCGCAGAATTTGCGTGGGCTGTTAAGAGAAGCAGTACAAGTACTTTACCAACACACATGTTGTATATAAATGAAAATGTAAGAAATGTGTACGTATATATATTTTGCATTTATTCTTATAAATTTTTTAAAAAGAGAGAGAGAGAGAGAGAGACTTTTAATTACCATACAGGATGAAGTCAAAAAGGTCACGTAAACGCCACGTAAAACATCAAAAACGTCACACACGTCACGTAAACGTCACACACGTCACGTTTTACGTCACGCACCTCACGTTTTACGTCACGCACCTCACGTTTTACGTCACGCACCTCACGTTTTACGTCACGCACCTCACGTTTTACGTCACGCACCTCACGTTTTACGTCACGCACCTCACGTTTTACGTCACGCACCTCACGTTTTACGTCACGCACCTCACGTTTTACGTCACGCACCTCACGTTTTACGTCACGCACCTCACGTTTTACGTCACGCACCTCACGTTTTACGTCACGCACCTCACGTTTTACGCCACGCACCTCACGTTTTACGTCACGCACCTCACGTTTTATGCCACGTGAACGTCAAATGTTTAACCTATTTTTTAGAGATACACTACAAGTTATTATTACCAATGTAATATAGTTAAATAAAGTGTAAATAAAATTTTATGTGAGATGCTCCTTTGTAAAACCGGATTATCTAGCGCCACAGTTATGCAAATGGGTACCTAATTTGTGCAACTTATAAAATTATTGCATAAGACTTTTCACAGACGTGCTGTTACACGTGTCACCCCCTCTTGTAATAATGAACTCGCCCACGAGCGCAGCCATGTTGAATTTTGAAAACTTAAAAACAATACGAAATTATCAAAACCGCGAATGAAGTGATAACCTAGAAACACGTATTTTATTGAGAACGAGTATTTCTTAAAACATCGCGAAAAAGCCCCTTTTCACGTGAACATACCGTGATTATTAGACCCCCACTCACTTTTTTATCTTTCCATTTGTATATGTGGTAACTAAATAAAACAGAGAGTACAATTAACACAAGTCGTTCGGTCCTAAACAATCGAGATGGAAAAAATTGAATTTCTTATAGGTAAAAGAGCTGTAAATAAAATATTACGTTTACCTGTAAAAGATCTTTTAATTGAACAATGGAGTCAAGAAACTAGAATATCTTGTTACATCCTCTACATCGGTGATGAAGTTGCAGCGTTCGCCTTATTATCAAGATGTGATTTCGATCCATTAGGACAACATGATGTTCCCAGAATATTAAATTATATATATACATTTGGCAAACACAGAAGAAAAGGTTACGCATGCAAAATAGTTCAATATCTAATGAAAACAGGGAATCAGTTTACAACATTTTGCAGCAATCCGTGGTCAGAAGGAGTCTTTACAAAATGCAACTGTACCAATTACGGTGAAAATAATTATTCAATAATGTTTAGATATCCTTAATAAATCATATTAAAACAAAAAAAGGTTTTTAATTTATGAGTAAAAAAGGTTGTTGAATGAAAATTAAACAAATAGTCAAAGCGGATTGAAAAAACATGGCCGCTCTCGAAATTTGAATTTACCGCGCAACAAGCCGGCGCGACACCAGCGCCTCTGGTGGCAGTTTCTTGAATTGATTTAGAACCGACTTAGCTCTACTACTTTGTTAGCTTTATAATTTGTAATTCCAACATATAACATTTTCCTCTACTTTTGTTGGAATATAACTGATTACTGGACACTACATAGTTTTTATTTCTCAACCTTACTTACTTACTTAAACTAAATGAAGCGAAAACACAGAACTTATTACTAAATTGAATTACACAGTAGAGTTCTGTAAAATACTTAAGTTTGATCCTGGATATTTACCTGAAGTGGCATCCACATATTGACCCTCTTTGCTCCAAATTATCTTCTCAGATTTATGCACTTCTCCAATTAAAACCTTTTTGATCTACTGATATACTTAGAACTTTATATTTAGCAACTATTCATTCACGTTTAAGTTACCGTTTACTTCTATGGGGTAGTTAAATTTTTTTCTGTTCAATAAACTACTTTGAGAGCTATTGATAGAGCCCAATTGCTTGAACATTGCAAGCCATTATTTGCGAAATATTCAATTCTACCTCTACATACACGGATGTACATTTTGGAGTCTGTCAGTTTTATACACCAGAATTTAGAAAAAAATACTACTCATTCAAATATCCATACATTCTCTACTAGGAATGCTAATAACTTAATTCCACAATTTTCTAGGCTGTAGACTACAAGGAATAATAAAATTTATGTGAATCTATATAACAAAATATGTAAAAAGTTTAATGATGTTGACCTCAAAAATGTAACTATCGGTATATTTCGTAAGAAAGTAAAAGAGTTTCTATTGAAATATTGTTTTTATTCTGTAGAAGAGTTTTTACAATTTTAACTTTATATAATTTAATATGTTATATTTTAACTTTGGTACCTCAAATGTATTATTTTGTATATAGGTGTGGGCAGTAAATTGATATAATATGATATCATGTATGATTGTATTAAGATAAGCTAATCGCAAAATGTATAAAAACCCCCGAGAAGGGGTATGTATTCCATTCATCTGTTTGGATTTAAATATACCGATGATATAATTTCTTGAAAATTGTTTTGATCTTCTGTACTAATTTCTAATGTTAACTTGAGCCTACCATTTATATTTGTAATGACTGGATGTGGATAAGAAATTAGTTTTCTTCACAGTTAAACTATATAAGTCTTGAGTATTGTTAAACTCCAGCTTCTCATAATCTACTAAAATGCAGATATTTTCTAGTTTCGTTAAATGTTAGCTTCACTATCTTTTTTTCCATGCTGTCTGGGTATGGATGGTAATTCTGCACATTGACTATTTTTCAAAATAAAACTTCCAAATTTCAGCAGTTGTGTTAAGTTCCATTAAACATTATGTTGCTTGTCATTTATTCACTAATATTTTTATAATTTGTGCATACTAAGAACTAATTTTGATTACTGTCTATGGAAGATTTCTCAGGTATTGTTGGGTACAGCATATTAGGATTTAAGATAACTTCACAATTTTCCAGTTTCCGAGTTTAATAACATATACCACCAAGTTTTATTCAACTTAATGAGACGATTCTTTAATCTACCTACATTTTTTTTAACTGAAATATTTTCTTGTTTACGAGTTTTTCTTAACTTTTCTTAGAATTTATTATTATTCGCTTCTTCAATAGATATTGAATCTTCTATCATAATTTTGTACATTTGAGTTTTAATTTTTATTAAGGACCATGAATAAAATTTCTTAAAAATAGGATTTTGAAGGAATCTATTTATTTTTAGTTGATTTCCTATATTTATCAATATTTGAAAATGGACAAAAAAAAGTAAATATAACACTAATATTATTTGCAAATGTTTTTTTTATTCAAATTACCCTTTATGAGTTTAATATGTTGAAAAAGTATACTAATATAAATATTTGCTTTTAAAATATATACAGGACTATGATTAGAAATATTTATAAACGAACAAAGTCACAGCTGAATTTTATGAAATACTTTGGCTCTCATTAATATTAAAAATTTCGCGATATTATGTTCTTTGGCAATTTTTAATGAAAGACACCACCATTATTATGTTTTATTATCTCTTTGTTATTTTTTCTTTGGTTGAGGGTGCCATAATGGGTTTTTAAGAAATTTTACATGATACTTTTTTAAGAGTGGAATGAACTGTTTACTTACGAAATAAGTCTCGTTATCAGCTCTTAAAAATTCTGTCGCATTAAGAATACAAAATACATTTTCTTCCATTAGTTTTGTAACATTTTTAGTCCTAACAAAATATGGTCAACTTACCAAAATAAATTAGAAACAGACATAATTATATTTAGATCACAAATTAATAATGGAAACCAGAATTTTTAGATCGAAAATTGAACAATAATGAAATAAGAAGAAAATACAATTATGGACTAGATATTAAGTTAAGAGAAAAACAAGAAAAAAGAAGAATGGCCTAGAAGATAACTAGAAAATCTTAAAAACATAGTAATAATCGTGTAGTAAAATGTTCCGGATTTAAAATAGTAAACCAAGATAAAAAAATGGAGCAAAGTAGAATAAGGATGGGAAAGATATAATGAAAAAGAATTGAACAACATGAAAAAAATAAATAAACAGCAAACTAAGAAGACAAAAAATCATGCATACAAAAGAGAAACGAATCAAAGCATGCAGTAAAAAAGATGGTAAAAATTCGGAAGAAAAGTAAAGACAGAATACGGAAAAAATAAGAGCAGATTTTGTAAAATAGTACTCAATTGTTTCAACCCTTACTTTGTGGAATTTATCCATAGTAATATTTATAGAAACAGAAAAATAAGAAAATTTAAAAAGAATCAAAATAGGGAAAGCAGAGGGGAGTGACAGAATAGAGGCAGAGATTATAAAATAATATAATAAATGAATTGGAGAACAATAAAATAATTCTGCTATAAAATAAGGGCAATAAGAAGAAATGTGAAAATTATAGAGCAATAAGCCTGACATCAGTACTTTTTAAATATATACCAGAATGATAGAAACTCCACTAAGAAGAGAAATAGAAGGAAGAATCGTCAATATCTATGGTAAAAAGGTTTAAAAATAATAACACCAACTTGGTTTACTTATTATGCAATGCAAAAACCGAGTAAATATTAAATAACTAAACCGATTTGAAATTAAAATTTATTTACTAAGTACCTAGTCATTGACTTAATTATTAAATTCTTTTAACTAAACTGGACATAATTATATGAATTATATGAAAACTGTCTTAATTTCGTTTTGCAAAAATAAATTCTGTTGGATCATAAATGGAAAATTTTAAGATTTTATGGGAAGAAAATCGACAAAAAAGGAGTATTGTTAAATTAAACATTTAATGTATTTAATTTTATTTGAATAAATTAGAAATACTGTGGTTTTGATTGAAACATGATAAAATGTATTCTTTCGTTTCACTGTTTACGTACTAACATTAACACGTCTTACATTTATGAACTCATTTTTAAGTTGCGTAGTGAAAATGTGTGATTAGAGGAAGTATAATAAAAGAGTAAAACGAATTAAGTAAACATTGAAGCTTGAGCATTTCTATTAAAGAATATTATTTCTCACACATTAAATATTTATACTACTTCTATCTAGGCATTCAAGTGAATAGCGACAGCTGCTCTAAATGTTTTAGAGCTACCACTCTTATTGAATTCATATAGAGGAAACATTCAGCCATAATCGTGGTATCGAACTCTCACACGTAACAGTAAGTTATTTATATCTTTACTTATCACGATATCGATAAAATTTGACTAAACTATTTAGGTTCAAAAATCAATTTAATTCTGATATTCCAGTCACGAAAGTATTGAATACCAAATTACATAATAAGACGGAACTTACAAATTGATGAATCAATATTGGCCTCTATTACAGGTTCCAGACTTATTAACTGATATTAAGTTGAAAATATTTATTTAGTAGCTTTATTTAAAGAAAGGAAGTGGACACTTTTAATGGGTTTCTGGCGAGCAGTCAAATTTATGTCAAAAGTACCATTTTTTGCTATTGTGCCTAATCGGTAATATTACAGGGTGATCCCTTATTCATAATGTTACGGGGTGATTCTCTGTTCATGGTCAAAAGTTCTTTAACTATTATCTTTTTAAGAATCTATTGTAAGAAGAGATTTGATACAATTATACATTTAAAATTTGTTATTATTATAAGATTGTAACAAGGGGTGCCTTTATTAATGGAACGGATATTTTATGAAATAACTGGTCGAAATAAAATATGAATAAAAGGCAAATTAGGAGAATTGAACTTCTAGTGTACCGACTAAAGTAAAATAAAAGAAGAAATACCAGAGAAATCAAGATCAACAAATACGCAAAAACTACAGACGAATTATACTAAACACAGATTATAAAATAACATTAACAATAATACAAAGTAGATTAGATGAAGTTGAAAACCGAGTAGGATAATATCAGTGTGAAGTCTTAAAGGGAAAATTATCCACTAACAACAAAAAAATCAAATTAATAAAATTCGGGACATAATATATGCATAAACATTCGTAGGTTATATTTGAATATAAATATCTAGAATAAAATATGTCTAACAGAGACTACGGAAATAGAAGCAATAATAACAGCGGTAAAAAGCAGCAAGGTAATAAAATAATCATAAAAAGTAATATAATTAATAAACATGAAAATTTACGAAACAATCATCAGACTGGGTTTATGAGGCATAAACTCTAATAATGACCAAGAAAAAATCGCATAACCTAAGAGCAATAGAAAATATATAACATTAGAACAAAAAAAAAATAATACAACGGTCTATTTCAGAATGTTTTGTTGTTTAATATTTCGTTTACTTAACGTGTTAAAATGTTTCCAAATTTTCTCGGTTCTATCCTGTTATTTTAAATAATTCTACTCGTATTATAAAGTAAATCGATAAAGCAATTTTAAGATCGTTTCTAAGAAAATGCCTGATGCAATATTAAATTCGTTTCTGAAGTGAGTATATTGTAAACAACAGAGACAAAACAAAATTATTTGCCATTTATAGATCACGTTGCCTGTTTAATGAAATACAAGTAAACACACTATATTAGTTTCGTTGAAAAATACCTGAATATATAGAAAAACGAAAAAGTAAACGAAATCCCTTCCAGCGTCTTCCAGCGCGCTCTTTATGATAATTACAATGATAATGACACCATTACTTGCCAGATAATGAAAATTATAATTTCTAAATAGCGACTTCTGCCAATATAACCAGAAAGCCTTTGTAACGGCTCCAAGTTTTCTGACGATATGAACGGATATTTTCCTGAGTGTTCTTCTCTTCTGTTATTAATACTTCAAGAGGCTCTTTGTTATTTTTAAGTTGTTGGTTCATTGTGGAGCATTTTACATTAAATGTAGTTGTTTTAGTAACTAATTCTAACTTTAAATTAAAGTTTAATGGTTTCAGGAAATGGCGAATACCGAAAAGAATAATAATAATTTTATTAAACGAGTTAACATACATTTTAAAAGTTTTCAATTACTCGTATAAAAGGAATTATTAGCACATAACTGTAATTTTTTATCTTTTTTATCTTAAATAAATTAAAATTAATATAGACAATATTATAAGAAGGTTATATATTTAAAATCAAAACTTACAACTGTTCCCGTGATATTTTGTTTTCACAACTATATATATATAATTAATCCCTTTCTATCCATAGGGTGTCAGGGGTAACTGCTTAGTATTTTCTTTATTTCTTTATAAACTTGTTCCAGTCCTTTTTGTTTTGTGCCAAAACCCTTGCCTCTCTCCATGTCATACATAATCTTCTTATCTTTGATTTTACCTACTACATTTTTCCAATATTGTTTTGGTCTGCCTCTCCTTCGTTTACTCTGCACTCTTGCCTCCCATACTTTCTTGACTTGTGTTGAATTATTCAATCACTGTAGATGTCCCCACCAACCAAATTGTCTCATTTCTATAAATTGTTCAACTGACTCAATTTCCAGGTTCCTACGTGTATCTTCGTTCCTTATTCTGTCCAATTTTGTTATTCCTATCACCCTTCTTAGGTACTTCATCTCAGCTGCTGCTATTTTTCTTTTCTCTTTCTTTGTCAGTACCCAGGAATCGCACCCATGTGTTAAAATTGGCCTGTATATAGGCTTGTAGACGTTCATATTAGTTTTCCGTGATACTTCTTTTTTATTTAATAAACCTCTATTTAAAGCATAGTACACTCTATTTGCTTTTTCTATTCCACGACTTATTTCTATTTCCTGCTTTACTGTCTCTTCTAACATTACTCCTAAATATTGGAAACTACTAACTTGCTCTATCTTCTCATCATCTATTGTAATTTCTAGGTTCTTCCTTTGCCGTGATATTACCATTACCTTTGTTTTTGCTTTGTTCATTTTCATGCCATTCTCTAAAAATACTTGATTCCATACTCTTACGTTTTCTTTCAGGTCTTTTTCACTCCCAGTTATTATCGCCATATCGTCTGCAAAGGCACATTCATTAATATCGATTCTTTCCAAATTTTTGTATCCAATATATAAAGGCTTGGTTTTCCTTTCTGTTTCTTTTATTATTTTGTCCATGTAGATAATGAACAGTAATGGGCTTAAACTCCCTCCCTGTCTAACTCCCTCTTTTGTGGTGAATTCATGTGACATAGAGTTTTTACTTATTACTTTGTTTCTAGTTAGTTTGTACCTACATTTTATAATTCTTCTTAACTTCGAATTTATATCTCTATCCTTCAGACATTTCCAAATTTTCTTCCTAGGTATTCTGTCGAATGCTTTTTCCACGTCCATGAATGCCACATATACGTATTTTCCTATAACTAGGGCTCTATCTGTGGTCTCTTTTATCGAAAATACATGATCTTGTACATCTTCCTTTTTTAAAGCCAGTCTGTGCCTCTGTCAAAGTTTGTTCTATTTCATGCCTTAATCGTTTTTCAATTATTTTTCATACAATTTTAATATAGTACTTAGTAATGTAATAAATACTCCTGTAGTTATTACCATCCTTGCTGCCCCCTTTTTTATACAGAGGCAGTAGCAGTGCCAGTTCCCAATCTGAGGGAATTCTTTCTTCCACCCAAATTCTTTTCAAAGTGCAATTCAAAAGATCTTTATAATAAATATACCTCAGGCTTAATTTGTATTAGCCTGAGGGACAACTTCAACGTAGTATTTTAGAGATTTATGAATTAGTTTCAAAGTAACACGAGTGCCTTTCTTTGTGAATCGGAACTATATATACTTCCTTGGACTTTTCTCTTAGAATAATTGTAAGCACTCAATACCAAATTCAAGACAAACTAATAACATCTGGATGGGAATATTATTTTTATCATTTTGTATTCATGAAACTAAACGAATTGTTTCACCTTTTAATTTTACAAACAAATTTTTTTAACGTTTTATTCGGCGATTGTTATATAAAAAAATATTATAATTTTTCGCTAACAGGAAAGCATGCTTTACAAAAAAGTATTTTTCATAGAAATATACATTCCACCCATCTAGTCAGTAACTCAATACTATTGGGTATATGAAGAAAAATTGATGTAAAAGTACATAAAAATGATTAACAGTGAATTAGAAAATTTATTCTAATCCTAAATTACTTCGTGCTAAATTACAGTAGAAAAAAGTTTACTGAAAATGAGCAAGTAATTCAGTTTCATGTAATTAACATGCACTAGAGGCCACTTCGGCTTATTTACGGTGCAACATTGTATTCCAAAGTGTTATGTTAAATTTATGTGGCCATATGAAGCCACTACGATTGTTGGACGTTGAGGACTACACTGGCCACGATAAACAACGCAGTAACTACAGACAGTTTACACAGTTTTGCGTTTAATTCGGAAAATTCAGGTGTTTTATGGTATTTACGACACTTTTTTGTCGAAAAATTGTGAAATACGGTTTTGCTTCGAATTTAATTATTTGTATTGACTATGAAAAAAATATATTGCTATATTTGAAATATATACAAATGTTCGGGTTTTACTATACAAATCCATAAAAAAATTTTACTTGGATTTATTCTATGTTTTAAAAAGACCTGCAAGGCGCTTCAATTTTGCATGTTAGACTAAACTTATATTTCTTCTCTGACTATACCAAAGAACATTAAAATTTCTAATTAGTAAAAGTACGAACTTTCATATAAACTCACTAAAGAGTCACTTGATCACAAACATTTTTTAAAGTGACATATACTGAGATTAATAGACAAAATTATTAATAAATGAATAACTAAAAATATTTAGAAATTAAGCGCTATCAACAGATGTTCTTAGTTCGACTTAATATTGTATTATGATCGTAGGAAAGTGATCGTGGCTGGAAAGTATTAATATAGTTAAGTGATATTTTTTAAAATATATCAAGTAAAATCATTCAGTCTGATAAACTTCGTGTTCAAAATGAGCTGAACAAAACTGCCGGGTATTTTTTGTAATGGCATGTATACCCAAATTAATTAACTGTTTCAACAAAATTTCTCAAGATCTCAAAAATAAGATTACAAGTACGTCACACAATAAAAAAAGAGACACATAGGACACACAAGAAAAATCCATTTTCGAATATTAAATTGTTTGTCGTATTAAATCCGATTGTATTAAATTTATAAAACATAAGAAAAAAGTCATTCAATTTTCCTCTTTTAGTGAATTTTAATAAAACGCTTCTCATTTATTCTACAAGTTTCTCAATATTCATAATTTCGTGAGTTTAAATAATGCTCGAGTGCAATTTTAATCGAAATCTAATTACTCTCCGAGACTTTGCCTGCAACCTTTTTCATATTAAACAATTCCCAGTTGGTTTTAATACCAGGAAAAATTATCTTTCAATAATTTTCTAACTTCTATTCATCACAAAATAACCCACCGTATTTCTTGATGGTACTCGACAAGTTCAGATTAAACCGTTAAAATTAATTATTTTCATGTAAAATTCCCGATCGGTGATCTTGCACCCTAATTTCTTGCCAAGAAAAGCTTCTATAATTTTCCGATTTCATAACGTGTAATTAAATTTCCACCGTCTTTGCATAATTTAATTTCTCCGAACTCGGTCATATCAATATTGACTTCATAACATCTCTAAAGAACTCAAAACTTCTCTATTGTTCTCTTAATTCTGCTTAAATTGTCAATAATGAAGGAAGGCTCTTTATAATGTGAGTAGTATATCTTTAGAAAAACAAATCGCCAAAAATTTGACATGCGCAGCATTTTTACAAATTACGAGAACAATACCAACTAGGAAATAAAAAATTATATTCTCCACTATCATTAATGGAATGTTCTAATTCCAAAATCATTTTTAATAATACCATGTAAACATTCTCACTCTTTTTCTTAAAGCGTTTTTAAATCAAAAATAAACATAAAAAAGATTGGTTCAACTGTTAGAGGAATATTTCCTATCCAGTCAAATAAAAATTAATAACATAATAAGTAAATTAGACTGTCAGATGAGAAATGACAAGTAACGTTTTGTGTTCTATGAAATGTTTGATTTAAAGAGTTGCATTAACGATTTGAAAATAAAATAAGTTTTAAATAAATAAAAGTATCATTAAATTATATTTATTAAATGTACTACTTTGTAAAGTGGAAAAATAATCAACAATAAATATCAAAATGAGAGTTCTAATAGTAATAAATCATAAATACATAGATTTCTGTTATTATTTGAATCAGTTGCTATGGTTACTATTTTATACTAGCAATAAAATAAATACTTTTTGTACTAGTACAATGATAGACTATTCTACAAAACGTGTTACATGATATAATATACAGTATTATCTTTTAGGTGCACTTCTTGGAGTTTCCTACAATATTTATTTAAAATATTTCAGAAAAAAAACACTTCAATAAAAGGGTTCGAGCATGAGTGTGTGTGTGAATCTTTCAATATTTTAAGGGCCAATAAAAAAAATCAATATGAGTGTGTACTAAATTACGATATTCATTACTGTGCTTCTGAAATAATAAGTATATGTATATTGTCATGAGATTTCCTATAATAATATTAATAACCCTGAAATTAAGGAATTTGGAGAATAAAATGATAAAATTTATTTCAATAAAAAGGAAAAGTATACTATAAATATAAATAAATATATTAATAAATGTATGTTGATGTTAAAGTTGTTAAATTATTTCATCTGATTATAAACGGTCTGTATGATCTAAAGTAAATATGTAAATATTTTAAATTTTAAAAAGCTTCCATTTGATCGAATGAACAGGTATTATTACTAAATCTCCGGAAGAAATACGGCTACCATTTTAAGTAAAAATCTCCTTTTTATTAAATTTTTATTCATTGCGATCATTAGATCGTTACAGAGACTTTTTATGTTTCTAAAAAGTGCAAAGGGTTTTATTCAAATAACCGGTGTTACGTAACTGGATTAATGTCAGCCATGCGGCTCATAAAATGATTTCGCAAATATAAACCGTTTCATATATCTCATCAACTTAATCATGAGCAAACACTTTCATTAACGATACTGTTTTGGCATACGTGCATATTCAGTTTATTGCAGAATTTAGGTAACCAGATGCTTTTTAATTTAGTTACATTTTCATTCGGGTCAAGCCAAATTGAAACTAAATCCGATTTAAATGCAGTGTAAACTAAGCGAACAAAAACTCTTGCTAATTTAAATCCGTCCGTATGTTAACTGTCTTTGTTCTGGTTCGAAATATCAGTGTTATCAAACGAATAATAAATAGGGTTATAAATAATATTCTTGCCCTTTCTAATATTGTTCTAACATGAGCTAAAGAATCGTATCCACTCAACGCCAAAATAGGTAGGAGGTGTTGTAGTACAATTGTTAAGACCAATTCAAACATTTGATTAGAAGTTAAAAGTATGGAAAATATTTTAATAAATTAGGAAAAATTAGCATAATCTCTTTTTAAAGAAACTACAGAATTACGAGTAAACTAAACAAAAGAAGAAATGGTAAAGAAAAAAAACGCATTGATTATAAAATTGAACTCAATTAAAAAAAAATTGGGGAATAGTAGAATAATTAGTAATTGCATGGACTTTTTAACCAATGATAGTAGTATTAGTTATTTCTTCTACGGCTTTCGGGGAAATCTATCGTAAAAATTATTATTTAGTAATATTTTAGATGGATTTCATTGTATGTTTTCTGGCTTTCCTGTCCAATCCCAATATGGGTTTGGATGTTTGTAAATGTAAATTGGTAGTGAATAAGGGTTCTCAAAATTATTGATCTATGAAGATGGGTCCGGTTCGATACTCAATTAGACTGTTTTATAAAAAGTTAACTATTATTTTTTGGCTGACCCGCTGAAGCTGTTTTATTAAACCATTTATTGATTTTCAACCCTAGCTCGATATTTATAGTAGGTTAACATAAGAAGATTTCTTTAAGTCACTAGTTTAAATGATCCAAAGGCGATGATCTTATGTTTATTACCATATTACTGATCGTTTATGTTCTTTATAGAACTCCAGTGACATCGTCCTTCTTATATTGTTACTCTTCTACGAGTTTAGATTTAAATATGATCGTTTTATTTTTTGGTATAAAATTTTTATATCGGTATCACTTATCTATAATTTCAATTTGATAATGTTTCATTTTGATTGCCAGATTTCTCTTTTAAGTTATATTACATTTTTTCGACACTATTTTTTTGCTGTAATATATTGTTACTTATTCAGAGTGTGCAATAAATCATGGTTAAAGCAAAGTGGAGTAACAGGAGAGCTAATTTTAAAAGATACTTAAAAATTTCGAATTTCCCTTGATATTATCTTATATTCCAAGTAAAAGCTGGGGGAAAAAAGTTTGTTGTTTAGTTAATATTTTCTTTTGGTGTTCACTTAATAACGTTGCTCCTTCCAATAAAATTATGTTTCTAAAATTCGTTAACATTTAAGAAATAGAATTACTTGTTTTCCAAACACTTAAAGTTTTTTACTCAAAATTTTACTAGATTGTTAATAGTGGTCGATATATTGGTACTGCGTTAACCCAATATTAACCTACTGATTTTTTCCTATGTGAGTATTTCAAATAAGTAATGTATACACAGAAGAACCGAAAGGAGTAAAAGTTGCGCCACTAAAGTACCCCAGCTATTAGATGTAGATTATATATTGAAAGTAGCGCCAGAATAAAAATAATTATGATTACTTTATTAGTTTTGTTATTTCTGATTAAATACCCATCTAATTTTTAAAAAATTTAAAATAGTTGCGATAAATTGTTAGAATCTGTAACTTGGGTGTTGGAAATTAAAGCGGCTGAAGAAAAACAATAACAATTTATTTATCTAAAGCAAACAACTAATATAAAATATAAGAGCGACTATCGCTATTAAAGAATTAACACATTTAATCGCAGGGATAGGCACTATTTCAAATCAAGAATACCCTAATGCATGATAATTTTAATGACTAATAAAAATATTTATTTAATATCCCATCACTGCCTTGCTCCATAACTTTCGCTTTCGGAGTATCAAATAAATAACAAATGTTCTAATTTGAAAAATGTAAATAAAAATAAGGTCTTTATTCAGGACGATATTTAACTAAATCCCTTTGCATACTGTCCTAACAGTAAGTTACTTTTATTTTGGTTGGACGCCTTTCTATATATTATTTTTTTATAATGATTTTCACTTTAAAATTAAATCAAATTTTCCAAATATGCCAAATCATCTTTAAGGACAAGAACCGACTTCCCAAATTGTAGTAAAATTAAGAAATCAATTTCTGACTTGTAGTCAAATCAGAAAAATTCTCATCCCTTCCGGGGACCAATTGATCATCAGCCCGAGGCTCTACCACTGAGCCACCCATACCTCCAAAAATTTTTTCTAGAACTTTTTGCTAGAATATAAGGTAATGTCATTCAATAATAAACATTTCAAATATCTTTTAATCCGTCAATAATTTTACAACACCCGTACTTTGTGTATTAAACACAAAATAAAACAAATACTTTTTAACTTTATTGATAAATTTTTTGTCAAACATCTTAAAAAGTAATGAAATCAATTGATTTTGAGAAAAATTGGCAACTCGAAGTAAACTACATTTGAACAAAAATTCTAACCTAAAAATTAGAAATATTTATATAGAATGGGAATATTTCGTATTTACGAGGATGTATCAGAAAATAATGAAACTGGTGCTGTAACTTCTTCAGAGGTAGAATTTTATGACACAAAAAATTGTTACATGAAAGCTTTTCCCGTCGAAAAAATTAAAGTAGAGCAAAGATATGCCATAAAATTTTGTGTTCGGTTGGGTAAAACATCAACTGAAACTTTCGAAATGATTAAAAGTGCATAAGATAATAGTTTATTATGTATAGTGTTTGAGTGGCATAAGAAGTTTAAAGACGGTTGTGAATCAGTTGAAGATGAACCTAGTTCTGGTCGACCACAAACTGCGCGAACTGATACAAAAATTTCAGAAATTAACGACTTGATACAAAATGTTCGCTGCATTGGTATAAAATGATATTTCTGAAATTGTTAATTTGTCTTACGGTTCCACTCAAAAAAATAATTATAAATATTTAGGGTACCGGAAAGTCGCAGCAAAATGGAATCTAAAAGTGATGTCCGATAAACAAAAAGCGAATCGAGTGACAATTTGTCAGCAGTGGAAAAGGCAACTGCAACGTAATCCTCAGTTTTTAAATAATGTGGTTACATATGACGAAAGTTGGTTTTATCATTACGATCCTGAATTGAAGTCTCAAAGTATGCAATGAAAGTATAAAGGCAGCCGAAGACCGCAGAAGGCCAAAACTGTTAAAAGCGCTGATAAAGTGATGCACTTGATTTTTTTTATAAATGTGGCGTTATTTACGATCACATTGTACCTAGAGGAAATACAGTAGCTGGGGAGTACTATTCTAATGTTCTTCGAGGACCCTTAGAGGCAAAATGAAAGAAAAAACGACCTTTGTCAAGACTGGTTGGACGCTGCATCACGACAATGCTCCGGCTCATGGATCAGCGATTTGTCAACGAACAATTGAAGAATTAGGGGTATAAATTATGGTTCACCCCCTACTCTCCCTATCTTGCTAAATGTGACTTCCATTTGTTTCCTGAAGTCAAAAAAGAATTGAGAGGTCTAAGATCTACAACGCTGTGATGGGTGTAATAACCAGACTATCAAAAAAGGTTTCTCAGAAGTTTATCATAAGTAGATAAAGCGATGGGATAAGTGTATTGAACGGAATGGAGAGTACTTTGGAGGAGAGTTGTTGAAGATTTTTAAATAAACGTTTCAGTGTTATAATATAGCACCAGTCTCGTTATTTTCTGATACATCCTCGTGTGTATAAATTAATTTAATTTCGTTTAGGCCCAGATTACTTCATTCCAATATTTTCTATCTCTTGCTTTTTTTTTTACAGCTCGTTACATTTTTTCTTCGTAACTATTCTTGAGGTGACTCCCTTCACCTCTTATTTTGTCCGTTCTCTTTTCTTTTTGATGTTCTATTCCTTATAAGTATCCCTTTAGCATTAACCACATCATCTATCTTCGGGTCACCGTACAGTTCATATACCTCTTAGGTAGTACTTCTGACAAAACCTTCCTCTGTTTTTTCCATTCTACAATTTTCCTGATTATTTTTCCCTTATTTACCATATTTCGAATACCCTCGAATTCGCAAACAAATTCACTCTTGCCAGTTTTGTCGTAAAGTCTCTGTGTATAGAACGAAATTCTCCTTCGTTTTGATAACTTTGAATTAGCACTCCCAAGACGGTTGTTGGTTGTTAATGGAACATCTCGAACCTTAATATTAATCGGCGGCAATCATTGAATTGCATAGTTGCAGCTCGTTTTATGAATTCCGGTACATTAAAGATGTCTTTGTGAACTAACTCGCGAATATATAAGGACAAGTAGTTCAAGAGTCCTTCATCAACGTCAGAGACGTGCTAAACTTAGGTGAAAATCAATTAAGGTCGGTTTTATAGGACCGAATTCATGTAATGCGTCTTTGGCTCACCCCTCCCTTTCATGTGGCCGCAAATTGCATGACTCCTCCTTTATCTCTTTGGTCTAGGAAGTGCGAAGTAGTTTCCACTGGAGAAAATTGTTCTTCTCTAACTTGAATTTATATTCTTTTGTCGAGCTTAATGAATACAGTTTATCAAAGTATAGAGAGATAAAAGTAGAGGTAGAGTCTGTAAACATACAAATGAATTTTATCTACTCCTCGACAAGAAATTATAAATTCCAAATGATTACTATGTCTATGTTGCAGGCAAATAGCCATTTCAAGAAAATAGCTTTTTCCTAAGAGTGTCTGTCTAGAGAAATGTATTTTTAATATTCATTTAGTATTTTGCCAAGCAACTAATATTTTTTATGTGAGTAATTTAATTTGTAAAAAAATATTTTTTAAGTGATCTACGAATGTGACTCAACAATTTCAAAAACTTGTATTTATATAAAGTTTCTTATTTGCTAAATAACTGTCATTTTAAGTTGAATAACTTTTTGATTTTATTTTAGGATTAAATCATATTTGTGCTTTTGGGTACTCATTTAATATAATTATGTAAAAAGTACTGAGTTTAAATCCTAGTAAAAAAGTGAGTCGCCGTCAATGGTTTTTGTCAATATATAGATCGATATATTCAATATAATATATTTGCTTACTTTGTCTTAATTTGGCCCAGTTTGTGGTATTTTGTGATACTTTTTTTAAGTTAGTTGTGCCATGAACATATGCTTATTAAAAGAAAATATTTCGGAAAAATACGAACCTAGAAGCGAAATAGAGAATCTACAGCCAAAAACATAAAATCAAATTTACTTCTGTGATTCCTGAGCTACTTTAATTTCTTTAGCGATTAAAAATAAAACAAAATACACTTGAGGGCCTTTTGACATTTTGTAAGTAGATTCATAATAGTAATTTATAGAGAATATTTTGAATCTTTGTTTCTAAATAAATTTAAAGCTTGTGAAGTAACAAAATTAAAAAATTACACGGTAAAAATGAAGTAAAATTAAACATAAGTATGTTATAAACTTAACAACAAATTTAAACATTGTATCATATGTTTTTGCTATAAAAACATTAAATGTTTAAATTTTTTGTTAAATTTACCACATATATTTGTCTAATTTTTCTTAATTTTTGCCGTTTTTTTTTGTTTTTTGTTACTTTACGTGTCAACTCTAAATTTATTAATTTAAGTTTACTGTTTTTAATTATTATTAGATCTGATGATGACTTACTGTAGTCGAAACTAGTCGTCCTTGTCTTTTATACATTAAAGTATTTTATGGTAACTATTTCGATCTAGAATAGCTACGGCTATAGTTCTCTACTCCTTCGTCAGATGTTTCAGCAATTTATATTTATCTAAATGAGAGTGATTGAAAAATGTTAAATTATGTGGTTGTCCCAAAATGAATTTTTTTAAAATATTAGACGGTATTGAATAATAAAATTACATTTCTCAATAGAGACGTTTAATTTGTAGCTAAGTCCATATTTCAAATTTTTAATTTAATGATTTTTGTTCTCTTCTGTATTGTGTTTTAGATATGTCTTTATTATCATAAAGTTTGTTAAGGAAACTTCTGATTTGATTGTGGTTGCAAACCTATATTTTGTTCAGTTTAAAGGATTACAGGTTATAATAACAGAAAGCACACATAGGACAAAGAAAAATAAAAGAATGAAATATTTGTTTAGAGGTGTCTTGTCATCTGTAATTTTGATAAATTTGTGTTAATTAATTATTAAAGATAGTTTCAACATAAAGTTAGATTATCTCTAACTTTTATTTAAAACATTCTTTCCTATTTCTCAAGAAAACGGAGATTTCAAACTTCGGAGTATAAGTATAAGTTGATCACCCTGTATAAAATATGTTTAAGTAAAATAGAAATCTAATTAACACCCTTCATAATTGATCACTATTTCACTTAACCAATAGTTAACAATGACTGCAAAATTTAATCAAACTGTTTATATTTTCCAATTTTGCAGCTATTTTCTGTCGTTAGGGTAAGTAAAAATACATTAATAAAGAATTTTAAAAAAAGTAAAAAGTGAGTTTTAAAATATAACGTACATAGCTAGAGGTATTTATTATTCGATTCAATAAAAATTCCAAAAGCATTTACGTGTCGGTACACGTGATTTTCATTCTAATGGAAATAGCAAATGTCGAGAAAGAGAGCCAAAGTTTGTTACGGAGAACTTCATTAATTTTCTACCTCTTCCTTTTATTATTATTTCAGTATACAGGAAGCCTTAGAGCCTCTATCCCCGTTTGAACGTAACAGAACCAATTTTGGATCTGGCACGCTATTGGCGGCTGCTTAAACTGTTGTTGACAAAGTTTCAATTTGTTCACTGGGTTATTATGTTTTGGATTTTGAAGTCATTGTTTGATGAAAAGTCGAGATTTGTCGATTATTGAAAGGAAATGGAAATTTGTATTTGAACAGTAACTAATGTCGATAAAGTAAAGTGTAATTAAAAAGTATGGAACTAATTTTAATTATAATTCGTTTAAAATAAACAAAATGTTTTAGATTATCAACAAAATTATTTGTTATTATTCGGCTTAATACTTTTTAATAAATTACATTTTAAAGTTTAAATTATGTTTAGTTGTTTACTTACTTCTTAATTAAATTAAATGTTGGAACTGATGACCACCCGCGTCCATACAATAATAAAGATTTTGTTCGAAACGTTCTCGCATATTCCGAAGAATTTCCGGAGTGATTCGATGGCACTCCTCGACAATTCTTTGACACAAATCTTCTAAAGAGGCTGGTTGTGTTTTGTATATTTTACTTTTGAGGTGTCCCCACAAAAAAAATCAAGGGGCGACAAATCTGGTGACCGTGGAGGCCATTCAATACTACCTCTTCTCCTAATCCAGTGTCGTGGAAAATGTTGGTCTAAATACTGACGAACAATTAAAGCATAATGCGAAGGAGCACCGTCCTTTTGAAACATTAAATGATCTTCACTATACTGTTGGTCATTTTCAATAATATCGGTCAAGGTAGGGCCAATAGCATCTTCCAGTAATTGCAAATACATTTCGCGAGTGAAATAACCAGGTAAAAAATATGGATACACCAGCTGGTAATCGAAAATGCCAGTCCATACATTTAATTTTTGCGTTTGCTGTGTATGTACCGCCCGGAAAATTCTTGGGTTTGAATCAGACCAGTAGCAGCAATTATGACGATTTACGGTACCGTTCATAAAAAAGCTGCATTCATCAGAGAAACAGATATTAAAAAGAAACTGTAGATCGTTGGTTACTCGCTCACTCATTATTTCGCAAAATTGAAAACGGCGGTCATAATCATCCTCATGAAATTCGTGCACTAAATGAATTTTATACGGATGGAATTTGTTCTTCTTCAAAATGGTTTGAATGCTAGTTCGATTTATCCCAGACACAGATGCTAATTGCCTTGTACTTAACGTAGGATCTAGATGAACATGTCCCAAAACTGCAACTTCACTAGCTGTATTAACTACAGACGGTCTATTTTCTCGTTTTTATTAGCTACATTTCCAGTCTCTTGAAATTTTTTCACTAACTCTAGAACATGATCCTACTGACTGATTAAATAACTGAGCCGTTACATTTGCACACTTATTGTTCATAAAATAAAGCGAAATGATATCTACCCTTTCGCAGTGGAATAAACCATGGTATTTAATTTTCAAAAACACAATTAAACAAACCTTCGCGTCGATATACGAATCCACTAATTTCACGTTCTTTTTGTGTCCGTATCGATCCTTTTGTCTTTTACAAATGTGATAAAAAAATTGCAAAAACAATGCAAAGCAAGAAAATCAACCATCAATGGATCACATTTATATTTTTTAATTTAACAAATATTTAACAATATTAGATATGTGTATTTCAAGTTTCGATATTTCCCCGATGTGTTTATTAAAATTTATTTAATCTGTTATAAATCTTATAAATGGGTTTTTCGACTATAGAATCATAATTAACATTAAAAAGTTAGTTTTTCAAAAGATGCCTTTATGCAAATCGACCAAAATTATGTTTTACTCCCGTTCCTATTACTTTAATTATCTGAACGTTATTATACTCATTTTGCTCAAAGTTGAACTAAAACAACTCCCAAGTGATTGAGTTAATTTAAATTAGATATATATATATATATATATATACAGGGTGTCCCAGAATATGTGGGCAATCTCCAGGATTCGGATAAAATATGAAAAAATAATATGACAAGTTCCCATAAAAAAATTTCCTACAGGCCCTCCCTACTGAGATATAAGCCCCTGAAGGACGCCTCTGGAAATCGGTTTATCTTGAATAATTCTTAAAGTACTTGGTGTAATTTAATAATTTTTCAGTATGATGGTTGCTAGGTAAGTCTCCTCAAAATGAACCATTTTAATTTTATTCGGCTTATTTAGTTTTCCAGGGACGGACTAGCTTTAACAGAATAATGCTTATTTTTTTTACACCCTGTATGATAGAGGCATATCAATAATACTATTGAACAGCTGAAACCTTAAACTAAAAAAAAGGTACTCTTCATCGACATCGATAAAGTAAACCGTTTACGAGAAAAAAATTTTTGTTCCATATGCGTTTTTTTATTAAATATTCGATAAATACCTTATTTTGTTGATATGGTTTAGTTGATATGTACCAGTTAAAATAAACAATAGTGTCAGTTGGACATTGAGTGTGTTTAAATTTTTGATCTTATTTCTTCTGCTTCTTTTTGATATGGAATTTACGTTTGAGGAATATGCCGACATGCATTTAATGTATGGGCTTGCATCATGTAATGCCTTAGAAGCCCGAAGGCTTTATGAAGAACGATTTCCAAACAGAAGAATTCCTGACAGAAAAACCTTTGAAAGAGTAGATCGTCGTTTAAGAGAGACAGGTAAAAACTAAGTTGTTTTATTTTTAATTTGTACTTATCGGATGATAAAGATTTGATTTAAAGTATTTAGGTCGTAAATAATTTTAGGAAAGTTTGACAAAGCCAGTCACAATTGTGGAAATCAAAACCATCGCGTTGATGGTCTTGAAGAAAACATCCTTAATGCCGTACAAGTAGATCCTGCTGCAAGTGTTCGAAAATTGGCTGCCGAATTTGATTGTTCAAAATCAATGGTCTTTAGAATCCTTATTGAGCAACAGTTACATCCATACCACCTTCAAAAAGTCCACGCGCTTCTTCCTGAAGACTTTCCGCGAAGGATGGAATTTTGTAACTGGGTTTTAGATCGGCACAGAAACGATGCAAATTTCATTGGTTCAGTTCTCTTCACGGACGAAGACGAAGCTGGGTTTTCCAAAAACGGCATCATAAATTCTCATAATTTACATTTATGGGCAGAGGAAAATCCCCATGCTTCTATTGTTACGCATCACCAGCACCAATTTGAACCCATCAACGTGTGGGCCGGAATTATCAGACAACACTTAATTGGACCATTTGTATTGCCAAGGAGGTTAAATGGAGAAAGGTATTTGGAATTTCTTCAAAACAATCTGCCAGAACTTTTAGAAGATCTACCTCTGCAACTACGACATAATATGTGGTTCATGCATGATGGGGCTCCGCCACATTTTAGTCTAGTAGTTCGAGAACACCTAAACAGGGTCTTCGAAAATCAATGGATAGGAAGGGGAGGACCAGTGGCTTGGCCTCCTCGATCACCAGACCTAAATCCATTAGATTTTTTTTGTGGGGCTATCTAAAATGTTTAGATACGCCAATCCAATACAAAATCGGGAACACTTATTGGAACTGATTAACTTCCATTGTCGCGAAATAAGGAATAATGTTGGCGCATTGTGGAGGCTCCAACAATCTACAATTAAAAGATGTAGGGAATGCATTGCAGTAGAAGGAGCTCATGTTGAACCGACGTACAAAATGAATCAGTAAAATATGGTATTTATCGAATATTTAATAAAAAAACGCATATGGAACAAAAATTTTTTTCTCGTAAACGGTTTACTTTATCGATGTCGATGAAGAGTACCTTTTTTTTAGTTTAAGGTTTCAGCTGTTCAATAGTATTATTGATATGCCTCTATCATACAGGGTGTAAAAAAAATAAGCATTATTCTGTTAAAGCTAGTCCGTCCCTGGAAAACTAAATAAGCCGAATAAAATTAAAATGGTTCATTTTGAGGAGACTTACCTAGCAACCATCATACTGAAAAATTATTAAATTACACCAAGTACTTTAAGAATTATTCAAGATAAACCGATTTCCAGAGGCGTCCTTCAGGGGCTTATATCTCAGTAGGGAGGGCCTGTAGGAAATTTTTTTATGGGAACTTGTCATATTATTTTTTCATATTTTATCCGAATCCTGGAGATTGCCCACATATTCTGGGACACCCTGTATATACATATATCCGGCTCAAAGTGTGCATTTATATTAGAAATATATGGTGCGTACCAATCTAAACCCCCAGGCTCAATATTCTGGAAAGAAATAGATATATTTTAATTATGTTAAAGCCAGTTTTCAGGGCGCAAAGCGAGCTTCAGTTTTGGATATAAACTCATTTTAAATATGTCGATATGTAAATGGTGCTTTAACCAAGGTTTTTTTTGTTGGAAGCATATTTGAAATGTAGCACATTTTCTACAATTATTTTAGCATATTTTGTTCTTTGAACTAATTCGAGAAATTTTCATTTATTTTCATGATATTTTAGTCCAAACATTGCTTTTCCAAATTATTAAAATCAGTCTAACTCATATTGTTTACTATATTTTAAACAAAACTCTTACATTGGTATCTACTGTGATTATTATGACAATCTGTGCTTTTCTGAAAATTTGAAACAAAAAAAAAAGACTTTATATGACTGAACTTATATAAAAAAAACACTACAATTAAATAACAATTATTAATATTTCATGATATAAGGTGTTCGAAATTGTTACCATTTTCATTCATATGCAAGTTAAATCTTCTGGTGATGAGTTTACTTCTACAAACTTGTAATAGTATATACGGAGTGGACCAAATTATCTCGTAAATTGCTAGTCCGAATTCTACAAAATTTGGCATAAACCTATTTTGGGATGTGGAGATTCCAGATTTGATATTTGCAATGTTGCTAGATTTGCCGTTTCTCTGATATTATTGGTCACTTTGGTTTTTTAAATACATAAAAGATTTATCGAAAATAAACTTGCAGGTGCCATATCTGAAATGCTTTAAAAAAGGATTTTTTTGTTTTATGTAGAAGATCGAAGTATAGTATTTCTCAGTTTACTTCTATTTTTTGCTTTGCTTCTTTGACTATTTCATCAACTTTTTCGTTGTCTGTTATACTCAAATATGATTTTAGTAGCAACTAAAACAAAATTTTATGGGATAATGTAACAAACATAATAGTCACATAACTTAGAGTTTGATTTGTTTAATTGTTTTCCGTTCTACACAATTCCTTTAGATCAATAAAGATACATTTGTGCATTAGTGTATTATCAGGATGAAAAAACTCCAGAGAATGTATACATATTGGCAACAAAAATTTTTTTGTGACTTATTATTAGCTAGATATCGACAAACTTGATTCGATTTCTAATACAATAGATGGTGCTAAAATAAATCTCAACATGTCTCTTCTTTCAGAAGTAACTCGAAAATCATTTATCTTCGAAAATAATCCAGAGGATATAATTCATTTGAGTCCTAAACGAAAAATAATTCAGTGTGGGAATTGTGACTTGAAATACAATCCCTGACCGAGTTTGTTTTCCAGGATATTTATTAATTGAAACCTTAATCCAAATCAAGTTTTCCACTCTTTTAAAATAACGTATAATATGACGGAGCATGTCAATATTGACATGGAAAAAGTAGTCAAATTTTGTTAAGTCGAACTTAGATTATAATTAGACCTAATATAAAATATGGTTTTGCTATAATGGAGATAATGTCCTTCAAATTTGAAATATTTATGACAAGTGGTTATAAATTGATAAGTCAAATATACCGGGTGTTATTGAAATACACGTACATATTAAAACTGGGTATTGCGCAGATCCCCACTGAATGTAGAAAAATATTATTTTTTAAAAATACCCCTTATTAAGGGAGTTATTAATTTTTGAAAATTAATTCTAAAACAAACGTACTTCACTGATATGTTGAGGATGACCTATATAAATTAGGTTTATTTACCTATTTTAAACATCAACAGTAATTAATATGCAAGTTTTTGTCAGATGATAAGAAAACTAGTCTTGTAAGAAATAACCATGTTGCCAAGATTTTCGAATTAATTTCTATTTCCGAAGACTGGTTTTTACTACCCTCGTTATCAAAAAACTAGAATATTTGATAAATGATTGTTTTTAAACTATACATTTTTGAAACTATAGATTATTAAAATTTTAGTTGATTTACGAATCTGGCTAACACGAGCGCGTCATTTCCAAGTTGGTAAAAAGTGTTGTTACGATTACTTTTAAATATTTTTTTACGATGCCACTATTTACGAATATTGAACTAACCGATATAGTGCTGGTTTATGGGGCAGCTGGAGAAAATTCTCGGCAAGCACAAATCCTGTATCGCGAACGGTTTCCAAATCGGAGAATTCCGGACTGTCGTACGTTTATTTCAACTGTTCAGCATCTAAGAGACCATGGAAAATTTGAGAGTGTCAATGCAGATCGAGGGAGAACAAGAACACAAAGAACATTGGCGGCCGAAGAAGAAATATTGGAAGCTGTTGAAAACCGGCCTCAATTAAGTTGTAGAAGACTAGGTCTTGAAATTGGAGTGTCCTCATTTGTTGTGTGGCGGACACTTAAAGAACAAGGTTTACATCCTTATCACATCCAAAAAGTCCAGGCCTTATATCCAGGTGATGAAGAAAAGAGAGTGGAGTTTTGTGAATGGATGATTCAAAAATGTGTTGATATTCCTGATTTTCTAAAAATATTATTGTATACTGACGAGGCTTCATTCACTCGTGATGGCGTGTTCAATATGCACAATACGCATATTTGGAGTGATGAAAATCCTCACGCCATTAGGGAAACTGGGCATCAAAGAAAATTTTCAATAAATGTTTGGGCTGGCATAATAGATCAGTATTTAATCGGGCCTTATGTTCTCCCGAACAGATTAAATGGGCCAGGATATCTCCACTTTTTAGAAGATATTTTGCCAGTACTCCTAGAAGAGATACCGTTACAATTAAGGCAACGGATGTGGTACCTACTAGATGGCGCTCCTCCTCACTTTGATTTAAACGTACGGCAGTTTTTGAACATTAGATTTCCTCAAAAGTGGATAGGCAGAAATGGACCTACTAAGTGGCCTCCGAGATCTCCGGATTTAAATCCATGCGATTTCTTTTTGTGGGGTCACATGAAACAACTGGTTTATAATGAACCTATTAATAGTGTTGAACAATTAACCAATAAAGTTAATGCGGTAGCCGAGGAACTACGACAAAATCCAAGACTAATTTCTAATGTTCAAAGTTCTTTGGAAAGACGATTGCAAGTGTGTGTAAATAATAATGGACGGCATTTTGAACAATTACTGTAATAAACTTTATTTTGAATTAATTGGTTTTGCTACGGCAACAGTGCAATTTCTATGGGTAAGTTCAATTTCGATTTATTTTACTTTTTTAAATATGGAAACTAGTAGGTCGGAAAAGGGGACTCTTCCCCAATATTTAAATTTTAGAATTTGAAGTTAAAATTGGTGCCAATCGTTTTTGGTCATTACATACTATTCCCCATTTTAATATGTACGTGTATTTCAATAACACCCTGTATATAATATCCTATTTCTCGGCAACAAGATATGATAAATCAAAAATAATGGATTATTCTGATTTATCTGAGTCTCACACACCTACAGACAATGTAAATATAATCTTTTAAAGTAATCTAATAATGTTGACTTTCCTTTTTATATACATGACTTTGTAATCAAATTCATATGTAAGGTTGGCATCAGTTTTTAAGTGCGTACAGTATCAAATTCAGAAATCAGAACTTAAAATAACTCATTATCTTACCAATGGCATATAATTAAGTATTGTCCTCTTGAGTCTTCTCGTCTGGTTGGTGTTGTCGAGGAGCTGGATTGCCTCAACATTCACGTGATCTAAGAGTCGCTGTTCATGACTCTTGGCAAATATGGTGGTTACCTGTTTAACATTGTCCATCTCCAAGTCCCGGTGGAGGTCACTATTTCGGATCGGAAGTACCAGGGTGCATCGACGATGTTCCTCAGCACTTTATTTTGGAATCTCTGGATGATTTGGGTGTTGCTTTCGCTAGCGCAACCCCATAGTTGGATCCCATAGGTCCATATCGGTTTTAAGATCTGTTTATATATTAATAATTTATTGTATATTGTCAGAGTGGATTTTCTTCCCAGCAGCCAATATATTTTCTTGTATCTAATTCCGAGTTCTTCACGTTTCTTTTTGATGTGAGCTTTCCAGCGAAGCTTCGCGTCTAGAGTTAGTCCCAGGTATTTTGCTGTGTTAGCATGTGGTATCTGTTCATCATCTATTCTGATTGGTACATATTGTTCCCTTTTGTTTGTGAAATTAACATGTACCGATTTATTCTTGTTTAGGGTAATTCTCCATTTTTTCGTCCAGTTATTAATTTTATTAAGTGATGTCTGCAGGTTATTTGCTGCTTCTTCGTGGTTATTGCCTATGGCCAATATGGCTGTGTCGTCAGCAAATGTAGCAATGGTATCGTTGTCTAACTGAGGGATGTCACTAGTGTACAGCAGGTACAGGACTGGTCCTAGCACACTTCCTTGTGGCACACCCGCATTAATTTCTTTTAGATCTGAATAAACATCTTCCTGCTTTATTCTAAAAGCTCGGTGTGATATATATGAGTCTAATAGTTGTGCATATTGTTTGGGCAAGAGTTTGTTCAATTTGTATTTGAGTCCTTCATGCCAAACCTTATCAAATGCCTGAGCCACGTCTAAGAAGACAGAGGAGCAGACCTTCTTTTCTTCTAATGATTTTTCTATGACATCAGTTATCCTGTGTACTTGGTCTATGGTGGAGTGACTTTCTCTGAAGCCAAACTGATGCGATGGTATTAACTTTCTTTCTTCAAGTATAGGATTTAATCTTTTCAGTAGTATTTTCTCAAATAGTTTTGATATCACTGGTAATAGAGATATTGGCCTGTAAGATGATACTACATTTGGTGGCTTCCCTGGTTTGGGAATCATTATAACTTCAGCTACTTTCCACAAGATAGGTACATACTTGAGTTTGAAGGCTGCATTGATAATATATGTTAATTTAACTATAGCTTTCTTTGGTAAGTGTTTAAGTATTTCACCTGTAATTAGGTCAAATCCAGGTGCTTTCCTCGGATTGATATTTTCTTTGATCATTGTGGATATTTCCTTCGGAGTATATAAGAATAATTTTTTTATCCCATTTGTAAAAGACAAATGGATACGATAGGGACACACAAAGAACGTGAACATGTTCATCTAGATCTAAGTACAAGGCAATTAGCATCTGTGTCTGGGATCAATCGAACTAGCATTCAAACCATTTTGAAGAAGAACAAATTCCATCCGTATAAAATACATTTAGTGCACGAATTTCATGAGGATGATTATGACCGCCGTTTTCAATTTTGCGAAGTAATGAGTGAGCGAGTAACCAACGATCTACAGTTTCTTTTTAATATCTGTTTCTCTGATGAATGCAGTACTGTACTGAACGGTACTGTAAATCGTCATAATTGCTGCTACTGGTCTGATTCAAACCCAAGAATTTTCCGGGCGGTACATACACAGCAAACGCAAAAATTATATGTATGGACTGGCATTTTCGATGACCTGCTGGTGTATCCATATTTTTTACCTGGTTATTTCACTCGCGAAATGTATTTGCAATTACTGGAAGATGCTATTGACCCTACCTTGACTGATATTATTGAAAATGACCAACAGTATAGTGAAGATCATTTAATGTTTCAAAAGGACGGTGCTCCTCCGCATTATGCTTTGATTGTTCGTCAGTATTTAGACCAACATTTTCCACGATACGGGATTGGGAGAAGAGGTAACATTGAATGGCCTCCACGGTCACCAGATTTGTCGCCCCTTGTTTTTTTTGTGGGGATACCTCAAAGTAAAATATACAAAACACAGCCAGCCTCTTTAGAAGATTTGTGTCAAAGAATTGTCATCGAATCACTCCGGAAATTCTTCGGAATATGCGAGAACGTTTCGAACAAAATCTTTATTATTGTGTGGACGCGGGTGGTCATCAATTTGAATATTTAATTTAACTAAGAAGTAAGTAAACAACTTACTACAATTTAAACTTGAAAATGTAATTTATTAAAAAGTATTAGGCCGAATTTCAAAATTTAAAGACTATTGTAAAGAGAATGGAAAGGGCTTTAAAATGATACCTTACTCGACCCCTAATACCATTTAAGTATTTTGGGGCGATTGTTACCCTCGCTTGGAGGTGTAAGCAGCGAAGTCTAAAATACCGGAAAAAAAGTGTCCTCCTTTGATCAAAAATCGACGGGTCTCTGTGACATTTTTAAAATGTTGACGCAGTTCCTGATAATAACTCTGTTTCGTTTTCGTTTGGTCACCCTGTATACTTCCATTGGCTTCAGTTTTTGATTATCTCTTTGCCTCAATCGGTTTTGAATCTCCAATAGTTGTTCAAAGATAACGGACGTCCACAAACATAGTGAAACATATTAGTGATTGTCTGCTGCCTTAAACCGAATATTAATTTATTTAATTTTAAAATGAAATTTTTAATTAGATATAAAGCAAAATGAGAAAGCCCTATTTCACACTCCGCACAGTCAGAAATATGCATGCTCCCGTATCTAGTCATTTTAATACTCACGTAATATTCATTCGTATTTTGTAATAAAAGATAACAATATTTTTTTAGAATGGAATAATTATATCTATAGATATAGTTCTCTTACTGTTAAAAAAACATTACCCTTAACTTAAACAAAACATTGAATGGATCTGATGAGGAAAATTTAATAAAGAGTCTTGATAAAAATGTCCATTTCCGGCACAATGTGAACAGACAAATCATTGGTGACGGTCCTTTAACGGGATGCCGCATGCAGTTGAGTTTCCTGTTCCGTTTCCTTGGCAACGGCGTTCATTTCAGGATGACACCTTCATAAATTCCGCATCTCGCGTCAACTAGGCTTATCAGTGGAATTCGCAAATATTGAACGGGATTACAGCGTACATTTTTCTGTTTCGTATCAGACATAGATTCATCTCGCGAATTTCGCCATAATCTAAGAAATGTGCAATGAAAGATTTTGTTCAGTAACGGATAAATAAAAATGAGATATTAACTCGTAAATCAATTTTATCTTTTGAATGCAATAAAAAATTGAAATTAAAATGAATGAGAACACACAATTTATAAAGAGTGAAAAGCAAATATATTGGACGAATATTTTTAATATATTAAATATGTCCTTTCTTGCTACATCAATAAAAAGATATTACTAATAAAGTTTTTATCTGTTCTAATTTTTCTCTAAATCTACTGTCAAAATTGGTTCAAGTTTGTTCCTAAACGGTCCTGATTACAGGAAGGATTACAGCTGTTGTTTTTTTTTTTAGAATTCCTTAACTTGCTTGAAAAATTCACGTTTACATCGAAATTCTTCTAGTACTGAATCCTGGATTCTTCTTAACTAACCTTAAAACATTTTCTTCATTTTTTTATCTCTCTTATCCGTCTGTCAAAGACACAGATTCTGTTTTTCAATGACACGTTCTAGACTTTTCTGGGCAAATCTTCTTGCTGCCGAAATTATTTTGGCACGCTCGTAGTACCAAATATATGTTATTATTAATACAACATTTCGAATTGAAAAATAATAAGTAATACAGAGAGACAGAACTGGAAATAAATTAAACAAAAAAAAAATGTTAAAAATTGTTAAAATCGTTAAAAAATGAGAAATATATAAAATGAATAGAGAATATAAAACTATAAATTTGGTGTAATTAAGTTTCAAAAACCTGGGAGAAAAGACAGAACTGAAAACATTGAACAGAGAATAAGAAAAGACAATAACGCGTAAGTTCTTTATAAATTTAATATTAAGTCGCTTTATATATTTATTTTCATTTTGTTTTTATTAACATAATATTTGAGAGAAGGCTAAATTCAAAATATTTTACTGTGTATAAGATTCTAATTTAAAGTTTAATAGAAATTGGCAGCAGCACTGTTTTTCGAAGGCCAACAGAAGTAAAGTGTATATTGATAATAAAATAATTAATTCTGAAAGTGTTGACTTTCGAAAAGCTTGGAATTATAAACTATAAATAGGAAACTTGAATTATTTATGAAAGTTTGTTATTTATTATTTAATGTTTAAATACGATCAAACTTCTTTACTTACAATTTGTATTTTTAAGTTGAAGTTTAAATCCAAATGCATATTGAAGCTAATATTTTCAAATTATGGTTTTCTTAAAATGGACCTGTTCAAATTCTACATATGTATTTACATATTAGAAACCTTTTTTTAATAAAGATACAAAATCCGAAAGTTTTTTCTGGCCTACTGAAATAATAAATCACCTTTTTTCTGCAGATATGACTCACAATAGTCTTTAAAATCGACCTCTTGTGGGACAGAGTCTTTTAGAAACGTTAGCTTTAGAAATTTTGCTATAATACCACCTGAAGTTTTAAAACTATTCGTCAACTTTCATTAAATGGTATTTTGTCTCCACCAAATTTCTTTGATAGCAGAACATTCAAAATACCTTTTCACTTCTATTTTCTTATTAACCTCTTAAACCGGAACTTTAAAGAATCTTCGGTATTTAAAATAGTTCTGTTTTATTCGGCTAGACATAAAGGTATATTTAATACGAATACTAAAAAAGTAGAAATACATTTCTTCTCGAATATTGACTAAGAAACACATTACCAACAATTTCGAAATAGTTACAGAAAAATATTGCACTCTAATACACTTTGAATTTCACACTTACTACTAATTACTATCAGCTTCTTTGTATTTATATTTCCTTCTTGCCTTCTTAAAAATTCCCAAAAAATTTTAATGTTTACAAATGTTTTCAGGAACGTTCTGAAAATTGTGATAGCAGTCTGCACCTAAATTAAGTTTTTTGATCAACCAAACTGTTACATTGTCCTCCCTTCTGGAATGTTTCTGGTTGTGCAAGCAACTTGTTTGGCTACATCTTGTGCTTGGTCTCAGTCAAATTTTGCTTATTAATCATGGTGGACTAAGATTGGTTTCTTCTGGGAATCTTAAAGATTCTGTAAATTAGGTTCTTAATTTAATTTTTGATGACGTAGTGCCCTTCCTAGTTCTTTTTCTGCTTTGGACGTGGACTTCATTTTGATCAACGAATATAGAACCAGACCAGGTCTTTTTATTGGTGACTGGTCTTCTTGGCTCAATTATCATTGTAACTTTCTGTTTCTAGATATCTTTTTCTCATCTTCTTACGCAAGTCTTGGATGGGATATGGATAGGCGTCTGTTCACTATGAGAAGGCGATAAAGGCGTATTTATTTTCATCATTGCTTTCTGATAGAAGTCCTAATATATCCACATTGATTTTATAGAATGAGCTTACTACAATATATTGCTGCATCTCAGGTCTCGGTTTACATGTGAGTACCTTTTTGGTATCAGTCCCTTTTGTCGTCAAAGCAATTTACCCTCTACAACCTGTTAGGTATCTTTTGTGACATTTTCTCCATTCCTGGTGTCCTCCAGATATTTCATCTTGAAGATGACGCAATATCTCTGGTGCGCAATTTCTCATGTCTAGAAAATGTCTTTTTAATTCAGTTCCTCCAACATTTTCACTGACTCTTTTAAGCAGGCCTTTTTTAAAGATCATAAAGCTCAATTGTGCCCAGTATGATATTAGGATCGGTGAAGACGATGCCTTTATCTACCAGGTTGGGGTTAAACAACGATTGACTGACTTGCCATCTGTAATTCTCTTTAAAATGCGGATATTTTGTTGTTAGATTCTGGCGTCTATTTACTGCTAACATCTTCAGATTAGCAATGAGTCCGTTCTTTTATGTTCTAAAGAGGGATTCGGTATTACGAAGACTCTATTTCGAAGTTGTATTCTTGAAGGTTACCTTGGGTCGATGTGACCCTCCTGAAGTCGACCTATTTTAGTTTTTCTGCTGTTGGAGGTCCGGTGCTGAAAGCCAATTCTGATGTGGCTAAGTTCATTGTAGTTCCAACAACGTACGTGTTTACTCTTCTTTGAAGCCATGGTTCTCGTCAAGGTTACCAGTTCCAAGTTTTACCAGTAACTGGAGCCTTAGTTCAACACCTTGTAATTGAACTAACTATTAAAGTTTCGAACGAGGGTATAACCGCGAGACGACTCAGCCACTGCTAGTGTTTTTACCAGACTCTTGATGTGGGTTAGACGCATCACTTATATCACTATAATTTCTGAAATTAGAAAAAAAAAAATAAGAGTAGACACTAAATGGGAAGAAAATATATGGAAAAAAACCAGATGCATAACAAGAAAAAACTAGCGAAATCAAATAAATTAGTGCTAAGAGCCATGCAATTATTACACTGGAAAAATAAAGTGAAACGGAATAACTAGCCAATACATTTATAATTCACTATAATCTGTAAACAATAATGTTAAATAAGAGGATAAATCAGTTTAAAAAAAATTAATTTCATAACGCGGTAAGCTTTAATCCTAAACTAAACAAATTAAAGGGCTCAATGATTATAATGATGATGACGGTAAATCTCAATAAACCTAACAAAAGTAGATCGTCAAGAAATGGTGTCTTCAATTAAATAATTTTTATGTTCTGTATAATCGATATTCTATCCCGTAATAAATATTTAATAAACTTAATTCAAAGTAGCAAATTTTCCTTACTAATTATTTTATTTATTTTTTATTTTGTAGAGTTTCTTGATAAATAATGAGTATTTCACAGAGAGAAATAAAAAGCGTTTTGGCAAGAGATATGGTTGCATTACTGCTAAGAGTTCCCAACAATAGAGTAAAAATCGTCAAAGGTTAAGCGGCGTGTATTTAAAAAGTATAATTTGTTACTGTCGTCTGTGAAATGGGCAGCATTAGTGTGTACACAGGGAAAATGTCATCGCGTTTCGTATAAACTGTCTTGAATGGAGTGTATTTGAAGAGACCCTCCACTCGTCGAGATGTTTTCATAACTTTTCTTTCATTGAAATTCCGCTATATCCCTCGGAGAGTGCCCTCATCGTGTTTGCCAACTTATAAATGGTGTTGTAAACCGATTTAAATGAGTTTCAAACTTTGCCAGGAAATATGTTTATCATGTTGGGAAGCGCTTTGCGACGCCCTAATTGGTTTTTTCATATCGCATATATTTTTATATTTATTATCATGTGTTTTTCTCATTTTAAAGAGGATGTTTCCTGTACAAGTTTAGAGGATTTTTAATGAAAAAAACAAGCATTTTTTAATTAAATTAATTGCTTCAACTCTTATCAAATAGATAAATTATACTTATCTGAATTTCTACAGTCTTCCAAAGCGTTTTAAAAAGGTATTCAAATCTGGCCGATGTTTCGGTATCTGACATATCATTTTCCAGGATTGATAAGAAGTTTTCACAGATCTTTTAACCGTAAATAATTTCATCGCAACCAATCATTATTAAACAATATTTTTCTTTTTCTAAAAATATATTTGTTTAGCATTATATAGGTTATTCAATATTGTATTGAGGATACTTGAGGTGTTTTTTACTTCATATTCTTCCAAAAAATTAAGTTCTTCCTTTTTGTTATTGTTTTGGTATAGATATATTAATGAAGTTTTGGCTCGTTTAACAGGTAGAGATAGACAATTAGATATTTGCCTTAAATTTATTAACAATTTACATCCAAAAATAAAATTAACTTTTGAAATTGAAGACAGCAGATCTATAAATTTAAACCAGATAAGTAACATTACGCAAAACAGCTCATTGATACCAAACACAAACCTAAACTTAATAACACAATGGAAAGAACAGTAGAAGTATTTCATATAAGTAACGAGGAAGAAGAACTTGATTTTTTGGAAGAATATGAAATAAAGAAATACCTAAAATGTCCTCAATATACAGTATTGAAACCTGAGAGGTTCAATTATCTAAGATCACCTTTTGAACTAAATACCTATATAATACTAACAAAACCAAGCTTTTCTAATTTTTTTCAATTTTAGGTTTTACATCTTGTTGTAGAAATAGCAAAAACATGAATGAATCAATTGGGAACTGCATGGCTATTTATACCAAAAATAAAATTTCAAAATCACTCTATCGGGTTTATGTTATAATTGCCAAAATTTTCCTCTATTTTGTGTTATAATTATTCCGAACCAATTCCAAAATTGTAAGATAAGTTAAATTTTTAATATTTGCTTTTCCCTTCAGATTCATTTTTGCCCTTTATTAAATGTAAAACTTGACATGACCTACTTTTTTCATTTTGAGCACTAATACGTAATAACCCAAGAGTTATATTCCCTATTTTGTTCTCTATATATTTATAATACCCCTTTACATATGTCCTATTGATAATTAAACTTTCTCGTATTGATTTAATAAATAACTTAAATTGTTTTTTATTTTTAAGATCCTATGGTGAAAAATAGACCCCATCTTGATACTACCAGAGAGCTCTAACAACTTATCGTTGATTATGTAATTTTTTTATGGTTCTAACTATAGTGTTCTCAATTAATACTTCACAATATATAGGTTTGAACATACTTCAAAACTACTTTTATAACATAAACAGCTTGAATCATTTCAATATTTGATACTACTATAGCCTTTTTAGCAATTCTAGATTAACTTTAAATTCATTCCGTAAATTGAGACCAGTTTCAGAACCTGATTGCAAATCATTTTATGCTTGTATTTAAACATAATTTTCTGATTTCTAGTGCAAGATAAAGATATAAAAATTTCTATGACAATTAAATACCAAAAAAAGTTTAATTACTCCTTTTTATAAAAACAGATTTACCTGCTTATCAAAATTATTTAAAATAAAATTGGGACTGAAATGATACAATAATGTGACTTTAAAAAAATTTCTTACACTACAAAATATTTGAATCAAGGTTGGCAATTTAAACAAAACTTTACTTTACTGCCAATTGTCTAGAGCAAGGAGAGCCGTTTATCATCCTACTTGAAAATGAGGTAGAAATAGATGTTCGCACAACGTTGTTCATCAGAGATCGTCCATCTTTGGGCTCAATCACTGCGAACGACCTGGCCGTTCTCCCTTAATTGTCACATCGATCACATGCGGCCATCCATACGAATATTACTACATATATCTTGGCCTTTTGCGCCACCCCTTCGGTCAGCTATTTACCCTCCATCGCTGGAGACAGCTCTATACCATCCCAGTTCTTTATTGCGGTCTATCTTTGAATAGTTCGTTATTTGTTGCCTTTTCTTCATCACTTGATTTATTTTTAAACAGACTCAAGTAGGTAATTGCGTCTCTTTATTTTTCGTTATTTAGTCATTTATTGTAAGTAAATTATATATTAAAAATCGGAAACAAATATGTTTTTATGTCGGTATGAAAAAAACCACTTCTTCAAGGATCTTAAGAAATATTGGAAATGTATTTTTTTTTAATATTTTTAAACGATCTGCACTTAGCAAACAACCAACTGGGAATCTATAGAATACTCCACCAGTGAGACTCAGGCCTTACTGTAAATAAAGAATTCTTTTACATTCGTTGAATAAACATTATTTTACAGCCTCTAACGTGTTTCTATGGAACTATGCTTGTACAAATAACAGTACATTAAGTACATTGAATTAGAGTTATTAGCCACACAATCATGACAGTGCTATCGAAAATGTTTTAATGGTACTCGTAACTAAGTGCACTGAATCAATATCATCATAATATGAAATTGTTAGCAAAGTGTATCTAAAATATTTTATTTTATTTAGTACTGTCCAGCAAAATGACTTTGACTGAAAAAATGAACCTAGTTAAGTTATATAGATTTTTTTATCATAGACTTACACGTAAAATTCGTAACACATTTGTGAATTGTATTACTTCACTTTCTAAAAAGGACCAGAGTTTACTATTATTGGAACTTTAGTAAAATAACGCGGAAATGCTCCAGGAATAATTCTGTATTAATGAACTTTCAAAATTTTACGTAGTGCAAATATTTCATGTACTTGTTTGTAGGAACGAAAAAAAAATGTTCTATTTATTGCTGAGGCTTAATAAGGGGTTCCCCGCCGTTCTTTTTTTGGGGTTCCCCAAATTAGGTAAGTTAAATTTAAGCCCGAATAAAAAAAAATATTTCAGATGCTTAAAGAAACAAAGCAGAAGTCCTGGAAAATATGATAGCAGCTATTAAAACATGTCGCAGTAAAGTTATAGATTGCAAAAAAAGTTCGAAGTATCATGAAGTATCCCAAACAATGTTGGAAAGATACGTAAAGATGAATGGAGATCCAGAAAGTATTCTTTTAATAAGAAAGCGATGAAATCTTGTTTTTTCCTATGAACCATAAAATGCGTTAGTGGAACATACCTTAGAAATGGAAAAGAAGTATTTTGAATGGTCAACACGGGATATATTTAGCTCAACGTTCGATTTATGTAAACAAACTAAGAAGTGAATATGATTTTTGAAGAATCTAATGATCAGCGGCGAACATGGGGAAAATATTTGTAAATTCTGTGAACAGGTATAGGAAAACGTCAGACCTGGAGAGAAGTGGGTTCAGTGCCAATCATGTAACAAATGGGCTCATTCAGAATATGCTGGAAATGAAACCCCCAATTATGTTTGTGACTTGTGTGCTTAATTTTTGTTACTTAATTCATACGTCGACTTAATTCGGTTTTCTATTTTTATAGTTTTTATAGGTACTGGTATATCTACCGTGTTTTGAATAAAAAAAAATGTTTAAAAGCTATATACAGGTGTCTCATTTTAGGAACTATGAATACCCCATAATAAGAAACGCTTAATATGGGGTACCTACTTCAAAATTATTTGATTTATTTAGACAAAAATAGTAATTATAAATTAGATTTTTTCCTAAAATCTGTTAGAAGATAGTAAAACAAAAGAATAGCCCGAAAGTAGTAATACAAAGCGGGTTCTAAATCAATTCAAAAAACTGCCACTAGATGGCGTTGGTGGCGCTGCTGTAGCGCTCACGGACCCGCCGTTATTTTTGTCCAATTGAATTGCGGAAAAAACAGGCATTATCTATAAGTGACGTAGATGTTAAATTTAAAGAAAAGCATGCGCAATGAACGTTACCGTAAGGGCATTAGCGCTTAACTTCATTATTATTGGTCCAATCGAATTGTGAAAAAGTCATGTATTATCTATAAGTGACGTAGAATTCAAATTTAAAGAAAAGCATGCGCAATGAACGTTGCCGTAGGGGCATTAGCGTTCAACTCCGTTATTATTGGTCCAATTGAATTGCGAAAAAGACAGGTATGATCTAGAAGTGACGTAGATGTCAAATTTAAAGAATAGCATGCGCAGTGAACGTTGTCGTAAGGGCATTAGCGCTTAACTTCGTTATTATTGGTTCAATTTAATTGCCAAAAAGACTGGTATTATCTAGAAGTGCCGTAGATGTCAAATTTAAAGAAAAACATGCGCAAAGAACGTTGCCGTAAGGGCATTAACGTTTAACTTCGTTATTATTAGTCCAATCGAATTGTGGAAAAGACAGGTATGATCTAGATGTGGCGTAGATGAAAAAGACATATTTTTTTATGTGCTGTAACGCTCGCGGACCCGCCGGCGCTGTGAATTTTTCATATTCATATGCAACATTGTAACTTAGTTTTATGAAGAATGCAAGTTTGTTATTTTGCGTTTCATTTAAACGACTAATTAAAATTCAATATATGTAATTTGCAAGTTAATTATTATAAAAAATGCAAGCAAGTAATTTTATGCTTCATTTAAACGACTAATTAAAATTCAATATATGCAATTATTGCGTTCCACGTAAACAAATTAAATATATACAATTTGCAAGTTAATTATTATAAAAAATGCATATCCTTGATAAAACAACATTTGCATGAAACGAATTTAGCTATAAAAGTCGAAGCACATCAACCAACAATCGAGTCGTAAAAGTCGCTTCACCAGTGCCAGTTAGTATTCAGCGAGCAGTTTCCAGTTGTTGTTTTATTGTGCTATCAATTAGTATTCAGTGAAAAGTTTTCAGTTGTTTTGATTGTAAGTACCTTTAATGATAATTTTTTTTTTCAACATTTTTTTCCAAAATTATTTTTCCAAAATTTTTTTTCCAAAAAATTTTTTTCTAACATTTTTTTCCAAAATTATTTTTCCAAAATTTTTTTCCAAAATTATTTTTCCAAAATTTTTTTTCAAAATTTTTTTTCCAAAATTATTTTTCCAAAATTATTTTTCCAAAATTATTTTTCCAAAATTTGTTTTTCCAAAATTATTTTCCAAAATTTTTTTTCCAAAAGTTTTTTTCCAAAATTTTTTTTCCAAAATTTTTTTCAAATTTTTTTTTCCAAAATTTTTTTTGTTTTTCTCGAAAAATTAAACCAATTTACCTCATCTACAGATACTGAAATCAACCCGATAATTAAGCTAAAGGACCTGCAACCCTACGTTCCAAATAAAATTTGAGGAATCCATTCTTAGAATTAGAATCTGCCCAAAAGGTCTACTACAATCTACAAGAATCACATTGTCGATCTGAACAAAGGGGGCTTCAGTTTAATTTTTATTGGCCTGCACGAGATATCCAAAAGTTGCGCTCCAAGGACCTTTTTAAATTAGTGAAAAATTAGGTTAGAACCATCATGAATTTCGCACTCGCTTTTCAAAAAATTGAAGAAATTCTTAAAACTCAGCACAATATTTCTACATATTCAGATAAAACAAATGGCTATCACTAAATAGTAATCACCTTAGGAAATGTTCTTTAGCGATAAAAAAATGTTATTTCACGGTAGGGGAAAAAAGAAAAATTTACACCAAAATGGGGCAGTTAAAAAGGTTGCGATGTGTCATAAAATTAACACCTCCCCATGTAGTAGGGGGAGGTATTAGAGAGGGGCGGGGTATTAAAGGGGGTGTTAAATGGGAAGATGTAAACGCGATTTTTAACAATAGAATTAGAACGGGGGTCATTATAAATTTAAAGCATAAAGAAATTAAAGATTTTTTGCAGGCCGCTTGCAATATATTCAAGACAAAAATTTTACAAATTTTAAAAAATGATACACCGTCGCTAAAAGTAAATGTTACATTTTGTGGTGATTTTTTAAAAAATAATAGTGATGGCGGGAAAGTAATTGACATTAAATACTTTGGATCCCCAAATTTCGTTGTTGATTTGGGGACAGATTTAGCGCAAGAGTATAAAAGTGTTGTAGATTGTATTTTAAATAAACTTTCAGAATTTCAAGAAAAAGACAGTGGGTGGGCGTTGTCAAAAATAAATCTATTAGAAGTAGCTATTAACAAATTTGAAATTGGGAACGGGTCATCCTTCATTCAGTTGCCAAAAGAAATATTAGCGAAAAAGGCATGCATAAACGTCAAAAATACAGACCTGGCATGTTTTTACTGGGCCGTAACGAGTTTTTTGTTGCCCGCTAAAATAAACCCTTCATATACATCTAATTACCCTCATTATAGCACAGTTTTGAATACAAACGGTTTAGAATTGCCTATAAAACTAACACAAATATCAAAATTTGAAAAGTTGAATGATATATCTGTAAACGTTTACGCTTTAGAACTAAATAAAACTAATGAAAGGTCATTTTACGTAGTGGTACCTGCACGTTTAACTAAAAATAAACTGCCGCGTCATGTAAATTTACTTTTAATTCAAGATTAATATTTTCCAAAATTAAACGACTACGAGGCTCCTCCCATCAACAATGAGGACACTACTACCAGCACCATTAAATACCATTATTGTTGGATTAAAAATTTATCTAGGTTAGTTTCAAGTCAACTTAACAAAACTAAAAATAAAAAGTTTATTTGTGATAGGTGTTTAAATTATTTTCAATGCGAAAAAAAACTAACGGACCACGAAATTTTGTGTAAAAATACCAATGATTGTAAAATATCTTTCCCCTCATATGATAACGTTGAATTTAAAAATCATGTATACAAACAGAAATGTCCTTTTGTTGTTTATGCCGATTTCGAGTCAATTTTAGAAAAGTGTGATAAAAAGATATCTCATACAACCACCAAGTATCAGCATCACAAAACATTTAGTGCAGGCTTCTACTTAAAATGCAGCTACGATAATCAGATTTCCTACTACAATAGTTATAGAGGTGAAGATTGCATTGACTGGTTTGCGAATCAAATGTTAGAAGTCGCCAAATTTATTGAATCAAAATTATTGAATATTGTTCCTATTCATATGCCTTCACTTGCTAACGGTGTCTGCTGTCACATTTGTGAGAATAAGTTTAAAGAAAAAGACATCATTGTTAAAGATCACGATCATTTTACTGGGCTGTTTAGAGGGTTCGCACATCAATCATGCAATTTAAACTTTAAAAAACTATTTGTAGTACCAATAGTTTTCCATAATCTTAGTGGATACGACAGCCATTTTATAATAAGAGATCTTGCTAAACGTGGACCTTTGAGTGTACTACCTGTGAATATGGAAAAATATATTTCTTTTACACAGTATGAACCAAAAACTAAAATTAAATTTCGATATATAGACTCCTTTAGATTTTTGGGTACCAGTCTCGATGAGTTGGTGTCTACATTAAAAATAGAGGAGTTGGTTACATTAAAAAGGGAATTTGGTAACTTGAATAATGAAATGTTCAAACTGTTGACGAGGAAAGGTGTTTTTCCATACGATTACATTGATAGTATTGATAAACTAAATGATACCACTAGTCTTCCAGCAATTGAGAGTTTTTACAACAAATCAAATGATTGTCATATTTCTACAGATGATTACACTCATGCGCAAAACGTTTGGCAAGCTTTCCAAATTCAAAATTTAGGCGAATATGCAGATTTGTATATGCGAACCGACATTCTCCTTCTTTGTGACGTTATGGAAAACTTTCGAACAACTGCTCTGGAAACTTACCAGCTAGATCCGGCATGGTACTATACTATGCCCGGATATACTTGGGATTGTATGCTCAAGTACACTAAATGTAAATTACAAATTTTAAAAGATGTCGACATGTTGTTGTTTGTTGAGTCATCAATACGCGGAGGAATATCTGTTTGTTCAAATCGATACTCTGAAGCTAACAATAAATACATGCCCGAATATGATTCTTCTAAACCGTCCAAGTACCTTATGTACTTTGACGTAAACAATTTATATGGGTGGGCTATGTCGCAGTTCCTCCCCTATGGGGGGTTTGAATGGGAGCCCAATACAAATATCGACATTACTCAGATTCCCGACGATTCACCCGTCGGATATATTTTACAAGTAGATTTAGAGTATCCCGAAAGTTTACATGATGAGCACAAGGATTTCCCATTTTGTCCTGAACACCGCAAACCTCCAGGTTCCAAATTGCCCAAATTAATGACCACCCTTTACCCAAAAAAAAGAATATACTTTGCATTATCGCAATTTGAAACAAGCTCTCGAACATGGCTTAAAATTAACCAAAATTCATAAAGTATTAAAATTTAAACAATCAGCTTGGCTAAAGTCCTATATCGAGCTGAATACTCGTTTAAGGACTGTGGCCACAAGTAATTTTAAGAAAAATCAATTTAAACTTGCTAATAACGCTGTCTTCGGTAAGACTATGGAAAACATTAGGCTTCATAGGGTAGTGAAATTACTTACTTCTTACGAGGGTCGTTATGGTGCAAAAAATTTGATAGCCAGCCCTCGATTTCATAGTCGAAGAGTTTTTGATGACAAACTGATGGCTATCGAATTAAAAAAGGCCGAACTACTCTTTAACAAACCTCTGTATATCGGCATGGCTATTCTGGACATTTCTAAAACCTGTATGTATGACTTTCACTACAATTTCATGTTACCAACTATGGAGGAGGAAAATTTAAAATTAATGTATACAGACACCGATAGTTTTATTTATGAATTAAATTGCGATGACGTTTACAAAAGTCTTATTGGAGATCATTTAGAAAAATTTGACACTTCAGATTACCCCTCCAATAACGCATACATGATTCCTTTAGTTAACAAAAAAATACCAGGCTTAATGAAGGATGAATGTAACGGTAAAATCATGACACATTTTGTAGGCTTGCGCTCGAAAATGTACAGCTATAAAGTTCAAGACGGTAAAGTTGTGAAGAAATCAAAGGGGGTTAAATTCAATGTGGTCAAAAATAAAATTACATTTGACGATTATCTAAATTGTTTACAAAATTATACTAAAAAATATATTACTCAACATACCATTCGATCTTATTTACACGATGTTTACAGCATCAGTCAGACTAAAATTGGACTTAGCCCCTATGATGATAAGCGTCAATTACTCCCCCAGTCACATGATACCCTTCCGTGGGGGTATAAAAGTTAATTTTTCTGAGGTGATTACTGATTATGATAGCGATCATGTGCTGGGTTTTTGTTTGCAAAATTTATTGTACCAAAGTAGAATTGTAAGATAAATATGATTGTTGTAAAGATTTACATGAAAATAAACGAGTGCGATTTTCAGACTGAAATATGTGTACCTAATGAATTATTTATGTATATTTACTTACTGTATTATTTGGGGGACAATAAAAAATAAATATAAGAAAGAAGTGTTTTATTTAAAAAAAAAACTTGATACATTTTTTTAATTTGAACTATAATATGTCATTAATAACATCATTTTTATAGTAATACATGTACTGTTGTAGAGCATTTTTTTCCAAACAATTTGGCATAATAGTACAAATTAAAATTAAAGTATTAAATCTACTAGTGTCACAAATACTATTGAAATTAACAGCAAAATAAGCTCGTGTAGAATCTATTAAATTACGGTAAAATGTATTAAAGTTCAAGTCTTCCAACAGCGAAATGTAGTTGTTCACCAAATTGCAATTTGCTTCAAGGATATCGAAAACATCATTCTCGTCCAGATAGAACTCGACTCCATGTTTGTTTACGAGTAAAAACTTGGTATCGTCATACACTAATTGAGTAACTTTGCAAAAGTCTCCACAAGGGAAAACTACAGGATCGTATTCGTCAGGAGGTGATGATAGATTCTTGTGAAAAAAGTTATCATATCTCTGACGTAACAATTCAATAAAAGTACTCCACTCAAATGTACCAAACGAAATTCTTCCAGGTCGAAGTAAAGGTGTTAGCGTTATTGTGGGATTAAAGGTTCTGGTTGGACTTATTCCACACAAAAGTGTGTAATTTCTTAGGGAAAAGTTCGTTTCTAGTAGATGGTATCGCTCCAATTTAGCAGCATACTCGTATGAAATTAAAGCTTGGTCGATTTCCTCAACACAATCATTAAGCGACACTGCAGAAGGTGAAGAAGGTGTTGGCGACGATGATTCACTTTCAAAAACAATTTCACAAGAACTATAACCACTATCTTGACTACTCATGTTGGTTGATTAAATTGTAGGTTCACACAGACACGACTGAATAAAATGTAGGTTCACACACTTGTATTTATATACCCCCACTATGAGGAAAAAAGCGGTAAGTTTGAAGGTTATTCAAAAAAGGCTCCTTGAATTGCTAAATTTGTTCGTATTTTCCATAAGATTCTATACAAAATCAGTGTTTTCAATCCAACTGTTATGGTTGTTATCAAGACCTAGCCATTTCACGTACACCTTCTTCCCCTTTCTTCTAAGCACCTTTTCTACGAGGTAGACATCGGGTGCTTTCGTCTTTTGCAATTCCTCCTCGTAGAAGGCCCCGTTGATTGGTGTACCCAACATGTCTTCAAGCAGATAAGTCACGGGATTGGTTATTTTGACTTTAGTAATTTTAAAGAGCTCGGTACTCCAATTAGGGGTGTATCCCTTTTGAAAAATATGCTTGGCTTTGCTTAAGCGCACAATGTCGCCAACGTTAAGTTTGCGTGGTCCAGCAATCTTCAAATGTGAGTAAAATTTTTGAGAAATTTCCTTCTCGTTTGACTTGTTGACCACCGAAGGCTTACATCGTATTTTCGAATGTTTCGTGTTATTGTACTCTTCCACAATTTTCGGTAAAATATCGATCCATCGGTAGGTGCCTTGCAAACTAAAGTACTTGTATAGTTTTGTCTTTAAAGTTCTAATACATCTCTCAGCTATCGCAGCCTTTTTAACGCTAAACGTATTGTAATGATTAATGTTGCATTGCATCATTAATTTTTGGAAATTTGTATTGAAAAACTCTGTACCTTGATCGGTTTGAAGATTTTTAGGATGCCGTCGGCTGTGTTTTAATATGTTGGAGAAAGCTTTGGTAATTTCAACTCCAGTCTTTGTCTTTAGAGGCGTCGTCCACACGTACTTTGAGAAACAATCAATAACAACCATAATAATTTTGTAACCTTTATTTTGGTGTGCATAGGGTCGCATTTCAGCCAAGTCCATTTGCCATAAATTATCGAGACCCTTAATGATCGTTCTACGTCGCGGATAATTCCTACGTGCTGGAGCATGGAGTTCATTAACAACTTGAATTTTTTCTTTCGACATCTTAAAGAGCTCTAAAGCGAGTGTAAGTGTGTTGAAGTATTTAAGGAGTATTTCGCTTCAATTTTTTATATCCAGCCCCAGTTCAAATATGTGATGATACTGTAGCAGTATTACGAAATTGGTTTAGTTCTCTTTCCAAATTCTTTGTTAACTCGGCGGTTTCGTGGTTAGCTTTAATTAAATCTCTCAAAACTTCTTCATTAGCAGTCATTTGTTTTTTCAAATTATATGTTAACTCGGCCGTTTCTTGGTGAGCTTTATCCAAATCTTTCACAATACCTTCATCAACAGTTATTTTTCGCTCGATTTCAGCAAACTGGGTGCCTGTCACATTAGCAATTTCTTTGGGTATATCTATTTTTAAATTAGTTCCCATTAGTTTTTTATCTAAAACTTTCACAGTATTCGCCAATTGATTTTCAACGTTAGTTTGAGCGTTTTTTATATCACCCCGTAGATGCTGTTTAGCAGTTACAATGCTGGTATCTACATATTTTTTTGTTGCAATATCCCCAGCATATACAGGAGGATCCTTATTTACGAACGCATCAATTTCCCCAGTTTTAGCTTGTAAAGCTACAAGTGCGTTTTTATATTGGTTAAACAAATTATCGACTTTTATATTAAACTGGGAGTCAACGTATTCTTTACTGGCAGCATCAGAACTAGCTGAAGGTGGTAACACATTGCTTATCCTCACATTGCCAATATCGACGTTCCCTTCAGCCGTTTGTGGAAACTTTAATAACGTATTACGGAGCAGAGATTGAGGCGCTCTATTTGACAGCGTCGTCGACCGACGTCCGAATTTGTCGAGACTCATCTTGCAAATAACATTAAAACGATGTGTTACATTAGTATATAACGTTGGCTTCTCTCAGCTCATTAATGATTGCAACTATTTCGTTGTTGTGTGATGTATTTCCAGCGTGTTTGGAAGCTACTAGCAGTTTAAGCCGTTCCACAAGTTCATTGACATCATCCCAGTACACGTAATCAATAGGGTTCTCATTGTAGACCATTGCAAGTCCAACTCCAGATCTCGATATACTGCTAGTCGATTTCGATGGCTTTCTCGGTGGGGGAGGAAACATAGGTTTAATAATATCTAGATATTTTGATCTCGATGTACCTTTTAGACGTCCAGCTGTGTTTCTGTGAGCGTTAGTTAAATTTAAAATCGTCTTGTATGCCAATTTATCATCATCGGTATAATCTTCAGGCTCATCATAAAATATCAGTTGGTAGAGACCAGGTGTCCCTTTAACATACCCCCCCTCTGTTATAATAGCTCCAGTATTCCGATCAAAATCGATATTTTTCCCTCCGAGAAGCCATTTAGAGTGAGTCGAATCGTAAACTGGACCGTAAACTAGGTCTATATTTGGACTCTTATTCCAGTAATCAAGCATATACTTATGTGATATTTCAGGATATTGTTCCAGATACTCTCTGAAGACCTCATCCGAAATATATTCTGGTGCTGACTCTGAAGCGTGGGAATATACATCATCACCCTCATCATCATCATCATCACCCTCAGTCTGAGCTACATCTTCCATCGGAATAAAATTAGTGGGATGGCTTGTATATTCTGTTTTTAATGGTTCTTCTACTTCGGGTTCTTCCTCTTTGGATTCTTCTTCTTTCTTTATATTTTTTAAAACTTGCGCAGATTCATGAGACGTTGTAACAATTTCTTTTAGAGGTTTTATTAGAGGTTTAAATAATGTATTTAATGTCCGATCCTGCTCAGATCTACCCAACTTGAGAGCCAGATATTTTCGACGTATATCACGTGAGAGTTGTAGAACTTTACGTTTACGAACATCCTGCTGGTTTAACATCTTGCTGCATATTAATCATACACCACATGGAATTACATTTTTATATACAAGTCGAATCCTTTACGATACCTTCCATTGTTGAGAGCAAAATCTTTTACAACAACAATAGAACCATATTGATCACTCCAACATTCAGAACAGAGTTTTTTAAAGCGATCAAAACTCATGTCAGGTGACACATGCTCATCGAATACGTGCCTCAGGTTTATTTCATCCTGCTTGAAGAGTACAATTAAATTACAATTGTCTCGAATCAGTTGTTTGGGTATTTTTGAGTACGTTTGACATAGATAAGCAGCATCAATGTCCTTATGACGACCCATTGAGTAATATTCCCGAATTTTCTGTTGCCCATCGCAAGCCACATCGTCAAATATGAATATGGAATTTGATTTAGCTTCAGCGGGACTTATTATTTCCTCATTATCTTTGAACGGGAAATAACCTACTCCTTTCGTCTTACTTAGCACCTCTTGAAGCAACTCGTATTTTGGTTGATATAAAGATTTGGAGTAAACGTAAACGTTTTTAAATTTCGCGCCATTCGGATGAAACAGTAATGACAGCATTACGTTTGTTTTACCACACCCACTCGGTCCACATATGATTGCACGAAACGAGTTTGGTATTAGTTCACCATGTTTACTTTTCTCATGCTTGGAGGTAAAGTCCAAGTTTTCAATCGGAAGCGTTTGTTTCTGTTGAATGACCTTCATTGTATGACATTTTTAGTCAAGTCGTTGTGTATAAATATATAACGTGATGATATGTCACCATCACCGTCGCCACCATGTTTGCGTGTGTGACGTAAAACGTGACGTGTGTGACGTGCGAGACGTTTTACGTGACGTGCGTGACGTTTACGCGACGTGCGTGACGTTTACGCGACGTTTACGTGACGTGCGAGACGTTTACGTGACGTGCGAGACGTTTTTCGACGTTTACGTCACGTTTACGTGTGTGTGTGTGTGTGTGTGTGTGTGTGTGTGTGTGTGTGTGTGTGTGTGTGTGTGTGTGTGCTTGAGGAGCAAGTTGTTGTGTATATAAATATATATAACGTGATGATATGTCATCAGTTCAAATGAGTCTTTACTTAGGTAAAGGTGTCTTAAATTCGCTCATAAACAATCTGCCCTTTGAGCTCCACATTCCGACCTACCAATACTGTGGTCCGGGCACAAAGCTACAAAAACGCTTAGCACGCGGTGATTCGGGCATTAATCCCTTAGACGCTGCCTGTAAGGAGCACGACATTGCATACGCTCAACACAAGTCCTTGAACGATCGACATCAGGCAGATCAAATACTCGAAAATAAAGCTTGGGCACGTGTCAAATCAAAGGACGCGACGTTGGGAGAAAGAGCAGCTGCTTTGACGGTGACCGGTGGCATGAAGATCAAACGTAAACTTGGAATGGGGGTGGGGCAGCAGAAGAAGAGTTCCTTTAGAAATCACGTAATCAGCAAGGTTAAAAAGGCTATGAAAAATAGTCCTTCTACAACCCTACAGAAGGCCGCCTCGCAAGCTTTGAGAGCCGCGAAAGTCGCCGTAAGGAAAGCTGGCGGTAAAAAGCAAATTCGACTACCCAGAACGATACCTTTTGAAGGAAAATCTGGAGGATTTCTACCATTGATTCCCCTGTTTGCGGGCCTTTCGGCAATTGGAGCCCTCAGTGGCGGGGCAGCAGGAATAGCTAAAACCGTAATCGATGCTAAGAATGCGCAAAAGAAATTGGAAGAAGATCAACGTCACAATAAAGCTATGGAAGTTATTGGGGCAAAAGGATCCGGTCTGTATATGAAAAAGAACGTTCGCGGAGGCTTTGGATTGTACATGAAGAAACAAAAAAACTACCAATAAAGCTACCCAATAGACCGTTATATGATGTGGACCTTTTGCGATATGTCAAACGTGTAAAAATTCCTCATTTTAGAGGGGTTTTCATGCGTGACTCTCTACCACATCAGCAGCCCCGGCAACGCGAATGCGCTATCATAAATTTGGATGACTCTAATAATCCGGGGACTCATTGGGTAGCATATAGAAAGATAAACAATGTTGTTGAATATTTTGATTCATTTGGTGACTTGAAGCCACCGAAAGAACTCGTGAACTATGTGGGGAAGAATGTTCGCATCTATTACAACAACGACCAATATCAAAACTATCAACAAATCAACTGCGGACACCTCTGTCTACAATTCCTATATGATGGAGCAACATCAGGAGTTTAATGAAATGAGAGACGTCATTAAACTCTTGATGAAGAACATTACCTACGAGGTTTGGCGAGAAATTCCCCAGAAATACCAACAAGAACTAACACAATTTTTACCATGTCAAAATTATGATTTTCATCGATGGAGTGATGTTTGCGGTAATGAGATACCAACATGTTTATTTTGTATAATTACTTATAAATAAATTTATTTTTTTGAAGCAGTTTTTTTTATTTAAGTACTACCTCCCATTGATATGCATTAGTCATGTCTTTGCTTTTGACGCTAACGAGTCACACTCACGTGTTTTCGTTCACGCCTCCAACCCCAATTGTGCTCGATTCTGAAAAAAGATATTTCCTAGCAGTACTTGGCTTCCACTCATACAACTCGATACCCAATATTGACGGTGAGAAATTTTTCTACTACGAAAACAACGATAGAGGAAAGTTGAGAGAAGTCGCGATTCCTACCGGTTGCTACGAAATAACTGACATTGAGAAGCTAATTCAAAATTCTATTGCTCCAAATACGGGTGATACACTATTTTCGTTGAAGCCAAACAACAACACCCTCAAGTGTGAAATATACAGCAAACGTCACGCAATTACTTTTGAGAATCACCCCAATAGTCTTGGACAGATTTTGGGATTTTCCAACAAGGTACTGTCCCCCGGTGTTGTACACTCTTCAGATCTCCCCGTCAACATTATAAAAGTATCAAACATTCGCTTTGAGTCCAACATTACCGAAGGTGCCTTCTACGGAAACAGGCCTGTCCACACCATCTTTGAATTTCCGATTACAGTTGACGCCGGCTACGCAATTGTGGAAAGACCTAATAACCCAATATATCTACCTGTTACGAATACCGGGGAAATTAGCAACATCACAGTGCTGGCTGTAGACCAAAACTTTAAGCCCATAAATTTTCGAGGAGAACAAAGTGTCCTTCATCTAGAGTTAGTAAGACGATAATAAATGGGTTTGGTGATAGATTATAAGAACAACGCGGCCAGTTCAACAACACCATTCGCTGCTAGACCTCCTCCGAGTCAACGAGAGCTAACGCCTGCAAATAAATTGTTTCTTCAATCGCTTGGATTAACCATAAAAAAATATGGTAAATCGTCAAAACGTACAAATGGGGGACTACGGTAAACGTTCACGTACTGAAAGCATTGATCCGAGTTTTAACCTCTACCAACAACCCCGTTATGATGAGTCTATTAGAAGGATGGAATATCGAACGTGCTCACCGTTCATCAAATCCTTCAACAACAATGATGTGGTGGAATTTGTTGTCAATCAAGTGGATTCATTTTTTGCCATGAACGAGTCATTGCTCGAAATCAAGGGAAAATTGGAGGTAACAGGAGGAGGAGACGTTTCTCTGGTACCCAACTTTTGTGCCTTTCTCTTTGACTCATGCACGTACAGCGAGAGTGCAAGAGAGATTGAAACGGTTCGTGATCCTGGAGTAGTGAGCGCTGTACGAGCTCTTCTCAACTACAGCGCATTAGATACAAATCACATGGCTATCGCTGGTTGGAATGGTACTTCCAACCCTCCTATGGACGCTTCCACAAAATCGTTTAGTTTTTTAATGCCGCTCAAGCATATTTTCAACATATTCAACGATTACCCAATGATCACTTATGGAAGGCAAACAATTCGATTGGTTCGCGCTCGCGATGATAGTGATTGTCTTATGATTAAAGAAAAAACTACTTCTACTGGTACAACAAACACTTCTGCAACAATTAAGATCGAAACCATTGATTTGAAAATCAAACATATATATCCCAATGATGAAATTAAAATAAAATTGATGGAGGCCATTAGAAGCGATACACCTATACTGATACCGTTCCGAAAATGGGAACTTAATGAGTTGCCTGCAGTTACGAGCGGTACGCGAAGAGAAATTTGGGCTGTTAAAACTACTATGGCCGTTGAACGCCCGAGATTTGTTATTGTATGCTTCCAAACCAATAAACGAAACAATACTGCACAAGATCCAATGGCTTTCGACAATGTCAATGTAACCAACATTAGACTGTCACTGAACGGAGAGTATTGGCCTAATGAAAGAAACATGTTGGACTTTGTCAAAAACGACTACGCCATGGCTTACCATAACTATGCTGAATTTTACCCCAGCTATATGCATGGCTCAGCCGAAAAACATCCTATACTGACCTACAAGGAGTTCAAAAACAGAGCCCTATTTATCATAGATTGCTCAAAACAGGAAGAAACCATGAAGTCCTCCACTGTGGACGTGAGACTCGAGCTCGAAACGGATATTGGATTTCCAGCAGACAGCAAAGCCTACTGCATCATAATTCACGACTGTCTAATGGAGCACCGTCCACTAAGTGAAGTGGTTAAAAGTTTAAATTAAAAAATATAATTTGTTTATTTTTTTTTTTGTTAATAAATGAAATGAAATGAAAAATTTTTGAGTTTTAATAAAACACCTTTTGTATATTTTTAGTTGTTTATTGCAACATGACACGAGGATCGAAATCTTCTTTGAATACATTTATAAAGAAATTTTAGTAATAAAATACATATAGCAGATAATGAGATGCACGATATTGTAAATGTCTTGTTAATTTGACCATTTAATTGTCCATCCTTGTCGTTGGAACTGATGTTGGTTGTATTCGTCTTAAGGGGTAACATGCTTTTTTCGGTATTCTTATATTGTCCAAATTTAAATTTCCCAACTGTTTTATAACGTTTTCTTTGTCTTCGTACAGTTTAATATCTTTACGAAGTTGCTTAAGTCTTTCTTCAAATTTAATAACTTTTTCCCAAATTAGTTTGTCTTGACGCATATCTTAAAGCACTAAACCTCAAGTGTTATATCTGAATATGTTGAAAATATTGTGCCGAGTTTTAAGAATTTCTTCAATTTTTCTCTATTTTAAAAAGGGTCCTTGGAGTGCAACTCTTGGAAATCTCGTGCAGGCCAATAAAAATTAAACTGAAGCCCCCTTTGTTTAGATCGTCAATGTGATTCTTGTAAATTTCGGTAGATCTTTTGGGTAGAAAGGTGACGTTCTCCTCCAATTCCACTAGAATGGATTCCCCTCCAAATTTAGATTTGACAAGCTGAACACGATGAATTTTATTTGGAACGTTGGGTTGCAGGTCCTTTAGCTTAATTATCGGTTTGATTTCAGTATCTGCAGATGAGGTAAATTCGTTTAATTTTTCCAGGAAACTCATCTAAAATAATAATAAAAAAATTTAAAAAAATTTGAAAAAAAAAAATTTGAGAAAAAAATTGAAAAAAATTTTGAAAAAATTTTTGAAAAAAAATTTGAAAAAAAAAAAAATTGAAAAAAAATTTTGAAAAAAAAAATTTGAAAAAGAATTAAAAAAAAAAAAAAATTGAAAATAAAATTATTAAAGGTACTTACAATAAAAACAACTGGAAACTGCTCGCTGAATACTAACTGGCACTGGTGAAGCGACTTTTACGACTCGATTGTTGGTTGATGTGCTTCGCCTTTTATAGCAAAATTCGTTTCATGCAAATGTGGTTTTATCAAGGATATGCATTTTTATTATAATTAACTTGCAAATTGTATATATTTAATTTGTTTACGTGGAACGCAATAATTGCATATATTGAATTTTAATTAGTCGTTTAAATGAAGCATAAAATTACTTGCTTGCATTTTTTATAATAATTAACTTGCAAATTACATATATTGAATTTTAATTAGTCGTTTAAATGAAACGCAAAATAACAAACTTGCATTCTTCATAAAACTAAGTTACAATGTTGCATATGAATATGAAAAATTCACAGCGCCGGCGGGTCCGCGAGCGTTACAGCACATAAAAAAATATGTCTTTTTCATCTACGCCACATCTAGATCATACCTGTCTTTTCCACAATTCGATTGGACCAATAATAACGAAGTTAAACGTTAATGCCCTTACGGCAACGTTCTTTGCGCATGTTTTTCTTTAAATTTGACATCTACGGCACTTCTAGATAATACCAGTCTTTTTGGCAATTAAATTGAACCAATAATAACGAAGTTAAGCGCTAATGCCCTTACGACAACGTTCACTGCGCATGCTATTCTTTAAATTTGACATCTACGTCACTTCTAGATCATACCTGTCTTTTTCGCAATTCAATTGGACCAATAATAACGGAGTTGAACGCTAATGCCCCTACGGCAACGTTCATTGCGCATGCTTTTCTTTAAATTTGAATTCTACGTCACTTATAGATAATACATGACTTTTTCACAATTCGATTGGACCAATAATAATGAAGTTAAGCGCTAATGCCCTTACGGTAACGTTCATTGCGCATGCTTTTCTTTAAATTTAACATCTACGTCACTTATAGATAATGCCTGTTTTTTCCGCAATTCAATTGGACCAAAAATAACGGCGGGTCCGTGAGCGCTACAGCAGCGCCACCAACGCCATCTAGTGGCAGTTTTTTGAATTGATTTAGAACCCGCTTTGCTACACTACTCCCGAAGATGAAATAATTCCACCAATATTTATAGAAATAATCTGTCGATAAAAAGGAGACCCCATTGTGTTTGATCTGGGCCCAGAAAGTATGGATTGTTGTATGCAGACAGAAGGCAACCAAATTATAAACCTTCTACAAACCTATATCGTCGCTTGGGTGACACAGGGTTATTTCTCGTCAAAAATCAGGAAGGTCGACCAAAACAAATAAAACTTTATCAAGAAGATAACATTTTAATTTCAGTAAATAAAAATCCTAAAATAAGTTCACGTCAGCTGGTCATCTATTATTAGAATCCTAAAAAAAGAGATTTCTATCCTTATCATTTTACTCCTGTTCAAAACTGGCTTCCAAGAAATCTTCCACGACGGTTACAATTCTTCCAACGTATTCTGAAGAATCATAAAATAATGACCAACATCTTATTAAAAAAATTTTGTTCAGGGATGAGATTTTACGAGACGAGGGGTTTTCATTTAGAGAAACAATCATTACTGGGAAGTACAAAATCCGCCTATTAAAGAAATACATTTTCAGTATGAATTTAAATTATATATTTGATGTGGCATTAAAGGCGACTATGTTATTTCTCTAAATTTAAATGGATATAAATGTAGTTTATCCAGGACCGAGCTCCACATTATTCCTTATTAATAGTCAGAAATAATCTTAGAGGCATATTTCCTCAACGATAGATTGGCAGAGGAAGTGATTTTGAGTGACCACCAAGAAATCCTGATTATAACCCGTTGGACTTTTATTTTTGGGTAAGTATGAAGTCTTTAGTTTATGCCAATAAAATTCGTTCACGAGACGAACTCTGGGAAAAAATATAAACCCTGTATATGTGACGTTTTAAGGAGCTGCAAAATAAACTATCCCAAGCTAAAACTATAGCCCTGTATATAAAGTAGAGTAAAGCTAGGATGTAGTAGGCCATTTCACGGGCTGTCGCTTCCATGAGAAACTGGTGAAGTTACTTACTCAGTGCGGCCAACATTATACCACAATTTTATGACATGTTCTGCAGTCGCAGCGCATCAAGTAACATACTAAAAGAGCCAGAAGAAGAGCGGCAGAATGTAAATGAAACATTTAGTCCGCATTTGTAGTCAAGACGTACATATTTCAGTTATCAGAGCGTAAAATGAGAGAAAAGACAGGGTACTTACCGAGCAAAATTACTAAATCTTGGAAATCCTTATCTAATTTAGTTTAAGTAATGGCATTTACTGACTCGATTATCATAAAGTTAAGAAGTTTCATAAAGGCGTAATTTTCATAGTTAAAAAGATTATAAGCTTCATTTATTAATGACCCTTTCAGAAAATTAATTTTCTCTCCAGTACTTTATTATATTGCCAGATAAAGTGGTCGGTATATCCAGTGATGGTCATCATTAGCTGGCCAAACACCGGATTTATACCTAGATTTATTAATCCCACAATTTTCTCAAACTTTTAAAATATTTGTATGACAATATGTTTCACTCTTTGGCATTGTCAGAAAAGATTATAAGAAATTGACAGGAATTTCATATATAGACTAAATTTTGTAATATAAACAATAAGATTCTTCATTTTCTATTGGTTAATATTTTAGATTTTATATTTAGTAAAGAAGGTAATCTAAAAAATATGTACTTCCCAGATTTATTTATTGGTTTAGTATCTACTGTATGTTGAGGATATGGCAGAAGTGTCTTTATTTCAAATTCTTTCAAAAAAATCAAGGTCTTCCTTCTAATTACATATAGGAAGAATTTCTATTTTTGTTTCTATTGTTTTGTTAAGTGTAGGTTTGTGTTGATTGTCAATGAGTGTTTTGCGAAATGTCACTTATCCACTAAAAGGGCATGTAAAACCAGCGAAAACATCAACAATATATCTATATCAAAACAACACATTTTTGAAAATATTTGAATTAAAAATTTTTAGTCCAAATCATCCACGAAAATATGTGGAGATATTAAAATGGTACACTGGTAATTTTTATTTTGAATATATAATTTACGATCAAAAATAGAGTAATTCTGTATGATACATTAATTAAAAATTATGATTTCGGTAACTAAAACTTGGTTAATGTGTTTTATTCTAAAAATTTAGTTGCCATTCATATGGATCATGAAATGAAACTAATTACCATAAATAACCATATAATTTTGACGCTTAATTGAATAAATTCTTTTATTTTGGATTTGTAACAATTTGTGTTTAAAATATATAGTGTGAAATTTATTTTATTCCACCACCACACCAATCTTCCCGATTTGGATATTTTCACAAAAATTGAAGAAGCACTGTAAGGCAGTGAAGATCTTAAAGAATTTTAATAAAATTGCGGAATTTTTAGTTAAGTTTTAATTTTATATTTAAGATTTCTAATAGATAGGTTTCACAAAATAATGCTAAAAACAGTTTTTATTATAACATTATTAAAGAGTTACGTAAGATTGACAAATCTCTTACAGGAGTAATTAACTTCATACCAAAAACATTTAAACCAATCATTATCAAGCAATATGAAAAGTAATATTCTTCTTTTCCTAAAAAAAATAGTATATACAGGTATTTAGTCCAAAAGGTAACCTAAAATAATTGAACTTCCAAGGTATAATAGTTGTTCATTCAATGCTATATGCTGAGGACATTTTAGATATTTCAAAATGTCTACTTATTATGCGAGAATTATGGGACAAGGCCGCCAACGAATGTTAAATAAATATTTTTAGTAAAGTCATCAAAATTAATAAACATTAGGGTCTTCTTGGTTAGTAAAATAAAAGAAGATCAGAAGTGAAGTTTAGTTTCGGTTGATCGAGAAGTTGATAGTGCCTATCCCTGCTATTAAGTGTATTAGTTATTTAATGTGTAAGTTGCCCTTATAATTTAGTTGTTTTCATTAGATAAATATTTGTTATTGTTTTTACTCAGCCTTTTTAATTTTCCATTAATTTACGTTACGTTACGTAATGGGTAAAAATCCACTTAAGTTAATATTTAGATTCTTTTCGTATATTTATTTATTCAAAAACAACCCGATGCGTAACAATATGCCTTCTAGCAAACAAAATGTTTATAACTACATAGAATGGAGTACAAAATTTGCTGCCGTTCAGGGTGGCTATTTTTGAAAATGAGTTCTCTCTTCTTGATTTTAACTCGAATTTTTCTCCAAGTAAAATTTAGTAATTCTAGTTCTGAATATCCATGTCACTTGAGACATCTTTTATTAATTAATTATTACTATATGCTAATTTATAAATGGGAACATAATATAGTATATACCTTATATTATTAAGCATGCAGCTAGTCTAATATGTATTTCGTTTTTTAGAAAAATATATGAAATCCTTGTGGTAATCCAATCAGAGTAGTTTTCCTTCGCATTCAGCCTCGAATTATTTTACTTTTTAGCATTGTTACATAGAAGGAGTAATTTTTTATATAATTATTCAATTCCTTTTCTTGTTTAAAAACTCATCTAACTTTATATTTTGTATTTTATAGATTAATTTCTACGCTTTATACATAAACAAGTTATTTCTTTAATAACTAATTTTATTTAAATAATTGTTAGTGTGGTTACAGTATTCTCATTCTTAAAGTAGGACAATTAGCTTTTAAACCGCAAAGGAATTCAAGCTATCTGAACTGAACATGCCCTTGGTATGTGTAGGATTATTTAGTATTGACCTCTGCCCATTTCATCCACGTCTGTAGAGAGCTGATAATTAACTCTGCTCACGTGGGATTCGTAGACTGTCGCAAGTCACGTGGTTTTCCATGGAAATCTGCCATCGGCTCAGCTACAGTCGTATTTGTTTTGCATTCACTCAGACGTCTTCTCTTACATGATAACGAAATCCGATTGCCAGAGATGGGAAACATTGATTTCATGGAAAAAAACAATAATTAATCATCTACTAGTCTAAAAAATAATTGAACATTAGAGGAAGAACAGTTACCATAATATAGTTAGGAAATATAAAGGGCAGTTTGTAATCTTTATTAACATAAATGACAATCAAGAAAAAATTATTGCAAATGTAAAAACATCTGAATTTATCAAATCAATCTTTAAATAAAGAAACATTTGTGGAAATTTTGTACTCGTTTTTAAGGAATATTATTACAAACATCTTCTATACAGTGTGTACGTAAAGTATGGAATAAATTCGTTTTAAGCTAAACAAACAATTTTCAGGAAAGGAAATACAAAGGATAAACCATTTGTGAGAAACGATGACATCGGCAATTTTTAAAAATTTTTAAAATTAATAGCGGCATACCTTTGGTTAACATTATTGTAAAAACTTGTCAGATGTAAAAAGTTGTGATAATAACTCAGTAGTCTACTCTTTAATACTCACTAATGACAGTAACACTTGTGAAGTATTGTACCAGTTTAGTTATTCTAAATTTGCTTGTTGACACTTTAAAAATGCGTTTATCTATAAAACAAAGGATTGAAGTTCTTATGTTAATTGGTTGTGGCGATAAGATGGGAACTCAACAAGAGGTATGTGATATGTTTATTAATAAATATCCAGAACAACCTATAAGTCAGTCAACAATGAGCAAAATTGAAAAAAAGTTTAGGGAGGTTGGTACTAAATTAAACGTTTTATTGGCTATGGAAGAAAATCCACACAACAGCGTTCGGTAAGTTAGTCGAGAACATGATGTTCCTTTTACTTCTATTCATAAAGTATTAAAACATGAAGAGTGGCATCCCTTTAAGGTGCACCTTGTACAAGAACTATCAGATGACGACTCGGATCGTAGAATGGAATTTAGCAAAACTTTGATGGAAAAGTGTATTAATAATCCACTTTTCGCAAAATACGTTATTTTTTCTGACGAATGCACATGACAACAATACCGTGTTTTTCTGGAAACTATTCAAGTTTCCCTCGTAGGTACTTTACCAAACAAATTAAAAATTTACACCGAAGACTCACGACCTCTAAACCATTTTAGTTGTTAGTGCACTGTATAGTATTTGTAAAGCGAAGTGTGATGAAATATATTAATTTAGTGTTAGGAATGAGCCACATAATGTGAAAATACCATTGGGTAGATTTAATAATATTAGTAACTAGTTTTAAAATATTAGAAACACATTGATAGTTAATCTATCTAATCAGTTTCAAAACTGTAGTATGCAATATACGGTACTTATAAAAAAATAAGTTGTTCCAAATTTAATGCAAAACTTAAAAATATAGAAAAATATTAAAGGTTACACGCCCGTTTAAGTTTTGATAATAAATGATCAATAACGTGTTTTATAAAGCTTAATGTACAAATTGAATTATTTATCATATTTAATAGTTTAATAGATGTTTTCAGCAAATGAACTAAAAATGAAAGAGATTAAATATATAGATGATTTACTTTTTTTATTTGACACGTACAAAACTGAATCAATCCATGTGAGTTATTAGCAGTATCACATACAATACATATGATAAGGTACATTAAATTAAATTAGAGAATGCTAATTTGAGCTTTTTAGAGAGTTGATCAGTTCGGTTAGTTTTTACTTCAGTTATGTTTTCTTCAATTAATCCTCATTACAGAAGGCGGAACCAATCAAATCTCCTTTGGCAGATGCGATTTATGTACACGTTATAGTTATTTATTTTATTAGTGGGATAAGGACAACATACACATGTGGTCGTGTTGCAAGACGAGAGCGTTAGTTTGATTCGGTAGCAGCATGAGTATGTTAAGAGTTCTTAATACACGATTTAAAATACAACATTTTACCTACGACTACCAAGAATAAACAACAACTGCAAATATTGGCAAATAAGATTGACATTTCGATTTTATCCATTTGATAATTGGCGAATATTTTATTTAAAATCAACGCAGTGATTATGTAATACCAGTGATTTATTGATATGACAACCTGAAAGTTTGTTATAAACAACGTTAATTTCTTTTCGTATATAGAAAATGTGTTAATAAGAGTGAGTCTAAATCTGAAAGTCTTGCATCAGATATTGAAGATTGTGCAACGAAAGCAAATATAAATCTTTAACCCTTTGAATATATTGTGGATATTGGCATCTAGATTTAATTGATTGCATTTCTAAAGCGAAAATTAGGGGGTTATAAGCCCAAGAAGGTAGTATCATATCAAAATAATTGCTTTTGTTTTGAAATTACCAACAGTAATAGACAATATTGGCCATTACTTCAGAAGGTCATCAATTTTACTTTCTTCAAACTTCTTCACAGTAGTAATTCAGAAAGTACTGGCTCTTCAAAAGCACAGTCTTCATCTGGAGTGAACTTGTTTAAATGCAAAAATGTTGTTATCAATATTTATAAATGAATGTTTTCAAATTTCATTAAGAGATTATTAAATTTTGATTCTGATGTCATTAATCGACTGAGTTAGATAATGGATTATTTATTATCTAACTCAGTTAGAAAATGGGGTTCGATACTTATCTCAAATGAATTTCGTAATAGATTTTTATCTGTTCAGTGGTTAATAAAGGTATATACTTTCATCACAAAACCTCGTGATTATTGAACGAATTGCCAATTTCGGTAAGCGAAATTGAAAAGAAAGTATATATTTATAAGTTATGATATACTAATATACAAATCCAATCCTTAATTCAACTCTAAATTGAAAACTGTTTTTTTTTCTTTATATTTTTATATTTGTACTCAAAATTATTTGATTACTAATTAACCGTTATTCTGTTCACTTGGCCACCTCTATAAATTTACTAATCAGAAATATTGCCTGGATATCATGTTCCGGTATCATTTTTCACAATGCCACAGGCGATTAAGTGAGTTTTATTAATTAGCATATTTTTTGGGTATTGGACTATGACAAAGTTTTTTTAATCAGTTTGCTATGATGTATATTTGGTTTTACCAGAATGTGTCTTTTTTATAGAGATCGATAATAATCTGAAAATATTAATACGGATAATACTCTAGTTAGTTTACAAATGGGCCTCTTTTTACACTGAGTGTAATACGTATTAACCTACATCCTCTACAGACATGGTTAAGCGTAGATGTCATTTTTAAAAGTATCAATTCTAATTTTTCTAGTATTAAATAGTATATTTGAGCAGATACAATCATTAGTCCATAGCGGAGTATTTTGTAAAGTCTAATTACTGTGTAACAGGTAGATAAGAGAGATTGGATAATCTAAATTCATAATAAATATCAATAAAATTGTCAGTTAAGTAATATTTTGTATTATGTCCATCTTTCAGGGTTCTTTTAATAACATTTCTTAATCTAAAGATAATTCATTATAAAACCCTCATTCTTCTACATAACAACCAAAAACTAAAAATTTCCTTACCTGATTAATATCTTAACAATTCCTCTAAATTTTATTTTACCCGAGGTTCCAGATTAGAATCCTGGAATGGGTATGTATATAGTATGATTGTTTTTAATTGTCCCAGGCCTAATATACAATTTTACATTGACTGGACAGTTGGTTAAGAAAACCAACGCCAACAATAATAATAATAACAATAATAATAATAATAATAATAGGCTTTGGCCTTTATACCTATTATTTTTCTGAGTTAAATTTCTCTCTTTTATAATTTTATTTTCTTATCTGTTCCACCTAATTATTATTATGTCTATTTTAATTTCTATTTATTTTATTTCATTTTCCGCTATTTTTATGGCATTAGTCGGGGGTTTTCCTTGATTTTTATTGGTTTAATTTAATCGATAAATCAATCTTTGTAATTTTTCTATTTAATATTATTTTCTTTAAACTTAAAACTTAATTTTTATTGTAAATCTCAATAAGAGATAACTATAACTTTTCACATTTGGATATTTACCTTTCATTGGAGTTATGCTCTCTATTTTGATATTTTCTTCTTCTTCTAGTTGCCTTTTTAAAGAATCTGTGTCCACATTTGGAATAGCTTTTAGATTTTTCTCTTTAAGTATAATACTTTATTCTTCTTTTTTCTATATGTTTCATCACAAATTCTCTCTGTTGTTTGTTTCCATAAAAAAATTTAGTGTTGTTTTGCTAAATTGATTAGAAAATTTATCAGATTTAAAAGCGTCCTTTACCCGTTTTACGAATCTCCAATGATCCTTTGGACTGCCTTCCAGTAATACTGGTGGTGATTTTTTAATTGCTTTATCCTCTACCCCATTCCAGCTATTTTGTCACTTTTTTCTTTATGTTGGACCAGTACGTCAAATTGGTTTTTGATTTTTACCCCATTATCTTTTGTCTTCTTTAGTTCTAGGATTTCTAACCCTTTTATTTTTTTCCAATCGTCTTCACGCTCCACCATTAATCTTCATTCATTTCTTCGCTCCATGGTTTACCTTTTACTGCTTCCCACAGTTTTTTGTCTCTACCACAAAATGGATCCATTAACATTAACTCTTTCACAATACTTTAGATCACTACTGTTCTCCAAAAACTGGAGTTTTGGACTTCCCTAAATTTTATTTTGATAAGGAAAATTACATAAACTTTATAATGTTTTGTTATTAATTTTATTCATTTATATGTTTGCATTGCTATATATTTTTTTAATCACTAACCTTTTTTAAATTACTATTTTGGATAGCTTGTTATTCTGTTTATAAATGTAAAGAAGATTACTAATTTTTTTATTAAAAGTAAGTACTTCAGTAGAGCTTAAATAATTCCTGTTTAATTCATGGCATAAATATAGATTTAATTTTATTTCTTTAACAAATAATAGTAGGGATGGGTATGGCTCAGAGGTACAGCCTTAGGCTAATTATATTATCGAAAGATCGCTGATTCGAATCCCAGTAGGAGCCCGAGAATTTTTTTGACAAGAAAAATGAATGTTCGAAGCGGGCATGTTTCTGATTTAATAAATATGGGTTTTCTAATTTGATTAGAAGTTAGAAAATCAGTTTATTCCTTGAAGGTTATTCTACACTCCAAAATTTACTGTTGGCTTCAAATTAACAGTGTTGTTACGAAAGCTGAGCCAAAAAACACTTACAAAATCTATACAGAACATTATCCACCGAAATCATTACACAACAAAAAAAAATGTAATAAAAAGCTTCTTGAAAAAATTATTTCATTATAATACACAGGATGTTTCATTAATTACAGGAAATATTCAATTGGAGAATCCTGATTTTAAAATATTAAGATTTAAGCGAAATCACATATATTAAATGTGGTTCCTTACTGAGTTTTATTTAAAAATTAGAAAGTACCCAGACCCAGTACCAAAAGTATTTGACATACCCCTATCATAATTGGCAAGAAGTGTAATTACTGTACATCGTACTAAATTATAATTAATAAACGTTTCTGGCTATTACCAGATGCGTAGGACAGGGCCAAATGAGAGGTTTACATTCTATTATTAAAAATTATTTTTAATTTAATACATTCCACTAATGGTCGTGGAAAAAAATATTATTTCTCTGTATTATTACTATATTGCCATATTTTAATGAATAGTGGCAATCTTAGAAAATTATGAAAATGGTACTATTAACGACATCTTAGTAATTTGTGTAAACCAATAAATAAATAATAATAATAATAAATAATAAATAATGCAATGCTTCTGATAATAATAATAATAATAATAATAATAATAATAATAATGGGCTGACCTTTTCCACCATTATTTTCTTTAAAGGTTTATATTCATATGCTTTTATTACTTTCTGAATGTTCCGACTATGCATCAATTCTATCTTTCTTTCTCTAATTTTTTCTACCTACATTTTTACGGCGTTTGCAGGCTTTTTTCATTAGTTTGAAAATTTTAAGTTATTTATTCGATCTTTATCGAATGCTTTATTTAATTTTGATTTAGTTTTATTTCAATTTGTTTATGGTACATTGTATAACTCATCGTATTTGGAGAAAATTAATGCTTTCTCAGCAAAATTTTTAGTCATTAAAAGCTCGTTTTTCATTAATTTGAGTAATCTTAGCATTTTTGGAATATTTACTATTTCATTTATTTCATTAATAATATTTTTTAATTTCTTCAAAGACTTTTAATTCAGTATTATTTACTTCCTTGTCAGTTGTATTTTTAGTAGCGTTACTGTATGAAACCCTTTGTCTTACTATATTTCTATTTCCTATGTAATTTACCCCATATTGTTTAGTTTACATTTTGATTTTGATTTTGCGTTCTCCTAAATTTTGCTTTTGATTAAAAATTGACTTGAATTTATAATACGCGTATTGTTATGTAGTAGCATTATGAAGTAAGGTTTTTTCATTATTTTGGGTTATTCTTAAGAAATTGATTATAAGATAATTTTAGAATTCTGTGAGTTGATGCGATGGAATTTAATGAATAATAAATTAACGCAAACTAAAATACGCTTTTTTGTGACAGAGGTATTTTTCGTTAATTTAGTACATAATGTGACATAGGTTTTCCGTTTTATATAGCCCTTCCTTACATTTCGTTCATTTTATAAATCGTTGCACAGTAATTCCATGGCACGTAGTAAAATAACAGTTCTTTATGAAGCTGATAAATCGAAAAAAGCGACATTTTCCGGATTTTATGTACGACTTGCGAATGGGAAATAACCCATTTCTATAACCTAAATCGTTTATGGGGTTGCTCGCTCTAAGAAAAATCGCTGATAAATAGGAATCGAGAGAATCTAAGTGACAAGTATAATATAACTTTATTGTTTGTGGCCCGCCGATAACGTTACTGCCTTGATTTGTGCTTATGAAAATGAATTACGATAGTTGCCTAAATCTAAAGTATCATATGTTTTGATTACAATATGATAGAACCATATCATGATTTTATATTAATTTCGAAGAAAATTTAGATTAATGGCTCCAAAGTCATTTCGAAATATGAATTATTAACATCAAAAAGGAATTTTAGAAGTTTTCAAAGAAAAACTGCATTGACTTAAAAAAAGTAATTTAGAACTGTGAACTACATGATATCCCCGAACAAAATTTTACATAATAAAACTCTTTTTTTTATTTTTCAGTACTACTATTCATGGAACTCGCTGGTGTTTTACCGCTTTTGAGCGTTTTGTATATTAAAAGACCTACGGACTCTAAATATTTATGATCATTAAATTTAGTATACTTGTTAGAATATAATCTGAAAATGGTTTGTTTATAGATTAATTAAGGTCAACATGAAAACTTGGTTTTTATCCATCTAATAGTTTTGGACGAAAAACAATAATTGTCAGTGGAAAGCAGTTAGTTCAACTCAATAATTCTTTCTTTCTTCTTCTTTCTTCTTTCATACAATTCTGATCGTTTTCATCGAATAATAAGAAACAGTAGTGATTCTACACTACACTTTACATTCGTCTAAAATATTACAATATTAAATTACAATTTTTTGTAGAAGTTTATTTCCAAGACATGCTTGGCTTAAAGTAAAACTGTTTTTTTATAAATCACAATGGTTTTGTCTTCTTCAATCTTCAGAACAGATGGTAGTTGTGCAGCAGCTGAAGTACTTCATATTCTACCTTTCGTGGAGATGAAGTAGATCTTTATGCTTTTTAGTAAACATTTTAATTTCTTCTGTAACCATGGGAACACCAAAATTCACCATTAAACGTAGATGTTCATTTTGGTTTGTTTGGAACTGATTTTCAAATAATTCAAAAATTACTGGAAAACTGAAATCGGTTTGTAATAGTTTACTATATGTGGTGATTTTTCAGGCTTTGGTAATATGGTACTTCTGGTGATGAGGGGTTTTTAGCTTACATTTTAATATTATTTGTTTATATATTTCACCGTGATTAAATTAAATCTTTGGGTTTCTTGAACATAGGTAAGATTTTATTTCTTCTACAACTTCATTTGGAGTAACAATAGAGATTTTTTCGAGATCAAATTTTGTCTACATTCTATTTCATTATTATTCTCTATTAAATTGAATCTAAAAACTAGGATGTCCCAAAAATTCACCCATTTGTTCAAACTTCTATTATCTTCCTTTTATCTTTAACGATGTTTGTTTTTGAAGTCGAAATTTTGTGATAACTGAGAGGATTTTCATTTTTATTATATTCTAAGACAAGTACTTCTTGGAACATTAAATTAAACCAGTATTCCGCTTCTTCAATGATCTTTACTTTTGACTAATTGTTAGTATATTAAAATTTGACTTTGGGACTTTCTCAGAATTATGATTTCAAGACGGTTATATTGCTTCCATAGATTGTTTTATTTCCTTTTTTCAGTACCTGGTAGATAAAGTTTTTCGTTCTATATTTTTGATTTTGTTTGAATTCTTAATAGTGTTTTGCTGGAGAAAATAGTTTCTGTGTAACCTTGAAATAGTATTTTTTGTATTCAATTTTCTGAACACACAGTATAAAGTAAACATATAAATCACATCGCTCCGAGGACCAAATTCATAATAGAGGAAAAACAATAAAATAAATTATTATTTCCGAATATAATGGAGAAAAAGCCAGACAAAAATAAAAAAAACAGCAAAGTGCAGCAAGAAAACTCTTTCTTCAATTTACAACATAAAATATACTTATCTTATAATTCCATGATATAGGTAGATATAGATAATCGTGGACTTTTATAAAAGAAGAATATTTTATCTTTAAATTTATAATGAATAAATTGCACAAAATAAGGGAAAAATTGCATCTAAAAAATATCGTATTAAGTAATTTAGGTAAACTACAAACAACATCGTATAATACGGAACGAGTAGAAAGAACAAAATCGGAAATATTAAACATGGAAATATATGGACTGATGATGCTATCAGGTGGTTGAAATAAGCATCATCAATATACAAGAAATTTTCACATAGTCCAGTGTACCTCTGTAAAACTAATTAAAGGTGAATAAAACCACTAATTAAAACGAGAAAAGCCAATCTAGCTCACTCATGGACACAACATATATATAAAGAAGTCCCACGAAGTTTTCACTCTGTTATAACCCAAAGACGGTTAGAATTTAAACATTAATCGAAACGTGCAGAAAATATCAAAATGAAGCCAGCGGAAGTCCGAAGAAATTGTAAAATTTCAGTTTTAATATTTGTTTCGAATGCCAATGAATCCACATATACAAGATGGTCCAAAATTGCAGAGCAATACTTCTAGGGGTGATAGTTCACCTAAAGATAAAGGTACCTTTTTATATACACATTTTTCCAAAGGTCAATAATAAGAAAGGCCTCTAAAATGTTTTTTTAAATATCTTAAAAATGATGATTCAAATTCTAGACATAGAAGCTTGTATAAAGATACATAATTTTAAGTTATTAGTAATTTCCTCCCTTTTGATTAAAGAATAGTTTTTGGCGGTAAGTACTAATTACGTCATATTTTTTTAAATAAGTAAGTATTAAATGCGCCATTTATACTGTTACGTATTAGGTTGTTTTTGAAAAAATAAATATATGAAAATATATAAATATAACTTTCAGGGGGGTTTAAACCCATTACGTAACTTGATTAATGGAAATTAAAGAGGCTGAGTAAAAACAACAAGAGTTTATTTATCTAAGGAAAACAATATACAGTTTAAGGGCTACTTACACATTCAAATAACTAATACATTTAATAGCAGGGATAGGCACTATCAACTTCTCGATCATCCGAAAACCCAAACGTGACTCCTGATCTTCTTTTATTTTATTAACCAAAAAGTCCCTAACATTTATTAATTTTAATGACTCTACCAAAAATATTTATTTAACACTCTGAGTTTTATGTACAGGGCGATATTTAACTAAATCCCTGTACACACTATCGTAACAATATTTTTATCCTAATTTAGCAAGTTTTTTTTTTACGATTTTAGTTGAAACTTATTATTTTCTAGTTTAAATTTATAAAATAAACTTTTTTTTTCTGGTACGATACTGGATTTATCAAAATAACAATTATAAATTATTCAATAATTTTGTCCACAAGCGCAATAATAATGATACGAGTATGTGTATTTGTGTTTATACCATATAATACGTAACAAAACAGCCAATATAGCATGTCACATCTTGATATTGTACTTTAATAACAGTAAATTGACTTGGTTTGAAAATGATTCTAAACCAGCCGTTTCAGATATTTAACAAAGCGGTCAACTGCTGACATATTTCGCAAGGATTATTCAGGAATATTAGGGATATATTAAATGAAGGCAAACTATGTAAATTCGGTTCCTAGGATTTCCCAATAAAGGACGATCTGGGTATGTTCTGACAGTTAAAATTACGTTCCTGTTATATTAGCTTAAATGTTAAAAGGATATTTTCAATTTAATGATAGCTAGAAAATACTGCACCGGAAAAAGTTTTTGGATTTAGTACCAAATGACGTCATTAACTAATACAAAACTCATTTCACTAAAAGTAGACTATATAAGGGTGCGGTAGCCTACCCCCTTCTTAGTTTTAGAGAACATGTTTACAAATATGCCTACTACAACATATTTTGAAAATAATTATTAGTAACGATTAAATTGCTTTTTGTACTGATAACCAAATCTGGTATCACAAAATATTTTATTAGAAAGTGTATGGAGTAGAATATGATGTACTTAATTATTTTTATCTATTCTAACTATGGCAAATAGATTTGTCTTACAAAATTTACACGTCCCACAATCAATACATTTCTGAACTAACATATCTATAAGTTTATTTTAATTCAAATGAATGAGGGCAACTTATAAAAAAAAACATACTTGAAGAGATTTACATAGTGCTTATACAAGAATTTTATATTTACTTATTTTGTGTAACAGCAAAAATAAATATTAGTTTGATGCGACGTTAAATAAACAAATAAAAAATATATATTAGTAATTGTTATTCCGTTAGTATAAAAATCGGTACCTATTTATCTAAATTTCCACAGTTCTCCAAAGTTATTTTTAAACTATCTTTTCTCTGGCCAAGCTTTCGCTTAAATTGAATTATCAAAATACAGCGAAAAGTTTTAATATTATTATTATTTTTATAAACGTGCCAGAATTGGTTTCTTACCTTTATTGAAACAATTTTCAAATCTGAGAAAAGTCAGTTATTTTAATGCATGATTTAAAATTAGGTTAAAAGCTTTCTCTTTTCTTATTTTCATCAGCCATTTGCTACAAAACGCATCCATATATTAAAGTTAATTCACAAAATATTAGTGAGTTATTGCAGCTATAAATGGGAAATTATATTACAATTCTGCTTACTAATGCGGTTCAAAAAATATACAGAGTGGCGCATTAGTGTGGCAAAGCTCGATTAGTTCTCTATTATTAAAGTTACGAAAAATAAACTTACAAAAAGTGTAGACCGTCTTGAGATTCACATTTTAAAATTAATCCTAAATATATAGGGTGTATTTGTATCGTTATCTACAAACGTAACAAGTGCATAGTTTCCAAATATCCTTGTAAAGGATGTTCGAAACATATTGAATGACTTGAATGAATCTCTTTTACTTTTTGAATTATGAATTTTTTTTAAATCACTTCCAAATGTTAGCAAAAAATTCATTAATCGAAGAATGTGTCGTCAAAGTTGTTTGCCTAAAGTTAATATCACTTCCTTAATGTGAAACAGAATTAATTTTTCTTCGATAACAGACATTTTCGGGATATTCCATCGATTTGTTTAATTCTCGTTTCGATTCCGATTCCGTCTGTATAGACATAAAATTTCCGGTTTTTTGTGTAATTAATTGTTGGGTGTAAAAACGGATTTAAGAAATTATTTAAATATGTAATTTCGTGCCAATGGAACTATTAACAATGATAAGAAGCAACAATTTGGTCATAGTTATGAGAGTTATAAGAAATATCCACAATTTTTGGATGTTGCAACATTTTAAAAATGTTTTAAAGGGTATTGTAAACTATTTTCTTTTCTAAGCAGTACGTTTTTATTTTCGAAATAATTAATGACGTTAATCGAGCTGGTATTTTTGTCATTTCACTACCGTTTTTAAAATGTATTCTGAGACCAACAAAGGATAAAGTTACTTTTTTTCTCTATATAATTCAGGACGATATTTCATATTTTTGACAATCAATATAGAATTTCCTATTTTTCCAATTTAATCGTCTTTGTATATAACATTTTTTTATTTCAGACTACAACAATATGTTCATATAATGAATTCCCACAACTAACTCCACTACAAGAGCTACATTCGCCGACCACACGGGCATAATATCCACAATCTAGGAAAACACACCTCAACCAACTCCAAATATGGCTTAATAGATGGCGAGTAAAGTAAATCACACCAAATCAACCCAAATTACATTTACAAACAGAAAGGTTATGTGTCCAACTGTCTCACTAAACGGAATACAGTTGCCAGTAAATGAAGAAGTTAAGTACCTAGGATTAATACTAGACAAAAAGCTTACCTGCAAATCGCATATCTCCACTAAGAAAACCCAAATAAACCTAAAAATAAGACAGATGAACTTGCTAATTGGACGTAAATCTCAACTCTCTACAGAAAATAAAGTGCTTCTCTATAAAAGCATAATTAAGCCCATATGGACATATGGCATAAAACTATGGGGTTGCTCAAAGGCATCAAACACAAAAATAATCCAAAGAGTCCAATCAAAAATACTTAGAATCATTTTTAACGCCCCATGGTACATTAGCAACAAAACTCTACACGAAGGCTTTGGTATACCATTTGTTGACGATGAAATAACTAGACTAACAAGGAACTATCTTGAACAACTAACAGACCATGCCAACGAGGAAGCAAGAATGCTACACATCCAACCCCTGAAGTCGTAAGAAGATTAAAGAGGCAGATACCAACAGACATAATAAACCAGTGACCTTCATCTCAACATTTAAAAATTTAAATTATTCTGGAGTGTCATCACTGGATGGCTTCTCCTCTCAAGTGTACAAACCCTAAACACTAATCACATTTACTTATAGCTAACATATGTAACAGGTTGTAAAACTTCTGAAAATAATCTGAAATAAATAGATTTTTTTTTTCAAATTTTACCAATATAAACATCTATCAAATGTCAACCACCTCCCTTCCACTTAATTTTATATAAGGAGTTTACTATGCGTAGTACATCATTAGAAAAGTAATTGAGTACTATGCCATATGATTATCAATAATTGTTCTTTCGATATTTACTATAAGCTATAAGTCTTAATTATTTGCTAGCAATTATTCATTTGGTACATTCACAACTAACAATTATGTTCTTTTGGGGATCGATGTTGAAAATTTTCACCTGGAAGTTCGAGCACTATTTCGTTTTTTATGGAATATTACAGTTATCTCAATAAGAGGTTAGTTTACCATTATTTATCTGTATTTACATTTACACTTTAACATAAAATCTTCAGTTCGATTCTAAATTATAATTATTTAACAGACACATGTTCCATGATATTTATTATACTTTGAATATCTTCTTCTTAATTGGTTTTTTTTACCTAACCATTATCTTATTTTTAAAATAGCTACATAAATTGCATTATTACATCTAGTTTCTTCCTATATAACTAATGCGAATATCATTTTATAAACAAATCTAACATTTGCCAACACGCACATACAAAAAAATTTATAAACAATTTCAAAATTCTGCTTTAATTTGTAACTGTACATATAAATTTACATGTATGCCAAAAAATAACACATACACTTGTTTTTGTATCTTATAAATGTATTTCGTAACTAATCTCTACTTGCCATGTTATTAAAACCAGCGTTAAAATTTAATATTAATGTCATGTATTGGGATCTAAATATAAAATCGTAGTATCACTGAACACTCAATTTATGAGTTCAAAGTGAAACAATGTCGTTTTTAGATAGGTACTATATAAACAAGAGAGTGCAATTTTTAGTTATTAGTTAGATGTTGCTTTAAATTAATATATTCCACTTTTTGAAGGGTTTTTTTTTATAAGAAAGTTATTATATGGGGATTTTAGTCTGTTATATAATTCAGTTAAAATGTTTAACAAAACTTTATATTCCTCTTAATACTAAAGCTGTTAAAATTGATGCATTCTCAATCTTTAATATCATAATACAAACATGCTTCCTTCAATTTATCTAATCAAAAATCCGGTGTCCTCTTTTCTCTTTCATGAAATCTGTGAAAAGGAAGATTCATACCGTTCTATTATTTACGTTGGAAAACTAATTTTGAATCCATCGTCAATAAATGTATTTTTAAACGCCCAGAACACTTTATCTCTTTATAAAGTACCCGTTTAATCGAATTAATGCCCATGAGTGTTTAGAGAAGATACAAATCTATCTGGAAAACTGAAAATCATATGCTAATGCATGATTTTAATATATTATGCTTGACACTCTGCTTCTCGATAATAGAGATGGGCGGATAGCCCAAAATATATATTAATATATTAAAATATTTTTAAATAAAAAAAACAATAGAGTAGATTTGATAATTAAATAAAATTGGAGACTCTATTTAAGTTAGATTTATTGAGTTCTGAAATGCTCATGTATAAAAGTGGGTGTTTATTAAAATAATATAAAACCAAATAATAAACTATGCAATCTTACATCGATTATATGTATTAATAGATAATTTAGAACAATTCAGTTTATAATTATTAAATATTAAATATGTTAAAAGTAAACATTTTTACAAAAACTAGTAGGTTTTTTGTATTTAAACGTCCTCGTCAAACATTTTGTTAAATTGGCATATAAAATATTTTACTTTTACAAAATCTCTTCGCTGTAAAAAGAATTGAAATTTTAATTCATAAAAAAACAATGAGAATAAGAAGACAGGTTACATATTTAAACAGAACCAGGTAGGTATGATCTACCATCACTTTTTTTCGAAATAAATCTTGAACAAATTGCTCGTTCCTCCACTCCTTCCTGGAATAAAAAACTACCAACAATAAATCAATACTCCAAATATTTTATCTTCCACGAACTGTTAATAAAAAACTTCTTGGATCTGATTATATACCTCTAAACTCTAAAAAACAGTTATGCCGCAGGATTCTTATAGGATTTTTAAAACAAATCCCGTTGCACGTCATATATCAATTATGAGATCACGACCCTGCAGTGTTGTCGGCTTGTCTAAATTGTCGAGGAATGTAGGAAGTTTCAAAAATGTAAGGTTAGGTTATGTTGTTTAGCTTTATTATTATGAAAAATTAATTTATTGAAGCGTATATGAACAATATATGATCCTCACACTCAAGACACTTCATCCTGCCAGTTTTAAAGTACATTTGAGAAATGTTTTTCTCAGTTGATTCATTAGCAATCTACAACTGTGATATTCTTCTTCTTCTTGCTGTATTATCTACTTTTAATATTCAATAATCTGTTATAAAAATCGTTATATTATGTTGTTTATTTGTACTATATTTTTATTAAATAAATAAAATAGAGACATATAAAAAAGATAGCAAACTATTTATTGTTATTAAAATAAGACAATGTTTTGTTTAAAAAAATATATATTTTTCTTATAAGAAACAATTCAACTGCAATATTCGAATTTCTACAAAAGGTAAATCCTTTCTCCTAATTCAAATCTGAATCACTTGAATCACTGTCATCGCTGTTAGGATTAATAATAATGGGATTAATTTCTAGTCTATCAAAAACTCTCTCTCTTTCATACCATTTTTGTATTTCTTTTTCTGTATGTTTAATAGAATTTTTCCATACTTCAGGAGTAATTGTTCTAAGAGCTTCAGACCACATATTTAAAGAATCTTGTTCTTTATTACCGTCTCTGCCAATATGTTTATTATAATATTGCTTAGAAAGGCCCCAAATAAGTTCGATGGGGTTGAAAACACAATGATAGGGAGGAAGACGTAGCACTTTATGTCCATATTGTTCTGCTAAATTGTCCACCAGATATACTTTTGGTGGCTTGTATCTGAAAAAGAATATATTTTACTTGCGGTTTTTTATAATATGTATTAATGAATATACAAGCTCTTTACAACGACTATTTAGTTTTTTTGGCATTTTTTTTTATAAGTTAACTATCTAGCAAAGCAAAAAAATAAAGACAATATTATAAAATTACCGAAAACGTGGTGAAAACACACAACTGGTTGACGGCCGGACGTCAGAAATCGTTGAAATATTTCAATCTAAATACTCGACAACGTCGCATCAAGGCATGCCAATCGCTACAATGTCATTTCTTCATCATAAATATGAGTCTCATGGGCGTAGAAAATTTCAAAATTATTTATGAGTCCTCGTGAATTTTCGTGATGTTTCGTATGATTTATCTTAGTTAGGGAAATTTTAATTAGTTGGCAGTACTATGACGAAAGAGGTACGTCACTCCTGACGTGCAACGGTATTTGTACTAAAAATCCTATAGATACTCTTTCTTAAACAACTATTTCCTCAAACGTACTACAGTTTTCACAGTGGAGAACTGTTTGCTACACTTCCAGCTTTTAAATTCATAACATCAAATCCACTCAAAGCATCTACAGCTCTCATCCCCTTATTCAAGCTATATATGAACATCACCAACAATTTACCTGTTAAGAGGAAATCGCTTTTAAGTTCATATCAAAGTTAAGTTGATATTAATTTTAATGTTATGTTTAACAAAAACATCGATTTTACTTGAAATAGTGACATTTTGTCCAGCTAATATTCGCAAATTATAATTAGCAGAATACACATTTAAATAAATTATTGTAATCTTTAATATGAATGACAGATCGACAAGCTCTACTATCAATTTCTAAAGAAAGTTGTTTGGTTTTAACTTTCAATTCTACCAGAACCGGTTTTTCTTTTCTAGACTATAAAGATGTTAAAAATCCCAAATGAAGTGAATTTTCATCTTCATCTGACAGTGACTCTTCTAGACGGTTGACATTTGAACTTTTACATACACGACTGATAAGAACTTTTCTTTGACATTTGAAGTACTTCTTATTTTTAGGATATTTTTCAGGATCATATTTTCTTCTATACCGAAAACAGGGTTTTCATCTTTTGACTTGATAGAATGACTTATTTTTTCCTCTTTAGACTTGTAAGATTGACTTTTCTTTAAGGAGCAAGTTATTTAAATTCTCAGCTACTGCACCATTCATAGATTTTACTCGACTCTGCTAATTCTATAGGCGAATCTGTTTCATAAGCAATTTCAAAGTTTAATGTTGACTTTAATAGAAATTTTTTTATAGCAGTTGACTGACTCCACAGACTAATCTCTTTAAAAAAAGACATTCATTTTTTTTGCCCCAAAATTACAAATTGTGACAAAGTTTCCCAACAAAGGTTTTAATATTTTTATTTAGTTCTTATACTACATTACAAAATATTTAGCGTTCCGCTATCACTATAATATTTTACAAGTTCTTTCAACTTGTGATACGAATTTGAGCTGGATAAGACTGGAGTTAATGTATCTTTATACACTTTATAAGCTTTTCCTCCTATTGACCCTAAAAGGAGAGGCAAAGTTTTTCCTCTTTGCAAATATATAGTTATTCAAGCCTTTCAATATAAGATGAAATGTTTTGATCCTAATAAGGTCATTATTGACTGATCTGACAGGTATTTCGGACAAAATGTTAACAAAACACAATAAACACAACGTTCTCCGAAAATGTTTAATAAGGCTTTTGAAGCACCTGAATTGTCACTAGATTATTTGCTCTTCCAAGACTTTTCTGGATGTGGAATACGGATTATTTGGATAAAAATCAAGACATTTAGAACTACAGAACATTTATTATAATAAATATGAAAATTACACCTATCTGAATTTCCAAAGTATTACAAAGATTTTGAATCGACCAAGGTTTTTCTAATTTTAAGCAATTTGATCAATCAAAAATATTCCTCTTTTCCTTAAAATATTTGGTTAGTATTTTAAAGGTGTTTAGTCCAAAAGCTAATCTAAAATAGTTGAACTTCCCAGGTTTAATTCACCTATCCTGTTTTGAAATATTCCCTAAATTCGCTAAATTTTTGCCTACGGCCTTTGGTGTTTACTGATGAATTTTGCTAGTTTTAAAGATAAAGTATTGACATTGAAAGAGAAGTCTGCCTGCCAGTTGTCACCCGGTAGATCGCCGTAAATTTATCATCCGACAAATTTTTAAAAATAAACCTGAATATCTATACAAGGAAATTTGTCATTTTACGACCTACATCGTATATGGTCGGTGCTTTTATAGTTTACATGCAGATTCAACTCTAAGTTTGCTTTTATTACTTACCATAAAATATTTACTACGTGATTTCTTTATCCTGGGAATAATACTGAAATTAGAAAAATGCGATATAATAGTCGTTTTATTTTGTAGTTATAATACAGTAACAAATTAATGATCCACCTTCCCTTTTCATAATAGATAAGGAACAATAAATTCTGAAACTGAAGCTGGCAAAGAGAGCTGAGAGTGTTTGTTAAAAATTAATTTTTATATATTGTTTGGTAATGAAAGGTTTATTCTAAACTGTAGAAGATTTCTTTCCTTTTAATTTTCTTTTTAATCTTTTGTTATTCCTTTTTGTTGCAATATTTGTTAATGTTTGAGTTGCAAGTTTCATGTGGCCTTTGATGATTGTTTTTATGCCGCGTCCAGAGCAAACAGACGAAACAGAAACTTTTTTTCAAGAATTCCGCAACAAAGCTGAATCATTTCGGTGACAATTTTGTTCCTGCTCTGTTTTCTTTCCGGATTTAGAAACAATCACGGGTCCCGTTTCCTGTCGGTAAATATCAAAGTCTTTCTGTTTTGTAGCTTTGAAGTTTCTATAAAGTTTTTGTCTCTATTTTGTCTGTTTAGTTTGGAAGTGGCATTATTACGTTTTGTTTGTATACTTAAATCAAAACAGACCATTTTCTTCAATTCTATTGAATAGTGATTGGTACTTAAATGGCATCAAATGTAAATGTTTTTATTTAACTAATCTATCTCCCTACTTTTTAGATTTGTTGCCCTGTCAGTATTTTGTATGCGTATCTAGAATATGGTGTTTAAGGGATTATTTTCGTGTTTAGCATCTTCCCTCATGATTTATAATTCGAGAAAGTTAGGTATTGAAATAGTCTTCTTGTAGTTTTGATCTTAATGAGTAGATTAGATATTGCTCTACATTTAAACCTCTGAAAGTCGACTGAATTTGTAAATAAAGTTCTCTTGATAAAAATACAATGGGGCCCATATGTATGTAATAAATTCATTTTTAACGTTATTGTGAACTTTTGGGGGAAAACCTCAGATAAGTTGATTTTTATTCTTAATTTTACAAGTTATGGTAAAAAAATATTAGCCCCTCGTTTCACCCCCGAATATTTTTAATGAGAAAAGGAGTTGGTGATACCTCTTTTGGAAGGGATTTTAATTATCTGTTCACCAATATACAGGTTTTTAAATTTGGTGCATTCGTAACTAAGAAAATTAAGCTCTGAAGTTATGTAAAATATTCTATGAGAATTCCAAGATCGCATTGCTTATTATCAAGAAAATGGATGTCACTTTAAACACTTAATATAAGAGTAAAATAAATTAGAAAATACATTCTACATTATGTGAGATTCTATACTTCATTCTATGTAAACTTTTGAAGTGGAGAAATTATCAAAATAAAAAAAAAAGCGAGACATTTTTAAAATCAATTTTCTCAGTTATAAATGCACTAAATTTAAAAACTTGTGTACTCCTAATGAGAGAATTAAAATCCCTTTCAACAGAGGTGTCACACGTCTCATTTTCTCATTAAAAATGGTCAGGGTGTTTGTCATAATTCAGAGGAAGTGAAAGGAGGGGGTAATGGTTTTATACCTTCACTTGCAAAATTAGGAATAAAAATCGACGTATTTCAGGTTTACTCCAAAAGTAGTCCGTAATAACGTCAAAAATGAATTTATTCCATATCTATGGATCTCACTGTATATACAGGGTGGCCAAACGAAAACGAAACAGAGCCATTATCAGGAACTGCGTCAACGTTTTAAAAAAACGCAGAGACCCGTCGATTTCAAATCAAAGGGAGACACTTTTTTCCGGTATTTTCGACTTCGCTGCTTACTTACACCTCCAAGCGAACATAACAATCACCCCAAAATATTTAAATGGAATTAGGAGTCAAGTAAGGCATCGTTTTAAAGCCCTTTCAATTCTCTTTATAACAGTCTTTAAATTTTAAAATTCGGCCTGATGCTTTTCAAAAAATTACATTTTAAAATTTAAATTATGTACTTGTTTAGTTTTTAATAAGAGTTTTTAAAATTGGAGAGGGCGACCTCTAAGATCGTTTTCCATCATTTTCAGGCAATTTTTTTTCCTTCAAAAATCGCCAGTAAAGTTAATATCACTTCCTTAATGTGAAACAGAATTAATTTTTCTTCGATAATAGACATTTTCGGGATATTCCACCGATTTGCGTAATTTTCATTTCGATTCCGATTCCGTCACAGTAGACACGGCGAATAGAAACCATAGTTGTTAGTACCGCTGCCGTTTCAGGGTGGCGCTGTTGGTCAGTACGGAAAAGAATAGAATAAGTAACAAATGGCCGAAACTTGAATGGAAATAGTAAAGTAGTAGTAACAGTAGTAGTAGTAGTGTCGTATATGTAAGGAATGAAAAAACATAATTTGAAGATTTTTGAAGATATAATTGTCATATTTTCATAATAATATAAAAAATGAGGATTTGAAAAAAAAAATTGGGTTTTTATCCAAAATAATTGAAAAAATGTGGGGATTTCCTAAAAAAAAAAGAAAAAATATGAAATCTAGGATTTCATTATTTAGTTTAAAGTATTAAATTTTAATGATAAAATGGGGTTTTCTGTAAGAAACAAATCAATTTTTGAAGAAAATTTGAAATAATAGAGATATTCTAGATTTGAAAAATTATAAGAAAAATTTTTTTTGAAAAATCGCATTTTTGAAAATGTGCCCTAAAACGAAAATAATTCGTTTTTAATAAAAAAAATAGATATAAAAAACGAAGTTACTTAATACAGCTAGTGAAGTTGCAGGTTTGGGACATGTTCATCTAGATCCTACGTTAAGTACAAGGCAATTAGCATTTGTGTCTGGGATCAATCGAACTAGCATTCAAACCATTTTGAAGAAGAACAAATTGCATTCGTATAAAATACATTTAGTGCAGGAACTTAATGAGGATGTTTATGACCGCCGTTTGAAATTTTGCGAAATAATGAGTGAGCGAGTAGTGAACGATCCACAGTTTCTTTTTAATATCCGTAGTCATAAATTTGTGGGTGGATTTTTAAATGCTAGTTTATTATTTATTTTATTATAAATTTTAATCCTTTCATGGTTAATTATGTAGTCTTACCTAAATATTTGAGTTTTACCAAACATACACTGTCAAGGAAATACAAAGTATAAATTCAAGCATTAGAAGACTCAGAGAAAGTACTAAGTATGATAAATAATTGAAAAAGTAAAAATTATGGGTAGTTCAGCGATATAATTGTTCTTTGCTTTACTTTCGATTTTAGTGCGAGAACAAAAACTATTACATATTTCAAAGTGTGATACTTTATTTGAAAGCGAATTTTGCAAATAATTCACTACGTACCATAAATTTAATATTTGATTTGATTTCAGTTAAAATTGAATTAATATAATTCGTAACTTTAATGCCAGCAATTTTATGCTACGCCTATGCGTAAAATCAAAAGTTCGTAATTTTAAAATGAAAGCAGCCATCAGTATTTTTTGCTCTCTTCTGGAATTAAAAAAATGTGACGTCAGCCCATCTGTTTCTGACATACAGATATATACCCATTTGTTTGTTAAATCATTAAGTTCATTTTTGATGTCTTATTTTTTCATAAAGCAAATAAAATAGTACTTCGTCTTGATTTTCAGAGGTTGTAGTTTTAGTGACTTAATTTTTAGAAACATTTGTAGAGTACGATTTATTTCTCTTGCTCATCTCTCTTTTCGTTTTTTTTTTGGTTGTCAATCAATAATTTATCTCTATTTTTTTAATCTTTTTTATTAACAAAAAGTAAAGAAGATTACCATTTTACTTTTCCAAATATTTTAATTTCGTACAGTATAGATTTCGAGTTTGGGAAATTTATTACTGTATTCATGAAGGACACATCATTTAAAGAAATATCAACTTCTCAAAATTTCAATAGAAATTCTTATGTGTTTTGCATCTATTGTCATTCTATAACAAGTGAAAGAATGAATATTCTGTAGGCAGTTAATAAAATATAGTGTGGAGCAAAATAGTGGAAAAAATTTAGATATGTTAGACCTTTATAATTTTTTAAATGTAATCAAATTTACTATATAATGGATAGATACAATATTCCTTTGAACATAAGCACGGTATTAGCATTTTTTATTATTTTTTATTTTAATATATATGTAATTTAATAATTTTGAAATAAGTTTGGTTTAAATGGTTTCGATAATTTATGATTAAAGATCAATAATAATCTATTTTATAATCTCGAAGTGCTGAAAAATCTTAATTTCAGCTATAAATTTCGACGAGTAAAATTATCTGCGCAAAATTACACTTTTTAACTTTGTTTTTTGTGGTGTTTTAAATATGTGAATGGATTTTTAGTTTTGACCCTAGGAGGAAATCAGCAAAATTCATAAAACACCTTACATCTGGGTTACAAAGACCGTTACTGTTAATAAATGTAATATATTTAGAACCGACTCTATTTAAAGTAGTTCCCATTCCCAATAGAACAACCTGTATAAGTATTTAATAAACAAAATACAAGGTATATTTTTTTGTGATAAATTGTAAGTGAAACTTCTAATTTCTTCTGTGAATTAATTTACCTACAGAATAAATAATTAAACAACAGATATACAGATATACAGAAAGCATTCTCCCCCATAATCAATAGTTAATACATTTTTACATCTGGGAAAACTGTTTGGAAACATTTTGTTCACGACCATTAGTGAAAGTATTACTTCCAAAATAATTTTTAATAATAGAATATTTATTCTGAAACAATTGATTCTTATGTGTTTTGCATATATTTTCATTCTATAACAAGTAACAGAATGAATATTCCATTAGTAATTGTTCTAAACAATATCGATATCCCTGGATGTCAAAACTGTCGTAATAACAAATTATAATTTAAATAAAACAATAAGTGAAATCTCCAATAAATTTGTGGTCGTGGATAAATATATTCTGTTACTTGGTTAGAATAACACAATTTTTGGTTCTAACCTTTTGTTACAGAAACTATTCTCCAATTTTCTGTTTTTTTTCATTTTAAAAGGCATCGATTGCTTCTTCTGTCATTGTAAAACATAGACCCTGTAATTTATTCTTTACCCGCGGAAATAAGAAGAAGTTATTAGGTACTAGGTTTGGACTATACAGCGAATAACTATTATTTCTATGTTATCTTTATTCAAGACGATCCTTCCTCTTGGACGTTTTTTGCAAACCTTTTTCAGAACCTGAGGAAAAACTGTAGAGTACGATTCTGAATTAACATGCCCAGTAATTCCAAAAAAGGTGCCAACTATCTTCTTGTTTTGGTTTTTGGACGAAGAAATTTTGTAGGAGCCGATTTATTCTCAAAGACCCAAACTCACAGGTGATGATGTTCCAGACCAAATGAGACGATCCATGGTCATAGTGATCTGGTGTAAATATACACCATCTCATACGGTCTACTTTTTGAGCTGTAGTCAAGTTGTGAGGAATGCACCGAGAAGAAAACTTATGGACTTTCAAATGTTTGGGTAAAATAGTGCTAATTGCTTTGACGTCAATCATTAAAGTTGGTTGAATGTTTCTGACAGTAATATGCCGGTCCTCTTTAATCATGTTCCGAATAAGATCAATATTTATTTCTGTAAGTGCTATTTGTGGCTTAGGAGCTCGAACATTATCATTTTAGGAAAGTTGGCTACGTTGAAATTCATTGTACTACTGCTTCCTCAAAACATTCTTTACGGTTGAAACTACGGTTGAAATTGTAAAAAATCACAGCCTGATGATACTCCTCTTATATTTCCATCACTTATTGGCGAAAGGAATACTTTAAACTTATATAACTTACTAACAATCAGGTATGTTTGACAACTCTCACTAACTAAACTTGTAAACAACTAAGTCGAAATGTCAGACAAAATTTGTTGCAAAAACATCATCGCCAGCTCTATAGGCTCAGCGAAAAAAAGCAACCCTCATACATTATCAAGTATTTGACTAAATCCCTAAATTTCGCACTTTCAAATTTTATAATAGTGATATTAAGTTTGTTTTTCAATATCTGAAAATAAACAGAAAACATTTAATAAATCTCGTATTGGCATACACGTACTGTTTAATATTTCCTGTATTAGCGAGGAGCAAAAATGGAAAGAACCGCAGTTCCAAGGTTGACTTCATACGTCTCCGTTTATTTTAGAAACAATAATACGAACTCTGTGTAAGGAAAAACGAGAGACGAAACTCAGTTATGAACTTACGGGGAATGTTATGCATTAAAGAATCCTTGCTTTTAGACTTTCATCTGGAAGCTGGTCACGCCGTTGGCATGGAGATAAATATATTTAATTGAAAGGAACACTTAAGTTTCGTGTTTCACGATCAAATTAAAATTTCACAATGGGAACGTGCCTCGCGCCCCTGATTTCTTACAACCTATTTAGAAACGATTTGTAAATTAATATGAAAAACTTGAGAAGATGACCGTTTCATAACAAAATATATTTGAATTGAAAACAAAAAATAATAACGTCAAGCAGTAACACTGTATATGCCAAATAGCAGGAAATTTAAATTTCGTATAGTTAAAAGATTGTAGTTTACGTGTTACGCCTTTCTGTTTCAATATTTTCAATAATTGGCCCAATCTCTCGCAAATGTCAGTTTAAAAATTTTAATGCGATAGGTGGGACATTTATACAAGCTGAAAAGAAACAATGCAAATATTATTAACATTATGTTACCGGAAATATTATATTTTCGGTTTGTATCATTTTTCTGGCGACTTAAGCTAACCTTAGATGTACATACAATATGGACAAATTGCTTAAAATTTATAGCGTTTCCATTTCAAACCACTCAAAGATAAATTATTTTAATTAGCAAAAAAAGTACAGTTACTAAAAATAATCCTTTTGTATCTCTATACATTTGCGAATTTATTTTTTTTTAAGTAAGTAAGTGGGTTTTGTTGGTGAAGTGTTATTTTTGTGTGGCAATCGATAATGTCTAAATATTCTGTTGATAGCCAAAACTGGATAAGCGTGTTTAGAAGATTATATGCGGTCAGGACTAAGAAGCTGCGGAAAGTTTGGTTTACTTGGAGTCTATAAGTCGCCGAGCTGTGCATATTAAGCAAGGAGGGTAAAATTATACGCTGGCAAGAAAACCCTTTAAAAGTTCCAAAGTAATCACGAAGTATTATTAATTTTAATATGTCCTCTCTTCTAGTGAAAATGGCGATGATATCTAGATTACACTTTGGATTAATTAATTTTAAGGATTTCTTTCTGCAAGAGCGGGTGACTTGAAGGAACGTTATTTTCCATTAATTTAGACATTTTAAATGATAATAGCCTTGTTGTTACTTTGTATTATGAATTGAGATTTTTAATTTAATTTCTTTTGGGAAAAATCAACATCAAATTTGCCAAGACAATGACTCAAGTACCTAAATATTAATTTTATTTTATTAAATATACAGAATAATACAAAGGTAATAAAAATAACAATGTAAACTCTCTTAATTTTATTGCGAAAATCATCTAAGGATTTAGAAAAAATGTTTTGTTATTACTTCCTTATCTCAGACTGTTGTATCAAAATATTTCAAATATTGTATTCATAAATTGTTTGGCTTTATATTTTTATGAATTCAAGTATTTGTTAAATTATAAAATTATATACAAATATATATTTCATATATTAATATTCTAATATTCAATCGTTTTTGTAAAAACAAATGTTCTATCCTATTTATTAAATCGATAATTATATGAAGAAATAAATTTATACACATATATAAGATCATTGGCAACAAATGAATCCTGTTAAGAGCCAACATCATCACGTGACTTTTTCAGTCTCAAAACATTTGCCTCCCTATAGAACATATAGACCCTATAAAGACACTATAAACGTCTCTTTTTTCTTCCGATTTGATTACGAAATACAAAAAGAGAAATTAATAGTTTCCACAAAATTATTTTGGCAACATCGCTTTTCAACTAGAATACTGCACAGGCCCGGTTCTAATAAAAAAGAATTTAATTTTGCGCACATACGAATGAATGGGGTATAATGTACGTTTGCGGTGGGTTAAATTTATGGAGAAGTGGCACACTGAAGATGAAAAAACATAACTATATATTACAATTTCAATATTTTTGAGTGATACATTTTTTTAGAATTTATTTAAGGATAACAAATAAAAATTTCGATAATATAAAGCAACCTAAATACTTATATACCTAACAATTTTAGATTGGCACTGGACATAACCAAATTGGCAATAAAAATTTGAAACGGCATTAATTAAAACTACATACTTATTACTTTTTAAAAACTATTACATAAAAAGCACTTACCTATTGTTAATGGCATTTAACGCTCTATTCCGTTTATGCGTCAAATGTCTTTTGTGACTTTTATCATTCTCGGTGCAATGTTGCTTCATGGTTACTTAAGTCTAACTTAAGTCGTTTACAATTTCAGCAAACGGTACTGTACAAATAAAAATTCCAAATTTTTCCGAAAACCTCAACGTCAGACGTGAAAGCGCAATCTGGTAAAATGTATCAACGGTGTTGCCGAATTAGAGATTTGTATATTTTTAATGTATAGGCGTAATGTACTGACTAATTTTTTACTGTATTTAAAATTTCGTTTCACTCCTAAGCGGATGAAATTAAAAACAAAGTTGCATTAAAACATTAAATTTAAAAAATCTTCATGACGGAGGGGACGTATTCCTTTTTTTGTGTTTTGTCATTTTCACCGATTTTTACAAATATTTTAAAAAAATTTCGAAATTTATGTGAAGTTTCAACTAATCAGAAAATACTCTCCTGTTGGAGTCCACTCCTGGCTAAAAGTTTACAAAATCAGAATCACCCAAAAAAAATAGTCTCGAAATAAGTGCTCAGTATTCCTTGAAATTACGTGTTCATTTTATGTGTACTCAAATTAAATTAAGAAAAATACAAATATATTTTTTAGAAAAAGAATAAAGTTTATTTAAGTTATTTAACCATAAATGTATGTGTACTTGTAATAAAGAAAATTACGTCGATTTAACTTCTAAGATACCACATGATATAACTATTTGGCTAGTTTATTCTTGTAAACCACAAGGGGTAGAATAGTAAAAGTCTGTGTTTTTTTATATCTGTGCAATTTTGCCGAAATACCTATCGATATTTTAGTACTAATATGGTAGAATAGGTTTATTTATAACTTATATAGATTTGTTTTTAATTTGTTCATTTACTTATATATATTTTTCAGTTTATTCTTATTCCAAAATGTTTTATAGAATTTTAAACAAACGATGTTAATAAAATCAATCTGAAACAATTTGGAATAAATTCTTTTCACGAGTTTGAATTTTGATTTCAAACATTCATCCTGTATAACCACAAATCACAATAGAGACGACACAAATTTTACGAAACCATTCGTAATCCTCTGATTAAATTTGTCATATCTGTCGTTTGTTATCTAATGTTCACGACGCATACATCATTGTTAAATATTCTAATAAGTGATATATGATTTGCGGTTTGTTAAAACGTCGGAAGTCTACTGAAGAAGAGAGGAAACTGCGGAATTTTCGAGGTTCTCTCTGAAATAATCACTTCAGCTCTAATCTATCACAGACCCGGATTAAATAATTTAAGTTATATAGGGTAATTAAAAAATGTGTATATATATATATATATATATATATATATATATGTATATATATAGATTAAGATATTTGAAAAATCTTTAAGACCAAAGAAACGAAGAAGAGAGAGTTTTTCAGACTTAGATTAATAATTGTTTTTGCAGGAGAGGATAAAATGATTGTTGGATAAGTCTTGGTCTACTTGTAAACCTTATTGATTTAAATTTGATTTAAAAAATATATTTTGTGATACTATTTAATTCTTCATATTGGCTAAGGTCAAAAACTCAGTCATTTTATTATTTTCTTATTTAAGGTATTGGCTTTTCTTTAATTATTGCAATTTATAGTGTGATAATAATAAGTTTAATTTTTAATCTTTAAGCAAAAAATAAAATAACAAGTTTTTGATAAAGTGCTCCTAACTGCCCATAGACAAATTTTATATTCAACTAGATTTATTTTTTCTCAAGATAAATACATAAAAGTCATGTAGAATATTTTTTTAGCAAATGTAAGATAAACCTTGTTCTGTAGATATAATTGTTTACTGTATTCTATTAATAAAAACTTAATGCAATAATGTATGACAATTCGTAAGTCTAACCCAACTGTGTGACGATTGTTAAGTATTTAATTTTTATTAGTAAATCGATCAAAATGTTATTCCTTAAAACATAATTAATGTGTAACCATTTTGGATCACATTGTAATTAACAACTGATTGACACTTTGTCTGTTAGGATTAATCTGCTGTAATTTCTATCAATACACAAAACGACCGTAACATTTCGAGGTTTGATAAAGCTTTTTATGTTTATCTAATGGCATATTTACCTATTATAGTGGCAATTAATATCACAACCTTAATTTGGAAAAAGATAATTATAAATTGAAACTCAAAATAACTTATTTTTTTATATACGAGGTGCGGCATTAGTGTTTCCAAGTACGATTTGTCCGATATTATTGGAGTTACAAAAAAAAGGCTTTTACAAAAAGTGTAGGCATCGTTGAGATTCATATTTTAAAATTAGTCCCAAATATATAGGGTGTTGAGAAACGCAAAATGTGATTTTCAGGTAGATGTAGATCCTTTATTAAACATAATAGATATGAAGTGTTATAAATCATTGAAATAAGCTCGGTAAGAGGTTTATAAAAATGTAAAAATATACGGGGTATTCCATTTAAAAAAACAAAATGTTTGTCAGGCACTGCGTTCCTTAACACGCTGTATATTCGGTACTAATTTTAAAATGTGAATCTTAAGACTGCCTACACTTTTTGTAAAAACTTTTTTTTCGTAACTTCAATAATAGCGGACTAATCGTACTTCGACGCTCTAATGCCGCACCCTGTATTTCCGTATCAAGTAAAAAATCAATCATTTTAGTTGTAAACATCACGCTGCCAATTTTCTAGAGAATTAATGAACTTCTTCGACAATGAAGGAACTGGAAATTACTTCATCATAATACCACCGAGAAAATTCCTTCCTATTGGCATTCTTGACGACTTAAAAAGAAAGAAGTGTTTTTTTAATCATATACGTAAATATCCGATACTATCAACAAATATTCATCTATTAAAACTATACCTTTTTTTTTTATAAGAAAGAAGTGTCTAGGACCATTACCTCCTAGACAAAAACCACCGAAAACAAACCTCCTTACAAATAACCCCAAGAGATTCACTCTCTCGTATAAAATATCCCTTATACAAAATTACCCGTATACGATTCCTTCGTGTATATTACCCCCGACATATTTTTCCTTTTCCCACTGATATTGAATACAAACCTAACTTAACCTAACCTTTGAATGGGAAAAAGGATACATACACTGTAAAAAAAATCTCCGTATTTACGAACACGAAGAGGTGTTAATATTTTTTGTGTTAAAATTTTACACTATTTTTCGTAAATCATTATCATTTTAACCAAATCAGTTTTGGTAGAACATATTTTTCTTTGATTCATACTATATTGACACAATTTGGTGTTAACTCTCATAATAGGTTCCCAAGATTGCCATATTAAAAATTGTTATAGATTTTTAGTACTTATATTAATATACCTATATCGAAATAAAACAAAACAGTATTTAAATAACTTATACATGAAACATATTATGATTATTTGTATAAAAAAAGTATATTGTCAAACTAGAGGAAAAGTTACATTTTTTTCACGAGTGTGAAGGTTTGCGGCACGAGCCTGCATGAAAGGCGATGTATTCGCACTATATCATTTTTCTACCACTGCAAATTAATCGATATTAAAAAAGTTTTTCAAAATCATTGTCGGTGTCCATAATTATTTTTTAAAACTTACAAATACACCGTTACCACGAAAGCCTATTGTGACGCGATGGGGCACATGGATAGAGGTAGCAAGTTATTATTATTGTTATTTTGACGAGATGAAACGTGTGGTAGAACAACTGAATGTAAATGATGCACTTTTTATATAGAATGCACAACAAGCCTTTTCGAATCCAACAATAAAGGATTACTTAACCTATATACATGCTAATTTTTCGAAAATCCCATAAGCTATTCGTGACCTCCAGCATTCACCTAGATTAAACAAATACTCTCTAGTTGAGGCATTGCACCTAATATTTGATCTCCTCCAATTCATTTTTCAAAATTCTGGAATCGTCGCTGATCGTGTGAAATCGAAATTGGAAAGTGTTTTAAATAAAAATCCTTGTTTTCCAACTATCTGCAGTATTATGGTTCTTTTAAAAGGTAGAGAAGCCGATTTTGCTCGAGAAAATGTCAATGTGCCATCGTTAAAAAATTACACAAACTTTAAATATGTTTCTGGTACGTCTGTGGATGTAGAAAGATCGTTTTCTAATTACAAATGGATTTTAAATGACGGACGCCAAAGTCTAACTTCCTAACATACCGAATACTTGTTATTAATTTATGCTAATTCTTATGTCACAAATTAATAGATATAATATGAGGTATACCTGACTGTGTAGGAAAAGTGCAATTTTATAAACTTTTGAATACCCCCCCGGTATTTTATAAATTACGAACACGCGCTGTCAAAGTTATAAGGTAAAATTATTTTACGTAGTATGTATTATTTTAGTGTAAAAATGTGCATGAGTGCGCGATGTGCTGATTCCACACCTGTTAATTACGTCATGACATTTTTACATACGGGCCCGGGACAAATAACTTGAAAAAAAACTTTGAGAGAGGAGGGAGTTAATCCAAAGAGCGTGCTTAGCGTTATTGTTATTGTGTGACTATAAAACTTTTAATATACCTAGTGTTTGCAGTAAAAGTTATAAAAATGGACAAAATAAGTGAAAATTTGGTAATAATGCTAAATTAATACAATGAAATTTGAACGATTCCTGTGCCGATTACGTCGTTAAAGATAAATAATGTATTTTAGAAAGTTCTTTTCAAATTCTTAATTATAATATAATGTTTATGACACAGAAATTCGGCAGTTATTGCATAAAAAGTGCCGGTCGAAATAGTTCTCCGTTTGAAGGTCAAATAGGTTATAAACTCGGAATTATTTGGGATTACACAGATTTTGATTAAAATTTGCAATTAAACTTATATTAGCCATTTCATTAAAAGTTGTATATTCCTTAAGTGTGCTTTTTGTTTTTAGGGAGAGTAAAACCATATATGGATCTAAGCGTTGCTTAGATTGAAGTCATATTTAAATATGTAAAAGAAACACATTCTTTTATAGGATGTTCTCCAATATAATTTAAAAACCTATTGTAATGTTTTCAGTCCTTAAAAATTGAATTAATCTATTTAGCTAAAGAAAAATTCAATATTAAACCCGAGACTAGAATTTTTTTACTGATGGTGTAATAATAGAAGAAGATATCTCACTGCATTATATCCTAACAAATCCAGAATGTACAGCAGTAATCCACAGTGTAAATACTATAAAATACACCGAAGATATTTGATATGAACTCATCATCATCATCATCATCATGTTCAGCCTGTAAGTCAGGAAATATCCTCAACTTTTTTAAATTTAAATGGGAAACCCTGTATATTTTTGAAGATTTTGAAAGAGCTTGTTATTTCGAATTCGCATATACTGGGTTTATTGTAAAAAATCTGTCAAAACGAGGAATACAGCAATTTAATAAACCACTTTTAAGTTTTTGTACATTAGAGTAAAATACCATTTAGATAAACAAATCGATATTGTTTGTAGTCATAGTAAGATATAGACGAGTACTATCTAGTAGGTAACTGTTGTCAAACTGTCAAATTGTGATTTACGAAAATAAATTATACGATTAAGAATGGTTAATTTAAGTGAAAAAGATCGTATTGAAATAATAATGATGATCGGTTATGGTGATCGACTCATAGAATGGCCTGCTCGTTCTCCGGATCTAAGCCCATTAGATTTATTCCTTTGGAGTTATCTAAAATCATGTGTTTACGTTAAACGACCAACATGCTTGCAGAAATTGAGACAAAGAATTATTGATGAATTTGAACTAATACGTGGTGAAGTCTTGGAAAGAGTGACTCAAGAATTTGTTAATAGGTTGGCATATTGTCAGGAGGTGGACGGAGAGTATTTTGAACATTTGAAAGAATTTTGCTTAAATTTTTATTCTCATTAGTCTAAAGTAAATAAATTTACTTATTCTACAACTAAAAGTGAGTTATTTCTCGTTTTTACAAATTATTTCCACTAAATCCAGTAAGTATAAATATAAAAGAAATAACAAGCTCTTTCAAAATCTGCAATAACATACAGGGTGTCCTATTTAAATTAAAAAAGTTGAGGGTATTATTAACAAAAAAATGTACATCAGATGCATTTTGCCCCATTGCACTTTCATAAATATCGTCCGTTTCGTGTTAAAGGTATTTACTTATTTCCATACTTTATCCCATCCCTGTATATCTGGAGCGCAATATAAACGGAAGAATTATGTATGGGAAATTTTTTTATAATCTAACGACTATATTCTTTTTTGAAATTTTTTAAGTTAAAATTTTTTCAAGTTCTAAAACCATTTTCCAAAAGCATTAGACCAAGCTCCTTACAGTATGTAATTGTGTTTTTGTACCTTGTATAGTTTTTTGGATCATTCATTTTTTTCACTTAGAAAGTCAACAAAGCTTAAAATTTCTTGATTTAATTGTCAAAACAAGTACTTCTTTGTGTATATTAAAGCTCCACGTTGTGACCTATTTTCTGTAGAACCTCTATAAAGAAAGCAATTCAAAATTTAATGGTTGTACAAATCGCCCTGAGGTTTTTACCCTTTAAAACACGCAAAGATGCTAATCCTTAACGTTTTATTTTAGTCCGTACTAAAAATCCAAGAGCCCAGATTTATTCCCTTTTTGCCTGATGATGCACACGATAAGTGAACATTCATATTAGCCTACATAAGACCCTTCTTTCCGTAATAAAATTTGCCTTTTATGCCTCAAAAACAGAGGGTTTTTCTAGAAAGCAGAGGGAACCAAATTTATTCTTGCTACGAAAGTGGAATATTTCTTTGAATGAAAAGTCTTATCCGTCTTTCTATATTTGCCTTTCATATTAAAGAATAACAGAATCTACTGGGAGGAAATATTTTTACTATTCTTGTTTAAATTAGGTTAGTTAAATTTCTCTCTTTTGCTTTATTAAAAAATTAAAGTCTTTTCCGTTGTCTTTTTTCTTAAACTAAAACTCGGAGAAGTAAATGTTTGTTCTTACATGTCACTCTCTTCTAATAATTCTGCTAGACAACAGATTATCTGAAAATCAGAGATTAGCCCTATTACAGGCCGAACTTCTATTTACTAGTTAAAATACTAACTTAAAATCTATAACTCATCTTTAAGGAATCGTATTACTTTAGTCTGCGCGGCTTTAGGTTGTTACCTAAATGATCAACAACATTTGTCAAGAATAACGTATTATCTGTATTGGTACTTAAGATTTTGGACTTAAATTTTTAATATGATTGCATCTTCCTGAGTTTTATATCATGAGACCGAAGAGGCTTTAGAATAATTTTATAGACGGCCAAATTACTTAATAGTGAAAACTTATATTTTCTGCCAATTATAGTTTATAAAGTTATAACTATTTCCTATTCGTAAATAAATGATGTTTCCATGTTAGGTCCTGATTAAGGTGGACTCTATATTTTACTGTGGGGGTAATATACTTATATTCTCTATTTCTTTACCTAATCTTTAATGTTATTGATGGCTTCTTGAAAAGTTATGGCACTACAGTTATAGCTTAATCGCAGTACCGCTAGCGAAGATGTCTGGAAAGTAGTAGATAATAGTATTTTATATTTCAAATTCAAATTCAAATAATTTAATTCATTCAAAAATATACATATAAATAAATATAATATAAATACAGAGTTTTAGGGCACAAAAGAAGATAAATTCTGTGTGTGCACTAGAGTTTTGACCAATTTTTATGACTATACGGAATATTCAATATTCCATAATAATATGCTACATTCAAATTATTTGATAAAAAAGAGAAAAAAATAGAAAACTTATATGGTACCCAATTCACAGTAACAGCATACTACACTACACCACAAAAAGGTATCTCATTGCATACGTTAATCCAACTTGTGATAATCCAATGTTCAATTTTACTTTTTAACTTTAGGGATATACAATCTTCATTTCAACATATATGATAATAAGGAACGCTTATGCTTCGTCTAAGAAAATAACGAGCAATATCGCTATGAAAAAAACGGAACAATATTGTTTTATTTCAACTATGATGTGTATAAAATCCACCACCCTATATACTTGTTCCTTTTTTGAATGTCTGCTGCTGAATCCAAGATCCTGTTCTACTCGGGTTATTAAATATTTATGTCGGAATAGGAATTTGCTTTATTAATTGCTCAGTTATGAGATATAATCATGGACTTCTTTTGGGGTTACGGGTTCAACTATATGTAACACTTATGATTTTATATAGTCTAGAAGGTCTGAAACAAATAAAACAGAAGTCTTGCAACGCCTAATTGTCTAAATAAATATTTTGACACCAACTATTTTCAACTACATTAAAACGTAATAATTGAAAGAATACGACATTTTTAAAGTAATGATAACTTAATCAAGTGTTCAAAATGTGCTCCATTTGTGAGTTAACAGTGCCCAAATCGATGGTGGAATGCGTCTACCAAATATCTCCATGATTGTCTAGAAATTAACCGAGATTCATCTATAATTCGTTACTTTTGCTCTGCAAGACTTGCTGGTTTAGTTTTGTAAACTGAATTTTTCAGGTATCCCAACAAAAGAATCTTTAGGATTGAAATCAGGTGAACGTGGAGGCTATACAGACTACATAAAATCATAAGCGTTACATATGGTTGAACTCGTATTAAAGAGAAAATTCCAAAAATAACTGAATATACAGGGTTATGTATTTAAAAAACCGAAGTGACTAATAATATTAGAGAAACGGGAGATCTATTAACATTGCAAATATCAAATCTGGAATCTCTGTATCCTAAAATAAGCTCCTTTCAAATTTTGTAGAATTTGGACCAGCAATTTATGAGATAATTAGCTGTTTCCAGACTTTTAGTCTACATTAAATAATCTATTAAAAATAATTGGTTATAAACCTACTGGTATTTCTTTTTCTTTTTCATGTATCAAACACGAAACCACTCCTACATCATGTATGTTTTTAGGCCTGATTTAAGACTCCACGTCGCATAGCGCAACTTATAAATCTTTCTAGTACTTACTTTTTAGCGTGATCAATATCTTACAATTTTCTGATTTTATTTCTTGTGATATGCCGTATTTTCCGCTCTCTTTCTTCGCCCAATCATGTTCAAATCTTCTTTCAATTATTTTATTCAAAGTTTACCTCTAAGTCCTTTGCTGTCTGGTTCTGTTTCCATCATGGAATTTTACCTTTCTTCTTAGTTTACTCTCCACACCTACACCAGCCAAACACTGTATTTGCTTCTTATTGTATTATATTTTACCATTTTAATTCTGCTTCCACCTCTGAATTGGTTATCATTCTGTAAAATTCATCTGCAATTTATATTAGGCCTTATTTTTTTTCAGTAATTTTTAGTCTTGCCTTGCTTTTTTTGTTATGATCATTGTTTATGATATATAGGTAAGTGTAGGTTTTATTAACATTTGTAATTTTTTGTGTTTTCTCTTAGTTTTCTTTTTGCTTACATAATTTTATTGGCAAATTTAATTTCTTCCCTAATTTCAGTTGATCTGTTATTGGACATTACTCCTTAAATGCATAATTCTTTATTTCTTTTGGACTTCTGCCCTGTTCATTTCCTATCCTCGTTATTTTGGTTTTTACTTGCAGGTACTTCAGACAACTTCATTTGAACATTTGAACATGGTATCTGCATTGTACTCTTTTTCTTTCTTTCTTTAACTATTGTATTTAACGATATAATTGTAAATCTGCTTTATTGGTTTTTGATTAAATAAAGATAAAAGATAAGACAACATGGAACTGGTTTATTAGAAAAGTTGCATCATTTTAAACTTAATTTATCAAATGCTAAAAATATTCTCCACTGACTTTTTGTTAGGAAAAATATAGCCTCACAAAAAGAAGTCTAAAGGATAAAGATTTGTTGAATTTGGAGGCCATTCTACAGGTCCTTGACGTCCTAGCCATCTTCCCTCATAAAGAGCATTAGAATAATTTCTTAGATTTATTGCGAAATGAGCAGAAGCACCATTTTCTTTAAAAATAGTGGTAATTTAAAATTCTACCAGATTGTTTGTTAAGTTTTTTGTTATTAGTGGTCGATTATTGTTTCTAATGACAACAATTGAATGTTAGAACAACTTGAATAAATAAAAAACATTTAATTTATATTGTTATGTATGTAATATGTTTTATTGTATTTTAAAATATTATAATTATAGAATATATGCATGTACCTCCATGCTATCATGTATGAATCCTAAAAATTATAATTTAAATTTATCAATTTTAAAAAACTTTCAGACAATATTTAAAGTTGACTTATTACTTGTCATTTTGATGTACTATATGTTCTTTCAGATTCCTAGAATTTGTTATCCTATAGCTATTGATAAATCCATTAGTAAATTATTTTTATTTATTTTTTATTATTATAAAGAATATTTTGGTACTTCTAAAAGAACGCGATAATTTTATAATTAATTAAATAATCACTTTTATAGAAAATTGTTAATCTTTGAGTTTCAGGGGCTTTTTGTTATATGCATTGAATCAAAAGTATACAATATAGTAATTAAAAATAATTGGAAGCATAATTTCGTTTTTGGTATTCATCGAGTGAAATATTTTTCCTCTTAGAATATGCTCCTGACGAAAAAACATATTTTGTATTTTTTGTATAGCAATTAGTTTTGGCTGCAACGTTTAGTCTAATAGCTCCATTATTAAATTTTTCTAATGTTTTTTTTTTCTCCATCAATTGGATTCATATTCACACAGACATCACTACACGATGTATTATATAATTTTAGACGTGACAATATAAAGAAGTATATTACGGTAATAAAACTATTTCTTTTAGTTGGAATGTTTCTGTACTACTCAGGGATTATTTGAGAAACACTCTATACAGGGTGTCCCAGAATATGTGGGCAATCTCCAGGATTCGGATAAAATATGAAAAAATAATATGACAAGTTCCCATAAAAAAATTTCCTACAGGCCCTCCCTACTGAGATATAAGCCCCTGAAGGACGCCTCTGGAAATCGGTTTATCTTGAATAATTCTTAAAGTACTTGGTGTAATTTAATAATTTTTCAGTATGATGGTTGCTAGGTAAGTCTCCTCAAAATGAACCATTTTAATTTTATTCGGCTTATTTAGTTTTCCAGGGACGGACTAGCTTTAACAGAATAATGCTTATTTTTTTTACACCCTGTATGATAGAGGCATATCAATAATACTATTGAACAGCTGAAACCTTAAACTAAAAAAAAGGTACTCTTCATCGACATCGATAAAGTAAACCGTTTACGAGAAAAAAATTTTTGTTCCATATGCGTTTTTTTATTAAATATTCGATAAATACCTTATTTTGTTGATATGGTTTAGTTGATATGTACCAGTTAAAATAAACAATAGTGTCAGTTGGACATTGAGTGTGTTTAAGTTTTTGATCTTATTTCTTCTGCTTCTTTTTGATATGGAATTTACGTTTGAGGAATATGCCGACATGCATTTAATGTATGGGCTTGCATCATGTAATGCCTTAGAAGCCCGAAGGCTTTATGAAGAACGATTTCCAAACAGAAGAATTCCTGACAGAAAAACCTTTGAAAGAGTAGATCGTCGTTTAAGAGAGACAGGTAAAAACTAAGTTGTTTTATTTTTAATTTGTACTTATCGGATGATAAAGATTTGATTTAAAGTATTTAGGTCGTAAATAATTTTAGGAAAATTTGACAAAGCCAGTCACAATTGTGGAAATCAAAACCATCGCGTTGATGCAACAGTTACATCCATACCACCTTCAAAAAGTCCACGCGCTTCTTCCTGAAGACTTTCCGCGAAGGATGGAATTTTGTAACTGGGTTTTAGATCGGCACAGAAACGATGCAAATTTCATTGGTTCAGTTCTCTTCACGGACGAAGACGAAGCTGGGTTTTCCAAAAACGGCATCATAAATTCTCATAATTTACATTTATGGGCAGAGGAAAATCCCCATGCTTCTATTGTAACGCATCACCAGCACCAATTTGAACCCATCAACGTGTGGGCCGGAATTATCAGACAACACTTAATTGGACCATTTGTATTGCCAAGGAGGTTAAATGGAGAAAGGTATTTGGAATTTCTTCAAAACAATCTGCCAGAACTTTTAGAAGATCTACCTCTGCAACTACGACATAATATGTGGTTCATGCATGATGGGGCTCCGCCACATTTTAGTCTAGTAGTTCGAGAACACCCAAACAGGGTCTTCGAAAATCAATGGATAGGAAGGGGAGGACCAGTGGCTTGGCCTCCTCGATCACCAGACCTAAATCCATTAGATTTTTTTTTGTGGGGCTTATCTAAAATGTTTAGTATACGCCAATCCAATACAAAATCGGGAACACTTATTGGAACTGATTAACTTCCATTGTCGCGAAATAAGGAATAATGTTGGCGCATTGTGGAGGCTCCAATAATCTACAATTAAAAGATGTAGGGAATGCATTGCAGTAGAAGGAGCTCATGTTGAACCGACGTACAAAATGAATCAGTAAAATATGGTATTTATCGAATATTTAATAAAAAAACGCATATGGAACAAAAATTTTTTTCTCGTAAACGGTTTACTTTATCGATGTCGATGAAGAGTACCTTTTTTTTAGTTTAAGGTTTCAGCTGTTCAATAGTATTATTGATATGCCTCTATCATACAGGGTGTAAAAAAAATAAACATTATTCTGTTAAAGCTAGTCCGTCCCTGGAAAAATAAATAAGCCGAATAAAATTAAAATGGTTCATTTTGAGGAGATTTACCTAGCAACCATCATACTGAAAAATTATTAAATTACACCAAGTACTTTAAGAATTATTCAAGATAAACCGATTTCCAGAGGCGTCCTTCAGTGGCTTATATCGCAGTAGGGAGGGCCTGTAGGAAATTTTTTTATGGGAACTTGTCATATTATTTTTCATATTTTATCCGAATCCTGGAGATTGCCCACATATTCTGGGACACCCTGTATAACAAAAAAAAATAATAATATCGAGGTTCACATAAATTTTAATCTTATTATTTCATAACTGCTTCCTGCGAAATAAACAAATATACCACTGCTGAGTATTAAAATAATATGTTTACAAAAACTTGGATTATTAAAATCAGTCGACGATATAAATGATTTAAAAGATAGAATATGGCAAGAAATAAATAACATTTCGGGTTAATTACACCGGTCACAGCGGTTTTTTTAAGCCTACCTTTGAACTTTCTCGTTGTAGTTACATTTCTGATTTTGTGCCAATATTCCGAGCCAAGTATTATCTTAGACAAAATAATTGCCACTAAAAAATTGAAAATCCCTCGTATCCGAGAACCTAAAGGTTGCAGATGTGTTTTTGATTTAGTTCTTATTCCCTTATAACCAATAAAACATTTTTTTTGTTTTATAAAAGTTTGATATTTCATTTGTTGAATTTGAATTCGTATTTTATTTAGAATGTTAATATTAAGTTCTAAAATATCGAAATACCGGTTGTGCCGTTCGTTTTTAGAAGCTATTGTAAAATCGAGTTGGCAAGAGAGCGACGAGATTCTCAATCCGAATGCGATCTCCAGAGTAAACATCTCCTTCATTTTATGGAAAAATGGGTCCAAGAAAATATTTACATGTGCAAAAAGTCTAGACTTTTAACATAAATATACATAAAAAGAATATGGCACGGTGTACGTTTTTCTATTAAAATTCACGGAAAATTCGTTATTTTACTCTTCAATGAGGCGCCTTAATAAAATTACGAGGATTGTCATTGAGATTTAGCTTTTAGGTTTAAACTCGTTTCGGTATCTTGAGACAATTTTGTTCTGTTTAGCATAAACTTTTGCTCCAGGTTGTTGTATAGAGTAGATTCAACTTCGTGTTATTCTAACAGAATGACACTTATTTACAATTTTTCTAAGAACCTTGCATACAAATTCTGCATTTTGTAAAACTGGATAAAATAAACTTCGTAATAGAGACGTACAGACTTGCTTATAATGTCAAAAAACTCAATGAGGACATAATAGTTTAAAAATGTAAATGGTATGACAATACGAGGGAAGAAAAGTACCTTTCTCTTTTAAATAAACAAGAATTTGTTCACTTTCTGTAAGATTAGACAATATATATTTTATTTAATTTTCTATTAAAGTGTCAAAGAAAACAAAAAATTTGCATAGATCTAAACGTATTACATACATTTCTTAATCTGTTCAAATCACTCAATATCATCGTATTATAACTGACAAACCTGCGATGTAATCATACGAGTCGAATATTTCTGTAAATTTATTTCAAAATTATAAAATAAACTTCATCCCCAAGAGAAAAAGCACACTCTAGTTTTTGTAATTAATAACCGAAGATTATAAAAGTGAAAAGGATACGTTCTGTCTATAAAAAAACTTTTAAAAATGAAATTAAACGACACTTGTGTTGCAAGTTGAAAATACAGTACACGCAAACAAGAGAATATAAAAAAAGTAAAGCTCAAATTTCGTAAGATTGTTTTAACAAATAAAAAGAATGTACTTTGATATTAAATAACCCAAACGAAACTAAAATTTTACAAAATTGTAAGAATAGCTGCGATGGTGTTTTATAAAAAGATTAGTCAAAAAATGACTTGTTATGACGTTATAACCTTATGATTGGTTCCTCGAGCTAAAATATGTTCCCCTGGGAAAAAAATCCAAAACAGAAGGTAAAGGAAGGGATTATTTCAGATATGGCCAGAATAATAAATATCTTTTAAAAGAAAGTGGCTTCTGATGCAAGGTGGAGTATTCTCGAGTTTAATCTAGGGACTCAATTAGTTTTAACAAAAACTATTTTACGGCGAGTAAGAATTCATCCCGATTTTAAAGTCATTACCGCCACACACAGAAAGAATACCATTTTAGGTTAGATGCCTATTTTTCAATAGAATGTAATTTGCCTTTTTGGAAAAAAGAAACGGGTGCGATGTTATCAAGGTTAGTGCAGTTATTTTGGGTCCTGACTTATAGTTTTGTAATGAAGTATATTTTTGGCATATCGGATGTGGTGCCTGTTAGTTTATTTTCCGTTAAATAAATATCCATTTGATACGTCTCTGGGAATTTTTAATTATTGTTCTGTCGGTTTAATTTTACATTTTGATAGGCAAGCAGTGTGTTAGTCCCACTAAAGTAAATTTTTAAATGTTTGGGGTGAGAGTACAGGATAAAAGGGCAAGAGATCTCTTGGGGCAGGTCTTGACCGGTTTTCCGTTTTTCCCTGTAGTACTGTAGTGAAGAAATTGTCCAGTCAAGTAATTTTGAGTGTTGTTCAAAGAGTAAGAAAATATTTTGTTGCTTTTATAGTAACGGGAATTTTTGCTGCTTTTTGTTAAAATTTTATTTTTGATTTAAATACCTATTTGATATTTTGAGCTAATTGATATTTATTAGTTGTTTCCTCTGTAATTCGTTTTGATCGGCAAAAACCACTGCTTGTGCCCATTGGTGTAGAATTTGTACTGGGTGGCCTCTGAGGTAGTGTTTTCTTTAATTTAATTTGTAAATTTGTAAATGTGATGTTGATAAGAATTTTCCCTGTGTATTATATTATTTAGAAACACACAACACTCATTTATAAACATACCAACTTTTTAAAATATTCGATAACTAATACGTAATCTCAAAAATAAAGATAAACAAGACACAATTTGGTTACTGCGCATATAATGGTTGCAATTCTAGAAAGGCTCTTTACAAGTACAACGGATTCTACAGCACTACATTCTCAATGTAAGAAAATGGTAGAGCGGAGGAACCAAATTATTACCAGATAATTGTCAAACGTTCTTCTTGGTAGTACACAGATGAGCAGTGAATGAATCTTCAAGTCAGATTCCTGCGAAAGTCTGTTTTTAATCGGGAACTGAGGCAGCCACGTAACCGACGATTTGTCTGGGAACCTCCAAATTAATGATGTAATATTAAGAATCTTCAAGAATACTAGAGGAAAACCAATTATAATCTATAATGTTCAATTAGCGCCATTCCACGAAGACTATACAGAAATCAAAGAAGGTTCCTGCGAAACCAGGAGTATTTCAAGAGGACTGCGGGATTCATGTAACAGTTTGGTTTCATAAGACAAACGTGCAGGATAAATCCCAGAAAAACAAGATACTTAGCTGAATATTCTGAATATTCTTATAAACGTCAACAATTATGTGGAATATTCGAGAAGCCAAGAAGAAAAGTGGTAATGAAGTATAAAATTTTGATATACGAATCGCTTGTACTGAATTCACGTTAGTTTTATTTGTTAAAGGCAGTTGTGGTTTTCTTGTAAATAAAGTATGTTATAACCCCTTCGAGTTTTACAATTTACTTGAAGAAGAAGGTAATAATATAAGATGAGAGGTATAACATAGCAGTGGTAAATGTTTAAGAAAATTTGAACAAAAAAAATAAAACTTTTATATTTAGAGTTAGTAATTGCAGGAAATACGCCAATTCCGTGAAAACAAAAAAACTTGTACATTTTTTATATAATTAATGATTTTGTCTATATACCATAATTATTTACGCCACTTTTTTTCATTATTTATTGCTCTAGACATCAGTGTCTTTATCAGTTTATAAATTAGATATGATAATTTTTTCGCTGATTTTCGTTTTGATCATCCAAACTTTAAAAAATATTATATAGCTACCATAATCAATAATTTATACAACATTACAATTTCCAATCAAACTTAAATTTTAACAATGATTGGTAACTTCCCTTAAATTCTGAAAAGCATATTAAGGTAGTAGAGGAAGCGATTTTTTATTTTTGTATTGTATAAAGATATTTTATATTTGTGTTGTATAGAATTATTACAGTAGCACGTTTATTATTGTTTTAATTTAAGGTTAAGAAGAGTTTATTGCAGGACTAAAAGCTAAGCAGTTGCATTAGGATTTTTCCAGTGATGAGGTCAAAACCTTGGAATTCCTAGGATTTATGTTATCTTTAATTTCTTACATAATATCTTTAGGAGAGGACAGCTTAATCTCAGAATTTTGTTGTGTTATTTCTTGTTCAATTTTGTTGAAACGTCTCATGTAAATGTATGGCAACTCTATCTGCCTTTAGGGATTACTTCGTGTCCAGTTACCATTTTCCATCCTTATTATACTAATATTTGTGCAGATGGCCCAAAGCGAATATCGCTGTTTGAATTGTTTGTCTGTTTTTGCCTAATAGTAGAAGTATTATCATAAGAAGTTTGTTGTATTTGTTTCACAACTAAGCTTATTTCTTCATCTAATTTAGCTTTTAAAATGTTGCCAGACTGTTAATTTGATTAATGTTGCGTTGTTGGTCATTAAAAGTTGGAATAATTAGCGATTGGTCTGAATTCATATCCCAATCCTCTTCTATATTATTTTATTAAAAGTATTGTAATCTTTAATTAGTTGAAGCAGTTTTATTTTCTTGGTAGTTGTTAATGTTAATCCCCAACATGTATTTATAATATTAAAGTCTCCGTCTATGAGGAATCTTTTATTTTGACTTTTCAAAAACTCAAGATAACGATTTTTCTTAAGCGTATGTCTTGGGGGATCAAAAAATGCTATGAATATCACTTCCTGATTTTGTGACTGTCAAAGATGTTGCTTGGATTTGTTCAGTTTTATATTCTTTTATTCTCTTTCTGTGTAGTGCATAACATTTTCTTAGATTATTAAACCTATCTACACTAAGCATGATTTTATGGATAGATGGAGTAATTATATTTTGTGTCCTCTAAACTTTATTTATGACTCTGTGAAAAAACGGGTCTTAGTAATGAGATAAATATCTATTTTTTATGTCTAAGTCTACTTGCAGCTCTTGTAGATGCTGTAGTAATCTGTTGGTATTCCATTCCAATATTCTAAATTCTCTAGCCTTTTTTTTTTGCTTTGGTATGGCTTCTCTAGCACCAATTTCTAATTCCATTATAGTTTATCTATTGCAGTCAGCTTTTCTAATATTTGTTCTGTATTAAATATTGGTTGCACCTGTTGGTGATTTTTAACTATTTTCTGCTATTTCCTCATTGTACATCTTGCTCTTAGTATCATCTTCTGCTCTCTTTCTTCTCTGTTAGCTTGGGCTTCATAGCTGAAACTTTATACTTTAGTAGATACGCATGACTATTTCATTTGCTTGTCTCTAATTTTTTGCATTTCTTTTGCGACAATGCAACCTCTATAATTTGAAGTGTGCTTCTCGCCATAATTTTTAGTGATGTATTTTCCAAGACACATTAAAAATTTAAGTTTTTCCTATCTAAAAATACTCAATATCAATATTCGTTAAACTTAATTTTACATTGCCTCGTTTATTTATAACTATTAAAACAATTATAAATTGTATATGCGAGCTCTTACTCTGCCAAATTACTTTACTTTTGAATATTTATTTTTTTATTTTTGTTCCTGCAGAAAGACTAAAAAAATTATAAAACTATTTGTCATTAATTTGCACAATTTATCACCCATCGAGTATGGTCGATCGGATAACCGGTCACCCTGTATTTTAGGTGTGCATGTTTAAACTGCTTGAGTCACGAACTATTTAGAACTATTTAAACACTAAATCAAACTACTGTACTCGACGCGTGTTTCGCTAACAATGTTAACATCATCAGGAGATAGTTTTAATCATCTCTCGAGACTCAAGCAGTTACTACAAACAAAGTTTTAGTCCCCAACATAGCTTAAAGTTTAATTATAATAGGATGAACAAATATCAAAAGAATTTAATTAACAAAAAGCATTTATTAAGAAATTATATCTATGTCTATTTATTTAAGAAGAATTCAAAAAATACTTAAGCTTTAATCCCCTAACAATGTTGTGTTACAATTCATTTGAAAAATATTTTTTATTGCTTCATACATCAGTTGTTACTGTTCAATTTTCTTTTCGTTTTTATGTAGCATAATATTTTTATTTCTCGTTACATGCTTTAAACAGTGTTCGTATTAATTTTATAGTTGTATTTTTTAAGTAGATTGATTGAATGGGTACAAATATAAGTGAAATATTTTATTGTTGACATATTTTTATTACCTTTCAATAGTACAAAAGTATTCTATAAAAAGCTTATAAGAATTATATTGGAATTAATGTGAAAAATTGACAAATTTTATATGGTTTGAATATTCAGAATGGATCTAGAACAGTTACATCGAGTAAAATTTTATTATTGCTGAGAAAAATGCATTTCTAGATGCTAATTTTCTGTGGAAACTACGCTTAGCTCTTACATCAGACTCGAAATGCAAAACTTATCATTTATACAAGATCGCTACTATTTCAGTGCTGCGGAAAACAGATAGGACAAAAAACGCTCAAATTGTCTGTAATTTTTTATCGCATATCTTCAGAGAGTTTTTATCTAAATTATCGTAATTTTCTAGAGCTGGTGGTGGCTAAAGCCGGGTGTTACATAAAACCACCGAGGCCGGCCAGTTCTGTGGTTTTTCTTCCCTCTTAAACAAATCGCCTGCAGAACCCTTTTACCACGATTTATAAAATATAGGAAAATGAGAAAGTGTTATTTATCGGCAGAGCTAAATTAAATGTTAACAAAAAGATGTAAATTCTAAAATTCCCAAACAAAATAAAATTTTCATTTCAATATAATTCAATTAAATATCTGTTGACCAAATATTTTCAAACATTTTTCTTATTGAAATAATTTTTGTAGGTCAAATTATCGATACATGGGTTAAGTAAAAAAAATAAATAGAACTATGATTATGAAGTTAAAAAAAAATATTAAAAATAATTATAAATACAAAGAATAGAGAACTATAATAAAGCAATATTTATGATTTAATAAGGCAAGACAGAAATATATAGTGTAGTGGTTTCTTATCTATAATCCAGGCTTTTAGCCCACTTGCAGGGAATTTAAGTCAAGTTGCAGTAAATTTAAGTAAATTGTGAAAAATCGAATGGATGTTTAAGTTCGATAATATAATTATTAAAATATTTTCAGGTATTTACAAACTAAATTGCCCAGATTATAATACTATATATATATATAGCGCTGCGTTCCTGAACACACTGTACATTTGGGACTAATGTTAAAATGTGAATCTCAAGACTGCCTACACTTTTTGTAAAATTTTTTTTTTAATAATAGCTGTCTAATCGTATTTCGACGCAATAATGCCGCACTCTGTATATATATATATATATAGTACTGAGTGAACAATTAAATCTAGTCCATTTATTTTATTACCTTTTAGACTGAATATACAATAATAATCAAATTTCCTTATCTGATAATGCCGAAAAAAAATAAAAAATGTTATTGGTTGGAAATAATAATAATAATAATAATAATAATAACAATAATAATAAGAAATCAAGCATGTGTGTGAAATGCCTGTCAATTTCTTATGTCTTATCGGATGATACTATATAGCAAAACAATTGTCACAAGAATATTTAAAAGCTTTGAAAAACTGTGGAAATTTAATATAAGTATAATTCATCTTTTAAATTTATAAATTTACTTTTTTTCATGTGTGTAGGTGCCGGGTTATTGCCGGGATACTGAAAGTTGGATAATTTGTGTTTATAATATTTTCGGACGAACCCTTTTTTCTATTCCATATTGAAGCATAATTTTTCATTTATTAGCAAACTCTTCATGAACACGGAGACCCTCATGTCGTGCGTTATTTAAATCAACTTCTAACAAAACGCGAACGTGTTCATGCAAATATTCTCTGCTTGCGATTTCAAAGACATATCTTTCGTTTTAATTCAGATGATAATAACGCTGTTTCATTGGATTCTTAAATTTAAATATATTTACTTATATTTTTATCTTTGTTTACATAAACAAGTGCTTGGTATTGTATTCTAATTTTCAGCCAAATAATGCCTATTATAAAAAAATGTATATGTATATATCAGAAAAATTTCGAAAGAGGGATGTGTTATGAATATTTGGCCTTTTTCCCTTGATGTTGTTGAAGACAAAAGTAAAGGACAGATCTAACGCTAATGACATTTTGATCACCGTCTTTTGTTAGCGACAGATCGTTTATCAAAAGTTTTTCCTCAAAGCTAACTTAGTTTCATGTTTTTCATATTTATGAAATTCTTCATCGGGCCTTAGGCTTATAAATATTATTGTCTTCTTGATATAATAAAAGGGTAAGTTTATTTTAAATTGGGTGATGCATTTGAATAATTCTGCCATTCGTATAGCAGTTGGCTAATTTCCAGATTCTATTGTACATGCGTTTTTAATGAACTATCGCTTTAAATAAAATTATCTTTGTGTACAGAAACAACTTATTTTGAAGCTCTTAAACTCTTGAAATTAGAAAAGATGTAAGACCTACATAAATTGGGGTTTCTGATCCAGTAAATTAGATTCACGCCAGTCTTCTTTATGTCACTTCAAACAGAAAGATCGTCAGCTTTAATGGATTATTCACGAAATTCCGGCTTGATTAAAAATCTCATTATTAACCGTTTTTCGTTTATTTAGACGATTAACTTCTCATAATGAGATTCGAGCCAAGATTAATGAAACAATAAGCTCTTGCAAAAATTTTAGAGCCTCCGACGTTTCGATAAATGGACGAAGTTTTTAAGGTTGTTATAATATAAAGGTCCCCAAAACTAAAATACCACAATATTTAGCATATACAGAGTGGCCACAGAAAACAGTCCACCCCGATATTTGACAGTATTCATTTGATTTTAAGGAAATGCTGAAACACGTCGATTTATATTCTAAGAGGGACAAATTTTCACGATACAGACATCTGCCATTTGTCAACCCCTTCCCTTCCACTTCCGCAACCCTTTAATTATATGATCATCCACGATTTTTTTTCGATATTTACACCGTTTTTGCAAAAAAAGTCATAAATAATTTAAAGGGTTAAAATGAAACGCAACGCCTATGTTTTGCTAATGTTTAAATTGTTTCTTTCATATCTAAAGTAAATTAAAACAAATTTTGCAAAAAATGAGTAATTTGATTCTAAGACAGTTTATTTAACATTGCTGTTAGTAAATCAATTTAGGTGTTTTTTCATATTTTTTGAAAACGGGAAGTATGCAAAAAGAACAGCGAGTTTATTTAATCAGCTTCATGAAGACTAATAAAAAGCTAATAAAAAAAAGAACTATGAAAATCGTGAAACATTTTAGGTTGTGAAGCTTAATGCTATGCAAAACTTTTTTGTTCCCATCTAATGAAGGAACTGTTGTACTTTTACACACTATTGGGACACTTTTACGGGTTAAAAGTGCCTACCTTAGAAATGTATAATATTAACAATAAAATAATTTTATTTTTTGGGATTAATTCCACTATAAATTAAATAACCTCCTTTAGTTGACAAATCTGAAATATCCAGCACGTAAGGCAATAGTAATAAGATTGGATTGTTGGGTTTCTCCTTGTTTGGATTTTCCTTTCTAAGTTCTTTTAACCCGTAATTGTTTCCCTAAAACAAAATTAAATAATCAATATAAATATAATATGAAACGTTAAAGATATCTTCTACTTTTCTTTAATCTCGAAACATGAGTTTTTTTGAAGTATGAGTTCCTTTGTGAGTTCGATTGACATAGTGGTTCCCTGAGAAACGTATTTTTTTACATAGTGATTCTGACCGAAATTATGAAATGTGGATAGATTTAACACATTCTCAGTGTTTGAGGTTAGTAAGTTTCATGGAAACCATTTATTTCCTGGTTTACATTAAAATTGCTTCAATTGAAGCCAAGAATAGACCGTGTTTCAACTCCAAAGTTAGTTTCATTTTATCTAGTGAATCACAAATGTTTAATTAAATAATAACTTTTTAAGCCTGTGAGTGTCTTTTTGTTTTGCCTTTCTAATTGGTGTGTTAGCCATCTATTTCATAGTGCCTTCTGACACTTTATTGCAAATAGCCTTTTGGGCACTGTGCCACTTAGAGTGGATTTGGTCCACCTGCTGGCTTTTAAACCTGCCAAACAAATAACCACGTGTTCTGATTCCAACCTGTGAAGGACTGCAAATCCAGACAATCAGGGTTAAGCCCACAACAAAACATTTCAAACATCGTGTCTACAGTGACCTTAAAAAGCTGAACACTCACCGCTCAGATTCCGAAGACTGCAGCCTCATCCCACCGGATTCACCTCCAGACAGGTAAGTTTAGTTAATAAGTACTAGGTTCCAAATGTGAAGCTTTTAGTTGTCAAAATAACAATATTGATACCTTTGACTGATAGTAGGGAAAGACTTCTAGAACTGTACTGCCTGGAAAAGAATAATAATATTAATCACCTAACACCTTTGAATATTTTATAGAACTAAAAGCACTTACCTAGGAAATTCTTCAAACTTCTGTATTTAAATTATATTAATACGACCACATGTAAGTAATAAGGATTCGCACACTATTTTTCTGGTACAATATACATTACATAAAGAATAACTTACTTATTGGCACATAATATTGATTCCACCCCCTTTCTCGTTTCACTCGATTTTCTTAATTACTATTTATATTTGATAGTAACAACACTTTGTATAAATTTTTCCAAAAGAACATTCAACATAAATTTAAAAAAAATTTAGGATGATAGTATTTTAATTTTAACATATTTAAGAAAAAAAGCTCTAAATTCTCATTATAGCTCTTTCAATCAGTAAAATATGAGAAAGTCAGATGTCGTTGGGATAATTTATAATGTAAATAACAAGACTAATTAAATAACATAATTTTATTGGTGTTACGTAATTTGCCATATTTACCATATTATTTCCATTTTCCTTGTTATGAATCCAAATGTTTATATTTAAATGAAACAGTTCCTTCTATGATACACTGCAATAACAAATTTTATTTTCAAGAGGGTGATTGAAGCGCATTGACAGTAAATATATTTCATTTACATTTGAATGGATTATCGCAGACGTCCGACAAAAAGATCGACTTAGTGACGGTCATATCCCCACAAAAGTATGTGCCGACTGCAAGACATATCTCAGAAAAGCCGATAATATACGAATGTAATAAAAAATGAAATCATTGATAAACTTGTAATCCAGAGCTTATCGGACAAAGAAAAAAGTCTCCTATTTTTGCTAAAATGTTGGAGCGGACACTTGACAATAAAGCTGAGCTCTACGTTCATGGGATTTATTTCTTTCTTTTACAGACAAACGTCTATAGTTTATCACAGGAAGCGAACGCTCAGTTCATCAAAAATAAAGAGAAGAGACATTCCGGGCACACATCGTGAGTGAATAAATTCCAGTCCAGAAAGATTTCAGTTCTCGGACGATATAATTTCATGGCTATTACACTAAGCGCGGTCCCATTTTAATTCGACTGTTCCTGACAGGAAGTGGCAACATGGAACGGACATGCCAGCCGAGCAAATCCACTGACACGAACAGAGGAATGGAAAAATTGCACATTAAACATATTGCATAATTCGGACTTTATTACGTCACACTTTACTTTTTGTCTTTCCCAAACATATTGTCCCCGAGCTGGGTAAAAAATAGTTCGTTCAGCTGGAGTGAAAATGGAAACTGATCCTATTGTTAGCAATACGTATTGAAGTAATGTATGCACCAGCTTTACTTAATTGGATGTGCAATGAGATTTCCTCTGATACAGAACGCTCCTATTAGAGTTTATTGCTTTACACATTTTCCAATCTGTAATTAAAAACCCTGCTACAGACGAGATAATAGATTTTTCAACACCATTTATTTGCTCAAGGCTGCCAACATATTTTTGATATTAATAAATGCGTAAGATAATGAATGGAAAAAGTTATTTCGATAACTATGTATAACAGAAAAATCTTATCCGACTTTATTGCTTTATATTTTTTCTTTTAAGTTATTCAAAGCTCTACTACAGACGAGATAATAACTTTTTCAATAAAAATAGGTATTTTGGTCCAAAGCTGACAACATTTATTTAATGTAAATAAAGTGTTGTCAGCGCAATGAATAGAAAAAGTTATATTATTGAAATTGAAATTTTCTACACATTCCTATCAGACTTCTTATAGATGAGAAAATGGGGAAAACGACTTTTGAGCAATATGCTACTTTCTATTTAAAGATTTATTTTTTTCCTCGTTTGTTAATAACCCTTTCATTTATTTACGTTTATGTTCTATCCCCGGATACTTCAAATGCGTTAGCTCAGTTAATGAAAAAAGATACTATATTTGATGAAATGAAATTTTCTATAATACATAAGAACACTATGATAATTTAATGTCACATACTTTTGTCCTATTAATAATTTAACCCTTTACTAGAGACATAATAATAGCTTTTTTAGTTGCAATTTATTTTTTGTCCAAATCTGATAACAAAACAGCCAAAATGAATCGACAACAATAACATCTAATAATTTTCAAGTACTCTCTGAAAACACATTAGAAGGAAGTAGCATCAATAAAAAGAATAAAAGTTAACCAACGAAGGAAAACAAAACATCCTTCGATATTTTTCTATAGAATTAAAGACTAGAAAAAGTGGTTGATAGCTTGACTGATATAACGAAAAAAGAAACTCTTACGGATAGTTTAGTTAAAATCAATACATTTGAACTCAATAAAAACTCTAAATCAATACCACACAGCCATATTTATTGAACATTAAATTTAGTAAGAAATCAAATAAATCAGCAGAGCAACAAGAAAATGTATCTATATCAAGATAAAATTAATTATTCAAAAAATTACAAAAGGGTCAAATTTAAAGCATAGGTTTGGTTTCATTAAAAATTAAAGATTCAAATTCAAAGTAAAATACATAAATGGAAAAAGGAACTTAACTTTTGAAGTCGCATTATATAAGAGGGGAAATCATCATAACCACATGCAATAAACGTTTCGTAAATAAATAAAAATGCCATGAAAATGGCTTTCCACTGATGTGTAACAAGTGGGGTAGTTTTATTTAAGATTTTAAAATAGGGGCTGCTAGGGGTTAGGAGGATGAGCATATCAGGACCACTGGATTGTCAAAAATGTTTCCCTTAAAATGAAAATCGACGTGTTCAGGCGAATTTTGAAATATTTTGCGGTTTTTAAATTACAGGAAATGGTAAGTTTTAAAATGAAGTATGAAGTATATAAAGCTTAAATGCGAATATTTTGAAAAGCAATAAATATATTTTTGATAATATTCATTTGTTTGTTCTTTCTATTCTCAATACATAAATAGCAACCCTTGTATATGATCTAAGCCTGGAAATCACTTCGTTCAATTTGCAACGGTTCTAACATGTGCCATTAATAGTGTAAAGTTTACTCCTCATAGTATTCTAAAAACTATTTTACTAATAAAAATCTACAAGTTTAATAGAGAAGATGCATAATATAAGAAACCAATTATGTACTGATATTTTCAACTCAATTCTCCCGCAATACTGAAACATTGGTAATTTTTTAACACTTTCAATATTTTATAAATTAAATTTACCTTGTGAATGTAGTTTCATGGATTAAATATGAAATATTCGGACAGATATATTTTTTTTAAAATAAACATAATTCTGGTGCAGTTCTCCAGACGTCTCTAGAGTACTGAAATTTTGAAAGAAAAAAGCCAGTAGTAATAATTAAAAGTTGCATCTTGCATAAAAATATGCCATTATTAATTGTTCTGTTACGTGTGAGAAATACGCGCTCTCAACAATAATTTATTAGGGAGCCGTTACGCCTCCAACTCTTCATCTTGTATATTTTATCATAAAATTTAATTAGCTGCGAGTCTAGCATTTTGTGTATGGCAATTTGTCCGGCAGTTTATTTACACTTTCCGTGCATACTTTTGCATTCACCTCCGGAACTGATGAGACTGATGAAACCAACTCAGATGTCTCATTTCGAAAATTGCTCTCGGGGCGAATACCGCATGAAACATCAAGGACTGAAAGTCACGGCTCACGAATTTCTCCGCTATTGGAAAGAATAGGAGCCTGCTTGCAACTCAAACCGCAAATTACCATGTACTTCTAATTTTAAAATGTTTCATAGTGCAATAGTTTATTATAATTTTGAAGGAAATACCTAGAGAGAGAAAATAGTATAATATAGAAGTAAAATATACAAATAGAACAAGAAAAAATAATATAATTAAAAAAAAATATTCTGATTTGATAGAAATAAAAGCAAGGGGACCTCACAGAAATGTTCTTGGTTCCTATTTTATTCACCTGTTAAAGAAAATACAACAACAACTACGTTTACTTATGACACTACACTAGTAGTACATAATAGAATAAAAAATCCAGTAAAAAGCTGGAAGCAGCAAGTAATGAATTTCCAGACTGGAGTAAATGATACAGGTCTTTATCATTAAAAAAATTTTCTCGCTCTGATCATTACGAAGTGACTCTTGATGTTAAGTTGCATTTGAAGACAGAAATTAAAAGAACAGGGCTTGTTGTGTCTTAAGTACAAGACGTTTATGCATTATGGTATTATATTGGCACTAGATATAACCCAATCTGGCTTAAGTTATAATCTGGACATATTTGGCACCGTAGCGATGAGTTAGTAATATTTTTTTAATATTTTTTTTAGAATTACATCTACTGCATTTTTAACATAATCTTCTGTCTTGTTTTTCGCATTTTCCTGATGTCAACTTATTAATTATTAATAGAAAGAGACTGTGACTGTCCGCAGTGTTTTGAACCATATACAAAATAATCTGCGGTTTTCGTTTAGTATAAAAAAAAGCAATCAAATTAATTTAATGTGTGCCCTCCTTTTGCATATAGTAGCAATGTAAGCAGTAATTGGTTCATTAAATTATTAAAAATATAAAAATTATAAAATACCTAATGAGTCATATTTACTTACAGATTATGAATATGTTCCAATTATGATTTTATCAGATGTAATATTTGAATTGCAGTTTCTTTAGACATTCTAAAATGAATAATAAACCTAAAATTCTTCTTGGAACTGAGAATATAAGAAATTAATTCACTTCGTCAACCAAATCCACAAAATCATTTCCAAGGATAATTTTATTACATACAATATCAACAGTAAATAGCTAGAAATTTATATAAGAATTTAATATTATTTAGGTTATGTTCTTCCGCTAAAGTTAAGCTGAATGGTGGTTTGAGATGTATGGTAGACTTAAGCTGAAAGTATACCTAAGATGTTACAGCGCAACAGATTTTAACGTTAAGGCAAGCTTGAGCTACAGAAGTCGTTTTGAATTTCTGCAAACCGTACTCTGCAAATAATAATTCAAATTTTAAAGATTAAAAATTTGTATATTTCTAGTATACAGGCATAATCTACTGACAGTATTTGAAATTTCGTGTTACTCCTAAGCGGTTGAAATGAAAAAAAAAGTTGTGTTAACACTTTAAATTTAAAAAATCTACACAGAAAAAAAATCTGAATAAAAATCAATCACTATCGGTGATTAACAGATATTTCCTTGTTTTAATGTAATTTTGATTGCTTCAATCAAAAAGTAATCACTTTTGTTTTGACGATTAATGAACAGTTTCCTTATTACAATGAATCCGTAAAATTTAATCATATGAATGAACATTTATGACAAGGATATATTTTTTGGTGTAGTCAAGAAAGGATTGCTCTTTTTCTTTAATTGCCTTAATATGTGTTTTAAAACCAGCACAAATTTTGTATCAATTTCACCTCAGACTTGATACAAAAATGTTTATTCCAGTAAGGAAACAAAAGAATTAGAATTTTTCTTCTAAAACAGGTAAGAAATAATACTTAATTCTTATAATAATTGCCTTATTTATTTATCACTCTTGCACAGATTAAAGATTTGAGTATTTCTAGTGTACAGGCGTAATCTACTGACAATTTTTTTCCAGTATTTGTAATTTAGTATTACTCCTAAGAAGCTGAAATAAAAAAAAATGCATTACAATTTAAAAAATTTATATTAAGAGGGGACGTATTCGTTTTTTTGTTTTGATGGTTTTTGTCATTTTCTCCAATTTTTAAGAATATTTTTGAAAAAAGGAATACTTACCCCCTTTTGGTGTAAAAATCCTCATCGAGTCATCTGATTATCTCAATCCGGTTTCGAAATATTTGGAATTTACAATTTCAGGCGGTATCGGTCCTTCTTAATTTTTGTATGGTGAAAATGATGAAACAGACCCGCCTGAAATAGAATCCAGAGCTGTAACTTTTCTAGGAAACAAACCCTTAATGTGAAAACATTTTATATATAGCTTGTACTTCGAAATTCTCTATCATTTAAAAAAGTTTGAACTCGTTTATTATAACGGGCTGTGAAATATAAACCAGTTGAAATAAACTCACAATGTTTTACAGAAAAAATAGTGTTTTATGAAATTAAATAAAACGATAAAAAATTATCAAAATTACAGCCTACTTTAGGTCAAACCGGAAATTATTCATCATATTCTTAATAATTGTTTCTAACTTTGTGGAATCTATCCATTATAAAACTAAAAGATAAATTTCCTCAGTATTCCTAAGATTTTTTTTTAAATTCTTATATGACATATTTTACCTATTGGCATCTTTGGATTGAAACAAGACATAGGAAATGACAGGTATCTTATACATACAGTATGATTTTATATTATAAATATTATAAGTAATAAGATTCTTCATTTTCTAAAAAATTAATTAATAGAAATTTCTACGGTGTCCTCAATATTTAGTACTTGATGAACAATTAGATCTGAGAAGTTTAATTATTTTAGATTACCTTTTAGATTAAATATATAATAACCAATTGGTTCAAATAATATTTGAGTTTGCCTAAATACAGTTACTAATACATTTAAGGATAATATAGACTAGTTTTAGCATAATGACTTTAATACTACTATCGACTTCAAGAAAGTAGTGATCGTATTAATATAACAAAGCTCAAGAATTTAACTTGTTGTTAATTTCAGGTACGAAAACTGCCCCAAAAATATTTTCCTAACATATTATTTACATATTCTACAATTTTCTCTCTAGTTATGCATAGAAACAGTAATCATTTTATATATAGAAACTAAGTGATCTTTAATGTTGCATTTGGTATAATATTTACTGTATAACTTTTGATCTACTAAAGTGTATATTTCCTAAATATGGCCGAATGTTTCTGTTAAACTTAAATTGGGGAAATCTTATTTAAAGACAATAAACCACACGTACTATTTCCAGTGGAAACGGTGAAAACGGAAAAGGGAAGTAGAAACGAGATTGAGCTGGCTCGTACGTATAAGAATGGCTGAAACCACTTTACCTCATCACTATAAGACACCCAATACACAGTTAATCCAGAATCTAGACTGCAGCGTCTCGGGATGAGGGCTGCTCGCTTCTTTTCTAATCCTTTCGGAGATTAAATTGATATTTTCTACGGTTATTACCAAGACGATGTGTTGGAAAATCAGAAATGAATGGGACGTTCGCTATTCTGCGGGAAATTATGAAGAAAAGGAGGAAATTGTTGAGAACAGAAAACTTTCACAATTTGTTTACGGATAAACTCTGATACATAATCAAAACTTTTCTATTTGCATTTTTGTATCCAGGCATCGAATCGGTGAAATTCTGAAAATGAAATCGAGGATGTAAACATTTGTATTCGTTTGATAATAACGAAATACATTTGGTATCTATGAATGTAATCGCGTTGTGACTGTATTGGCAAACTGAGCATTTTAAACGCATTCTCTGATACTGTTGCATTTTCGTCTATGAAAATATGAGCATATTTAATTCCTATGCAAATTTGATATACATTTTACGCAAATACTTTTTAATCCAAACCAATAAATTGACACATAACAGAAAACAATGTATAGGAATGGTATACCAAAAGATCTTTATTACATTCAAAAATATGTATAAGTGTTAATTTTGAGAAATAGTTAGTGTGACTTTCTTTAAAATTAATGGGAAAAACTTTTTCTCGTAAAAATAAAAAATATATACATAATCGTGAAGATGAACTAAAAATAATATGAAATATTGTTAAATTTATATAAGTGAAATTAGGAATTAATAATTTTTTCGTTATATAAATTGTTACGGCCGGCGTGCTTCAGTCATTCCCAATTTTATTATGTATATATACGTATACAGGGTTGGGATAAAGTACGGAACCAAGTAAATATCTTTAAAACGAGACGGACGATATTTATGAAATTTTGTAGGTAAATGCAATGGGGAAAACTGCATCTGATAAATACCCTCAACTTTTTTAATTTAAATGGAACACCCTGTATATTTTTGCAGATTTTGAAAGAGCTTGTTATTTCTCGAATTTGTATATACTGAGTTTAGTGAAAATAATTTGTAAAAATGAAAATTAACTCACTTTTAGTTGTAGAATAAGTAAATATATTTATTATAGACTAATGAGAATAATAATTTAAACAAATTAATTCAAATGTTCCGTTCACCTCCTGGCCTTGAGTATCTCTGTGCAAAATTTCAGGAAAATTTAAAGGGATGTAAAATTTTCGCGTATTTTCAATTCAAGGAGGGGACGTGTAAAGCGTCGGTCCACTTTTTCTCTGTCTCTATTTAGAACAAACATTCCTCTACACTTTTATGGAAATTCGAGATCGATTAGCCCTGAAGGTTAATTTTGAGGAATTTTTAAAGTTGGGAATGTTCAAAAAAATTCGAATTCTGATAAATTTTCGTAATTTCGTAGGCTGGCATAATTTTCAGTATGCCAGCCTACGAATAAAGTCTTGAGTCATTCTTTCCAAGACTTCTCCACGTATTAGTTCACATTCATCAATAATTCTTTGTCTCAATTCCTGCAAGCATGTTGGTCATTTATCGTAAACACGTGATTTTAGGTAGTCACAAAGTTTTTATTGCAGCTATGTACTGTTTGTTAACTCTTTAATCTTATAATGTTGTTTAGATGAAAGGGTAAACTATGTAAAGCATGGTGGAACTTTAAAGCTACACATAAGTTATAAATTCAATTAATACATATAATAAGACAACTACAGGATGTAGCTGAATTATAAATATTAAATATGAAAAGATAAATTATACTTATCTGAATTTTCACCGTCTTGCAAAGAGTTTTAAATTATTTGTCTAATCAAGGTTTCATCACGACACTGTGACATTTTCAAAGATAGGCAAGATCGACAGATTTTTACAAGCGGAAACAACTTCACATCACCTTTTAGCACTAATTTTGCTTTTAACTGTTTTTTATCACTTTCGCTTTATTAAATAACTCCGGCTTTCAAATCTAACAAAATTCTCAATTCGGAGAATTCTATGACCGTATAACAACAATTTTCCGGAATTTGTTTAGTTTCTTCAACTATATCCATTACATCTATACAACAATTAAAATCATAAAAGTCATTTCTGATGTTATTTGAAGCAACAACTTATATTTCAGTAATACGCATCTGAAAATGTATTTCAACATCTTTTAATTAATTTTCCAAACTCTTTGTTTTACCCAAAAAAAACCTCTTGTATTTAAAATATTTATAATTCTTAGACCAGCTTGTTTTCAACTATTTAATTTCTAAATTTGGAAATAAATCTAAATACTTTTATGGAGATATACTTAGAAAAATAAATATTACTAGCTTCCTGCATTTTTGGTTTACAAAATACAGATTAATCAACTTAATCCTCACTTAAGACAAAATAAGTTCCTAAGAAATCTTGAGTATCTCAGTAAAGAAGTCAAGGAACAGGTAAACCGAAAATAGAAGTCTCCAAAAGGAATTAAAAATTAAGTTGGGATAATTGTGAGATGAGTGAAGAAATCTAAACTTGGTGTTCCAAAAATAGGAACAAATTGTAGCGGATCAGCATGATTCTTGTTGATAATAGCTTTTTCAATTGTGGTGACATCCCCACAGCTGAGTTCCATATGTCCATAATGGATTTAATACCTGTGTTACAAGGTAATTAATTGAGCAATGGACATACAATTAATTCTATAGACTTGTGTAATGGAGCCATGACCATTTATAACCGAGATATAGGGTGTTTATTCAATTATGTCCACTTCAATAGTATTGGAACTACTTTATTGTTTTCATATGTTGCTTTCTTATACTCCATATCCTGCCAATTTTAGAATCTTATCAGCAAATGTTGTTATCGTGGTAGTGATTCTCATTTGTTAATACTGTGTTTTTAAGTTTCTTATCGTTGTTTTACCCTTTTTATGTTCCAGATCTTTACTCCTTCATATCTTAGTTCTAAAAGCAACTACTTTATTATTATCAGATCGGTTTTGGTCTTCTTAATATGAAACTGAAAACTTTTTCTCCTATCAGTTACAAAATATAGTATTAAATATTTCTGATTTCCTAGTTCCTTGATTTCGATTTTGAAGTGCTCGGTTTTAGAAGACTACTGCCATCTCAAAACTATTGATTTTTAATCCTTTGCTATATTTTCTAACCTTTTGTGAATGCACTAAAGTACTCTTTCATTAAATAGTATCAGTTTTGGGCCTTTAACGGTAGTTGTGTATTTAGCCTCGTTGATTACAGTTTTCTCGTCTGGTAAGCTCTCCTCTCGGTTGGTTTCTAGCATTTTTTCTTCAAGAATGTTTTGTGTTTAAAACAACTGTATGGCCTGGCTATGGATATTCTGACTCATTACTTTTATTTGGTTGCTCTTTTGAGATCTTCTAGAGGTAATACAGATATGTCTTGATCTGATGCTTTCTTTTGCTCCACATCTCTACTACACTTTGGGTGGACAATGATAGAATTCTCCTCATTCAGTCACCATTCGGCATTTTGCACAACACACGCGATACGTGAATTTGTTCTACTTTTAGAACACAATTACCATACAATTTTTAAAAGTATACAGTTAAGGCCTTTTCAAATTACTTTATTCCAAATATTAACCCCTTAAGGTTGTTGGCGCTGAAGAAAGAATACACTTACATAATTTTGTTTGCTTTTGGTAGAAGTGAAGTAATTAAAATAGCATGTTCAAATATATTTCGTTGTGTGCATGAAAACAATTTTGTCTCAAAAAATACACTAAAACAGCATGTGTATCATACGCAGGTTGACTGATTGAAAGATATGGATAGAGTAGTACGCAAAGGATAAAAATTTAAATGAAATACCCTGTATATTTTTACATTATTATATTCTACCAGTTGAAATACATCAAATATCAATTTAGATAAACTGTTTCCAATTTTTATAAATATGTCATTTTATTGCTAGTGTAGATTTTTTTTTAAATCAAATGTAATTGACGTGAAAATAAAAACGTTGAATTTTTCCAAATAAGCAAAAATATTATATAAAAGTTATTACAGACATACAGGAACGTGTATCTGCATATTTTTAAATTCAGTTATAAAATTCAAGAGAGGGAAGCTTAGTTTTTTTCATAAATAATTTTAAACCAACATCCATTTATTTATGTGCTAGCACAGCAAAAAAATTGTAAAATAGTCAAATTTGCATTCAAATCATTTTATTTATTGCAGCTTTTAGTGTAATACGTATCTAATTTTTTTTATGTGTTTTAACATTATATTTATTAATACAAAATCGTGCTTCCTACTCATGTATATAACCAATGAATAAAAAATAGATGTTTCATTTAGTTTGATAAATTTAAACTAACAGGATCATTAAGTATATTTCTAATGTGTTTACAGATAATACTTTACTTAATTGGCTTTTGTGTTGAATACCAGTAGATTTAAATGGTAAAATGAGTCAAAGTTGGAGAAAAAGTCAAATCGAATGATAAATGGCCTAAATTATCTTAATATTCCATATTAAATGAGATTAAGTAATTAGAATCAGGGGAAGATTTGTTTTACTATAAAACGACTTTTATTTTACTTGAAACGTCTTGAGAAATTAACTTATAGCAAAAAAATATAACATAAGTCTATTTGTCTAGTTTGCGAATAAAATATTCTAGCAACATTAATGTACATATTTGCCTTAGAAGTTATATTACTTGTGCTATGATTTTCTAATTTGGCTTAATTATTTTCGTATATTATAACTCAACGTTGATTTAAGAATTTTCAGAAAATTATGTATTTTTTAATAATACTGATTGGTATACTACAGTTTCGCTTACAAAAACAAAAGTCATTTAAAAAACGTACAAGAATATTAATGTATAATTTTTAAAAAAGAATTCATTCTAATAAAAAGTCGTCTAAAAAGTTCAAATTATCTTTCTATATATTTTAATGTTAAACCTGTAATAAATTTTATTGTAATCGTAGATAGCACGCATTTATAGAAAGTCCAAATAGGGCACATTTTGATATTCGGTATTCAGTTCAAAATTTGGTGGAGTTTCTAACCATATATAATTTCCCATCCTAGTTACACATATTCACAGAAATAAAACATTAACGACGTGAGAAGAGTTTTTATATGTTTTCATCAACTTCAAACCGTGCTCGGGCCAATTCTTGGTAAAATGATACAAACCTAAATAAAGACAGTTCTCTCATAAAATATGTTAAAGCAAGCCAAACTCTATGTAACCAGGATTAAGTTAACAAAAGGAATTTAATTTATTGGTAAATTTTTACAACTTTTATTAGCTTTCATATTCCATCACATGCTTCATTAATTAACTACTTTTGTTAGTTAACAAAAAGTATACTTTTCCAATTATCTTTTAAGGTGTATGTATTATATTGTAATGCCTTGGTGGACTTATAATAACCGAAATGTCGATATTGTAAAAACATATATTTTTGTATTTGTGTTTATGCACTGAAGATTGTGAACATTTTTTCGAAATTCATTGTAATATTATTTTTTGTTTATTTCTGCTTTTCTGCAAGAATTCTAATTAATACTGTAAATTAGATCGTAATCAGATAAAAGGGTTTTAGTGTTTTTATAGAATTGAACATAAAAGTAAAAAGTAAGTTCTCTATTTCAACACTAAATTTAGTGATACGCTTCATTTAGCCGTAAAACTTTTGTATTAGTTTCCATTTTCTTGAAATTCACATACTGAAAACTTTCTTTCCGGAATTTCTGTGTTCTGATTCCAAACATTCTTCGATGATTTTTTGGAATATGAACCGTAGCTCACGCATGCATGTACTAATAAATGTACTTGTTCATTTCCCTACTTTCAAAATTTACTGCAGATATTTGCATACGGAATTCATACATCGCATCTTTAATAACATGCATTTCCTTTTCTATTTCCAATTTTATATCCAGTTTCCTTTAATAGATAGTTTTAGAAACGACAAATGTTTACTAGCTCCGGAAACATTAAAACAAATAATTTTCGAAATTTTCTTGATCTTTTGTAACACAACACAAATTTATTCCTCGAAAAGTTGAACAAGAATATGGATTAAAACATCTTCCTAATATTATCTTGCTGTGCAGATGAAGATGATAAATACTGTATTTTATTTTGAATAGCCAATTTATAGCTTGCTTGCTCCTAAAAGCTGTTTTTTTATATAAATTGGTGAATATATTGTGTTGCTTTCCGAACATCACAAAATAACTTTATCAATATTTTCAATTTTTAACTGAAATTGCGTTGTTGCGTTGCACGGTGGAAACGAATCAAAGCAATCTAGTCCAAAATCGAAGGCTCGGTCCCAACCGACCCTCGATCAATGGACCCAAGAGACCGTCAGTTGTCTGCTTTTTCCTGATAACGTGGAGAAAAAAAAATAGTTTACATATCCAGTACAAAAAAGTTGTCTTGATTTATACGGATATCTAATACTGCAAATACCTTTTTTTTAATTTACTGCTACAATTCTATAAGAAAAATATGATTAATATTACAGACACAAGTAATTAAACAAACTTCGTATGCCCGACCACTTAAGCTTAGGTTTAATTTAAAATGACTCAAAATGGTTGCACCACTTGTTAAGTGGAACTTATAAAACCGCAAGGCAAGACAGAAAGGCTGACACTTTATCTAGATAAGTTTCACTTAACCCTAATTTTTGGATTTGGCCGAGTATAGTTAAAAATATTTGTTAACGTTCATATATAAAATCAACAAATTGATTTGGAGCTTGATATTTTTGATGATGATTTGAAAATCCTTGAGAAAAACTAGTCAGAGCGGATCATTTCATCACTTTGGATGATCTTTCGTTTTTTAGAAAATTTCGGTTGACAAAACATACGGTTTTATGTTTAATAGAACAGAGAATAGAATTTCTTAAGTAAATTAAGATTTACAACATATCCTATATCATCTTATCTAGTAAATAGAGAAAACCATAGATAAATGCTGCGTTGCTAGTATAATTTTGTTTTTTATCAATCTTAATTTAAGTGGAACTAAAATACCACTTGTGCAATGAACTTTTAAGTATTACTTTAATGTACGTAGAACTTAGATGAGTGGAATATTTAAGGAGTCAAAGTGCAATCGGCTCTTAATATTAATTTAGCTGACGTTTAAGATGAAGATAAAACATTACAATATTTTCTTCGAGACTTTTTCGTACACCTTGTACATTATCTTTAATATCATAAAAGGGATTATGGACATAAAATAATTTAAACGTGCAGTGTGTATTGTCTTTATATAAAACTTTTATATTTTTGATACTTTACTTGATGTTTAAGTCCAAAACATATAGCACCAATTCTATCGTAAAAGGCATATAAAAATGGTCGTAATTTTTCTAGTTATGTTGAAACTCGCATCTTTCGTTATTAGTACTGTTATGTAGGTGTTAATATTGCTATTTTATGAAATATATCCTATGTTTATGCATTTTTATATTCCTCGTTTTAATCGAATCGTACTATTTTCATTTTATAAACGCGTCTGTAAGAAATTTAATTACAGACATAAAAACAATTATTTTCTTATGAAGATCATCAATGATTGGAAAACGAAATGGGTTTTCTCTTTGTTATTTGATGCATACAAATTTTTCAATACCCCTGTTAAATAATAAATAAATAAATGTTCTCTATATTAATAAAATAAAAATAAAAGTAGCTTAAGTTCACTTTTCTATGGAGGCAAGTGGAAAGTTTACGGTACAGTCGCATAAATTTGTTCTTTTGATATAATGCAGCTCAACATTATTATATAGATCTTCCTTAAGTGTCACACCTTAAGTTTAATATGGTAAGAAAATTTAATTTATTATAATCACAAAAGAAAAAAGATAATGATTTCAACAAACAGTTTAATGGTACTGGATAATAATTATTAATATTTTCAGAAACAAAAATCCCAATGCTTCGCCAAATGTTTGTAAAATACATTCTTTGTAAACAGCAGCGCTACACGTCGTTATGTACAGGCTATGTAATTTTATTCCGTGTATAGGATTCAGCTACTAAATATGATTTGGTAACGTTTTACATTTCTTTGCTATTCACTAAATATGAAAATCCCATTTCAACCGAAATTCGGGTCCCGGATCTCAAGGTAAGAATATTGCAACGTTGCCGAATCGTAGGTTGGTTGGTCTAACATTTAAATTCTTAACATGGCGATGCTCGAAATAAATTTATACAGCATGTATCTGAATAAGGATTTAATAGTATTGAGATGTCGAAGAGACCTGATATTTTAAAAAAAATCATCAGGAAACAAAATTATTTGTTAGCCAACGAAAGTAGAAAGTAGGATTGTTAAAAAATTGGATTACAAATGACTAGAGAAATACTTAAATGAATTTGTCAGATATTACGTTCAATTGAAAATAGTAAATTGATCTATATCTATAGGGAATCTCTTATTACCCAAATTAGAAGATAATATTCCAATAATTAGTAAATACAACTGTTAAATACTTGAAAAAACAAAGAATTGAATTAGATAAATTACCTCTAACTTCTATCACAAATTTGGAACTAAACTATGATGTAATTCGACGTTCTGTACGGAAGATATTGAAAAAAAAGTACCATCTGCATAAGACACAATTCATTCAAGAAATTTCGCTATTAATGTAGTATTTTCTGACGAGGAAACTTTTAATTTAAACGGAACAGTTAATTGCCATCACTTAAGGAATCGGTTAAATTAAAATACTCATACCCAACATCCAGAAAATTTGATTATTTGGATGGGAATTACAGAAAATAGGCTTATAGTCCCATTTTTTATTGACAAGTATTTAGATCTATTTAATAGTAAAATTAGTCCTGCACTGCAATATAATGGGCAGTTACCCCAAACTGTTTAATTTCATGACGATGGAGCACCTTTCCATTATCCTCATCCAGATCTTAGTCCTTTAGATTTTTTTCTTTGGGGTTACTCAAATCAGGTGTCTTCGGTCGACGACCAACTCCCTTGCAGGAGTTGAACTAATTCGTGGAGAAATCTTGGAAAGAATAACTCAGGAATTTGTTAATAGGCTTGTTTATTCTCAGGAGATCAGAAAATAAGATTATTTGTTCAATAAATGTAAAGCACTTTAGTTTCTAATACACTACTCAAAACAATTATCGCATATTTTCTCAAATGTCTATATTTAATCATCAAATAAAAATAACATTGATTTATATATTTTTTATCGAATAAGGACATGTTTTAAGGGATTTTACGAAGTGTTGCAAAATTTACATAAAATGTAACGAATTAATTAAATTTTTAAATTCTTTATGTATAAATAATATAAGATTTTGACTTCTCCCTCCTTCATTATTTCTTCTTTTATCAATTCCTAATAAATTAGGAGGAGTAATTGCTTTAATTTTATCAATTACTATTCTATATTTACTAAATTATGGATGATTAATACGAACCTTACATGCTAATGGGGCTTCTTTTTTTTTTATTTGTCTTTATAGGCAACTTTTAATTTTTTAGTGTTTTATTTGCATTAAAACCAAAGAACAAAATTAACATTACTGTCCGACCATAATGAATTTTACACTACAAAACATTAATTAATATTCAGTATTACCCCCTCTAGCTCTTACAACTACCCTGCAACGCCTCCCCATACTTAAAATTAAATTTTGAACATAAGCTTCGGGAATTCTATCCCATTCCTCTATAAGAGCTTCAGACAATTGTTCCAAAGTTTCAGGTGGATTTAATCTTCCTCTAACGGCTCTTCCAAGTGCATCCCACATATGTTCAATTGGATTTAAGTCAGGTGACCTTGCTGGCCAATCCATGATATTAATATCGGTGTCTTGCAAGAACCTCGTCACAATGCGTGCTGTGGGAGGACGGGCATTATCATGCATTAATATGAAATTATCGCCTATAAATGGGGCAAAAGGAATCACATACTCTTGAAGGATATCATTAATGTACCTTTCAGCATTCAAAGTACCGTTTTGTACAATATGGAGATCAGTGCGTCCACGAAAGTTTATTCCTCCCCAAACCATAATGCCTCCTCCACCGTATGCATCCAACTGACGAATGTTGCCCTGTACAAATCGGGTTCCAGGCCTTCTATACACCCTTACACGACGGTCATTTGTTGAGAGAGTAAATCTGGACTCGTCGGTGAACAAGACCGTGTGCCAATCAGCTGCTCTCCAGTTCAGGTGTTCTCTGGCGAAGGCTAATCTGCGTACGCGGTGTTGCCTCGTGAGTCGTGGTCCCGTTGCTGGTCGTCTTGGTCTTAAGTCAGATTCTCTCAATCTGTTTCTAACCGTTTGATCACTGATCCTAACCTGGTAAGTTCTTCTTAGGGCATTTTGTAAGTTCCTAGCTGTAGTTGAACGGTTTCTTAAAGTTTGCAAAAGCAAAAATCGATCCTGCGCTGCAGTTGTGAGTGTGACCCTATTACGGCCTTGGCCAGGACGTCTTGAAAATGCCTGAGTCTCCCTATACCGCCTTAACACTCTACTTACTGACGACTGGGTAACATTTAAAATTTGCGCTATTCGGACTTGATTGTAACCCTCAGCTGACAGAGTAACAGCCGTTTGTGCTTCAGCATCTGTTAAATGTCTAGTAAGACGTCTGTTGTTATCGTCCATAACTCTAATTTCATCCAATTAATAATTTCGTGCGAAAGTCTAATCGAACTAATCGAATACTCGTGCCATTGATAAGTAAAGGTTTTAGCATTTTGTAGTTATACAGAAAAACATCAGAATAAATGATAAAGAACAATATAAAAACCCATATCTGCCGGAATTTGCATAAAAAAGATCTATGTTTTTAGTACTAAAAATCTTAGTTTACCAGTTTTATGAATAAAGTCTTTTGTACAGGGTTTTCAAAATATGCGATAATTGTTTTGAGTAGTGTATTTACTCTAAACCTAATATGTGCGAATTCGAAAGAACAAGATCTGTAAAAATATTCAGAGTGTTCCGTTTAAATTTACGATTAAACGGTAAAATGCACAAAAAAAATCGCATCAGGTGCATTATGCGCCTTTTCAGATGCCTGTAATTGTGCATAAACATGGTCATTTTCGTTTTAAAGACATTTACTTAGTTCCATATTTGATCCCAACCCAGTATAATATATAAAGCTAGTCTATTGATTATCGAAAATTGGAGAATAGATGTAATCTGTTAAAGTTAATATTGACCTCTATTGAAGCAAGCTGTGGTCCCTTTCATTGACGGCATTTCCCAATATCTTGATGATGTGCCTTAATTCCCATTTGGAGTTGAACAACTACACCACTGATAATTGACCTAAGGTGACACGTTTGTTATTGACATGTGATGGGGTCTCAAGGACTTGATTGTATCCTGATACTTTAGTCGCTGCAGGAATTCTATTTCACGGCGGTGTCCTTCGGGACAAAAACATCTTTCAGCATATAGAAAATGTATTGAATTGCGAACGGAGGCTGTGCGTTTTATTACTTTTATTTGTCGCTGTCAAAGAAATTGGGATTTTTCCATAAAAAAAAATTTGAATTTTCTTTTGTGAATGAAAGGAATTTGACTTCTTCATAACCCGACGCGTATGAAACCACAAAATATTACATAAAAGGCTTTTTTATTAAAGCCGCAAACTTCACATGCCCATTTTCTGGAAATTTAATCTATACGTATGTACACAAATATAAACAGATGTGTATTTCTTTAGATCTTTAGATCTGTATTTTTGTTACATTTCTATTATTTTGGTTTTTTGAATAATATCAAATGACATTCTCTCCACTCAATTTCGCCAGTGTAATAATTGGATGATTAGTTTTCGAAATAAAAAAACAGATACCGAAACAATAATTGTGAAAATTAAATGTAAATCTAAATATACTACGAGCATCTACGCAGATGTAAAAAATATAATAGGAAAAAGAGCATCGCAAAGTTTGGTACAAAGATCTCTTATTCAAAAATAAACAAAGTTATCCTAATCCTTATCTCCCCTAAATAAACGTATGTTTAATAGACACAAGGCACAGAATTAGAGTAAATAAGAAACTTTTCTTGTCTCACCATCAAATCTTGTATTTCTCAAGGCAGTGGTATAAGTAGAATTATTTGCAATATTTATGTTTAACCTAGTGAAACCAAACTAAATTAAAAAATAGAATTACAGCTGATATTTAGCATTTTTGCGACAAATTATTTTGTTTATATGGTCAAGAGACAAAATAAAAAAAAGCTACGAATAAATGTGACTGACAGTTACTATTCAAAAGAAATTAAATTTTAAAAAATTACATCACTTCACGATATTGCCAAATTAATATAACATGTTCATTTTAAGCTAAACAAACAATTTTGAGGAAAAATCCTGAGAGAGGAGGTTTTTTTTTAGGATGTGCCTCTCCTTACCATTAAAAACCAATTAATCCGCATAAAAAATTTTTTTTCGTGGACATATATTTTCAGATGATGTCCTTTTTCTTAGCACTCGTAATATTCTCACAAAAATTAATGCATTTTTATGAACTAATGATTTCAATGTTAATTGAAATTTGACTGGAAAAAGTCGACAAATATTTATTCTAACTTTTTAATTTTTATTACTATTAGCGTTGTGATTATTGATGCATTCTTGGAAATTTTCCGTTTAAATAATTGCAATGCACCACTTTTCCATAAATTTAACCCGTCGCAAACATATAATTTTATACTACATATTTCCCCATTCATTGTTATACGACAAAAAAAAATTAAATATACATTACAAAAGCAAAGTAGTTTTTGTTGAGATCATATTTCTTTCTCTCTTTGTTGGAACTTATTAATTAGTACTGAAATGTTGACGACAATTGTTGATTCTACCAATAAATATATACAAAAATACACACTTAAAAAAAATGAAAGAAAATAGAATTTTATTGACTAGAAAAAAATGTAAGTATGAGATTTTCAATAAAATTCTGTCTTTGCTAGGGCTATTCTGTGGCAGTGTGTTCATATTCACACGACGAAGTACATTAACGACAAAGTATCAAAAAATGTTTGATAATGGATTCATAAAATGACAATGTATATAACGTGAACACACGAACAAAAATATAAAAGAACAACTCAAACGGCTGTAAATAAAAATTTATTGGTCTCCACTATAAAGGTCCAATATATGCTATTTACTTCTTTTAATCTGAAGCTCAGCGTGTAAATAAATTGAACCATGAAATATACCTATTTATTATCTGTTCCGGACCCTTTACAGGGCCGTCTCGAAAATCAGCCAGAACTTATATCACGTAATAAGTTATATTAAAATTCGCCAATTTTTCGGGGGCCTCGAATATATTTTTCACGAGAATTTTTTTTTTTGTATAGACAAAAACCGAGAATGTCAGAGAGTACGTGTTTAAATTTTCTATGTCACCGAACAGCGATGTCTAATTTACACAAAAGTAGAGAAAATGTTTGTAAATAAAAAAGCATTATTTGATTGAATTTCGAATGTATACTGTTTTATTACCCCCTCATTGGTCGTCTTTTTCAAACTGTTTAACTGAGGTAGTCTTTAGGATTGGATACTTTTGGTAAAGGGATGATATGAGCTTGTTTCCACGTGGAAGGAAAATGACTTATTCGAATAAACTCATTTATAATATGAGTCAAGTAGGGGATAATAAATTGACAACAATGTAGTGTGATCTGAATATTAACGTTATCAGAACCGTAGGCTTGAGTTCTTATATTTTTAATTATTAACATAAGTTCTTCATCTGTTGTTTTGTCAAAATATAGAGTACTTTGAACATTTTGCACTATATTATTTTCATAAAAATTTAATGTATGGTCATCAAGCTGTTAAATATTCTTTACATCATTAACTAAGAATTCATTCAGTTCGTTTAAATTGCTTGTAAGTTCAGATGAAATTTACTGTTTTTTTTTAAGATTTGACATCTAATTTTGCGAGTTCTCTCCATTTTTCTTTGAGTTACAATGAGACAATAAGCCTTTTTCTCTCGTTTTATTGCAGAAGAGGTGCACTTTTTCAGATTTTTATAATAATCCCAATGACTCTCTAATCTAGTCCTTTTATATTTTCTTAAGGCATTGTCACGCAGTTTTTGCATTAATCTAATGTTTCTGTAATCCAAGGCTGTTGAATTTTTCGAATTATTATTAGTTTTAATTTCTGTAACCGGAACGTGTTGGCCAATAAGTCTGAGGATGGAAACATTTAAATATTCAATTTTATTATCTATATCACGTTGGAAATCGTAAAGATTTATGTTATGTAATTTTCTATAAGTAAAAGCTCGCTGGCGTTGGAGGTGTGAAACTTGAAAATTTGTATATAGATGATCGATTAGACTCATTGAATTATTAGAAAAGTGAGTAGTTCAGATATATTTTGAACTAACAAAAATGGTTCTACAATAGACTGAAGATCTTTAAGATTACGAGAATATTCATCCAAACTATCAATAATAAAGTCACCCAGACAAATTGTTCTATCTACCTCAGGGTACATTTGAATTAATGAGGATTCTAAACTATTAGAAAATATCAGGAAATCACCCTGGTCTGTAAATGATACCAAGCCCATGTTTTTTTATTATATATTTTGAACTGTATCCATAAGTGTTCAAGAGATTTTATTTTGAATTTTCCAATATCAGAGCGCCACCTCCACGCTTATTGGGTCTGTCATTCCTAATAAGTGAATAACCTGGTATTATCAGATTATGTTCGTTAATATTTTCATACAGCCAGGTTTCTGTAATACAAAAGATATCATAGTTTTTACTAATTAAAATGTTCCTAACCGCGTGAATTCAATCACTAAATAAAAGAACAAAAAATTTTAAAGCAAATAGCAATAGAATAGAAACGAAATTAAAATAACAAGGTGCAATAAAAAACAATAGATAATACACTTAGTAAAAGCATTAACCGATAATTAAATAGGTAGTTAAAAGTTAGATCCTAAAGAGACTAGACATACAAATACTTACGAGGGTTATTTGGAAATAAGTCTATGGTATCGGAAAGATTTTTGTTAATTTTTCGGTTGAAATAAAATTGACTTAACTTATCTAGAAAAGCATCCCAAAAATTGAATTGAATTTGTGGATAAGAAGAGTAGTTTACAAAATAAAATTCTGCTTCCAAACGCGATAAAAGTACTTATTTCCACCCTACATGGGGTATATACACTTCTAGTTTTTAGGAAGATTAATTTTTTAATTTTTTGTGAGACCTGAATTTTCTTATTGGTAATACTGTGCTAGATTTTCCCGATAACAATTATTTCGTGTCTCAAACAATGAGTAATTGGGAAGTTATGAGCTCAAAAAAAAGGCCCAAATTGATAAAACTCCCTGTATCTCAGTTACAAAGGGTGGGAGACCCATTAAATATAGGTTATTTGGAAACACAAAAGTGACTTCCGGCTACAGTTAAAGTTAGATCCTATCCCAATGAAACACCCTTTATAAATAAAATCATATACTAAATTTATGAAAAAGTATAATTTTTCGATGGAAAAATACTCCCTGGCTACTCTTAAACGTAATTTCTCCGAAATTAAATATTACGCCAATTTCAAAATTTTAATTTCAGTATAATTTTAGCATTTATTAGATAAATTAGGCAACTGAACTTCGTTATAACAAAAATATGAAAAATACAGTAAGTAGACTTTTGATACATTAAAGGATTGTTTTATGAAATTATATTCTCAAATACTTTAAACAAAAAATGATATAAATATTATATATTCCATGACCAGATCCAGATAATCCTTGTAAAATCTTTTCACTTAATCGTTCTATAAAAAAAATATTGTAATTTTTAAAAATCTGAAAAACTAAAAAAAATGCTAGTAATTAAATGATAATTTAAGATTATTTCCAATTTAGTATGAAACACGTAACAAACGACCCAAAGTTGCCTTATAATGGCTCCAAACTTGCTATAATATCTAAAACTTGGCCGGAATTTATTTTTGATGATACAGAAATTGATATGTGATATTAAGTTTGGTGTTTCGAACCTGTCAGCCTTACATGGGCGATATGAAACTTTGCCAGGGAGCCAGCTGCATGTGCATGTAATGGCCATTCCACGAAATTGATGGATAAGGGATTAATGTAATTTGTTGTTTGGTGCTGTTCTATGAAACTTTGATATGTTGAATACAATAAAGAAATAATCCATTTACCTCGAATCAGAGATTGTGTTTGACTCTCGAAGAATACAGTCGATTGCTGCTAACTAATTAGTCTATCAGTGTTCAGTAAAAACAATTCAGTTAAATTGATAAAAATTCCGGTCTTAATAATGATTAATTCTAAACTACAATCGGTAAAATATAAAATATAAATATAAGATTAGTGATAGTTAGAAATGTCGTATCCTCCACAACAACCAGTGGCGTATCCAGTACAGTTTCAAAATTCAAATGAACAGATTCAGCAATACCAAGGTAATCCTACAATTTCTAATAACTTGACATCCATGTACCACCAACAACCCCAATACACCACCCACCTCCCTTCACAGCCCACATTACAAAGCCAAAAACAAAATGAAGAATGGACCGTCGTTGAAAATACAAAAAAAAGAAGCAGATCAAGCCCAGAAAAGAGAACAGTCAAACAAACGAGAATTAACGATTATTGGTTGAACGCACCTACAACATCGAATCGCTTTGATGGACTAGAAAATGAAGATACAATGAAAGTTGACAATGAAGAAGTTAAAAAAGATAAAACTCCTAAACCCCCTCCTATTTTTGTACAAGGTGTCAAAAATATTTCCCCTTTAACAGGACTGTTAACTACTGTCGCCAAAGATAATTACGAGATAAAAGTTTTAAATTCTGATCAAGTAAAAATACAACCAAAAACAAAAGAAGCTTACTCAATTATAGTGAAAGCACTTGAAGAAAAGAAAACTGAATTTCATACGTACCAAGCTAAAGAAAACAGAGCTTTCAGAGTGGTATTAAAAAATATGCACTATTCTGTTGAACAACAAGAGTTAAAAGCTGAAATAGAAAGTCTTGGACACACAGTTGAAAATATATACAATATCAAACACTTTAAAACTAAGAGCCCATTGCCTATGTTCTACATAGATATTAAACCAGCAGAAAACAACAAGCAAATATATGACATAGAATATTTAATGAATTATAAAATAAAAGTGGAACCCCCAAAGCAAAAAAGGGAGATCCCACAATGTGCCAGGTGCCAACGATACGGGCACACTAAAAAATTCTGTCAACTCAAACCACGTTGTGTAAAATGAACCGGTGACCACCCAACCATACAGTGTCACAGAAAAGAAAGATCATCTAACGTACAGTGTATACTCTGCGAAGGGAATCATCCGGCAAATTATAAAGGTTGCACAGTCTACAAAGAATTACTTAAGAAGAAATATCCTCCGTTAAGACCAAAACAGAATATTCCTAGAGGACATGGATCAGGAAGTATAAGACCAAACACCAGCTACGCACAAGTCGCAAATAACCAACAAGACATTAATTCACCAAATAATATAGTAAATCAGCCACCAAATGAATTATCCGAGCTTAAAAATATGATCAAAGGATTAGTAGAACAAATGGGCACAATGTTAAACCTACTTACAACAGTAATAACAAAACTTACTAATTAAATGGCTAAATTTTTAAGCATTGGGATATGGAATGCAAATGGGCTAACACAACATGCCGACGAAATGAAGACATTTCTTGTAAATCAACATATAGATATAATGCTAATATCAGAAACACATTTTACCAACAGAAGTTACTTCAGATTACCCAATTACACAGTCTACAATACCCTACACCCTGACGGTACCGCCCATGGAGGAACAGCGATAATCATTAAGAATACTATTAAACATCAAGAGCTGGCTAAACATAACAAAGAATATATACAAGCCACTACTGTTGAAATTGAAGACTGGTATGGACCACTAACAGTAAGTGCAGTATATTGTCCCCCGAAACATAACATTAAAAAAGAACAATTTGAAAATTTCTTCAATACACTAGGTAATCGTTTCATTGCTGGAGGAGACTATAACTCAAAGCATACCCATTGGGGGTCGCGACTAACTACACCCAAAGGTAGACAACTGTATATGGCCATACAAAAAAATAATCTAAAATCGTATTCTACTGGAGAACCAACATACTGGCCTACAGACCCGAATAAACTGCCAGATTTAGTAGACTTCTGCGTCACAAAAGGTATTCCTAACAACTTGTTCACACTCAAATCATGTCTGGATTTATCATCCGATCACTCACCCATTTTAGCTCTACTAAGCACTGAAGCAATAGAAAGAAAAAAGCCCTTATACCTAAGCAACAAACACACTAAATGGGATGAATTCCGTACGACCCTTGATAATACAATTGATCTAAACATACTCCTAAAAACGAAAGAAGATATTGATGAAGCGGTCGAACAATTTACAAAATCTATTCAAGTTAGTGTTTGGGAAGCTACCCCCAATAAACAAGGAAAAAACAATAATGAGGAATTACCTACCATAATAAAAGAAAAAATAGCCATTAAACGAAGATATAGAAAAATCTGGCAGAAAACACGAGCTCCTCAAGATAAAACGAAACTTAACAGATCACAACAAGAACTGAAAAGAATGCTAAATGAACACAAAAATACCGGGATACAAAGATACTTGAGTAATTTAACGGCAACGGAAACCACAGACTACTCATTATGGAAGGCAACAAAAAAAATAAATCATCAACAGATCTACCATCCTCCACTCCGAACAGAAGAAGGCAAATGGGCTAAGTCTAGTAGCGAGAAAGCAGCACTTTTTGGAAAACACTTAGAGACAGTCTTTCAGCCGTTCCCAGCAGATCCTATAGAAAACAATGATGCTGAAATTATCAAATTTTTACAATCTCCTTTTCAGCTAGAACTTCCAATTGAAAAATTCACAGTAAAGCAAGTGACAAATTCTATCAAGACTAAGCTAAATCCTCGTAAAGCCCCAGGGTATGATCTTATATCAGCTAGAATTTTGCAAGAACTGAGTCCCAAAGCTACAAAATACCTAACATACATCTATAATGCTACACTAAGAACAGCACATTTTCCATCGCAGTGGAAAGTGGCACAAATTATACTAATTCCTAAGCCGGGTAAGCCTCTGGAAGAAGTGAAGTCATATAGACCTATAAGCCATCAATTCGGTTTTAGACATGAGCATGCAACAATCGAGCAAGTTCATCGTGTAACAAAAAAAATAAACGAAGATTTCGAACATAGAAGATACTGTTCTGCCGCATTCCTAGATATCACGCAGGCATTTGACAAGGTCTGGCATGATGGCCTTCTATTTAAAATCAGAAAATCCTTGCCTATTAACTACTATCAAATCCTTCATTCCTACCTCAAAGATCGCTATTTCCTTGTTAAATACCTTGATGAACAAACACCACTGTTCAAAATAAACAAGAGGAGTTCCTCAAGGCAGTGTTCTGGGGCCGTTACTTTACCTCCTATTCAGAGCCGATCTACCAACAAGCAATGATGTATTAGCAGCTACATTTGCAGACGACACCGCCATATTAGCATCAAACAAAGACCCTATAATAGCATCAAATACACTGCAGTCCCACCTCAATAAAATAGAAAAGTGGCTGAAGAAATGGCGCATTAAAGCGAATGAATCGAAATCTGTCCAGGTAACCTTCACCAACCGCAAAGACAAATGCCCAGAAGTCATTCTAAACAACCAAGCTCTACCTCAAAGGGAAGATGTCAAGTATCTAGGTATGCACCTAGACAAGCGCCTAACGTGGAGGAAACACATCTTCACCAAACGCAAGCAATTGGGCCACAAACTAAGAGATTTATACTGGTTGTTGGGTAGGAAATCTCAATTATCAGTAAAAAACAAGATACTGATCTACAAAGCAATCCTCAAGCCCATATGGACCTATGGCGGCCCATTGTGGGGGTCAGCTGCCAACTCCAATATTGAAATTTTGGAGCGATTCCAATCAAAGGTGTTAAGAATTATGGTAGACGCTCCATGGTTTGTGCCAAATTTTGTTATAGCTCGTGACCTCCAAGTGGCATCGGTCAAAACGGAAATAAAAAACTTATCCATAAGTTATAAAAATAGATTAAGCCATCACCCCAATAGACTGGTATCTAACCTTATGGTACATACAGCAGTTCAGCGTAGACTTAAACGACATGTTCCATGCGACCTGGTTAATAGGTTTTAATGAATGTTAGTGCGATCCCAATAGACAAAATTTAATTAATCTAGTCATTAATTATAGCTGTAAGAGAAAGGAATCAATGGATTTCTTTTGAGCATGTCAATTGTATTGTTTTATCACATAATTTGCCTACTATAATAATTATTATAGATTGTAAATAAATGGGAAATAAAAAAAAAAAAAAAAAAAAAAAAAAAAAAAAAAAAAAAAAAAAAAAAAACCTCGAATCAATTGTAGGTTTTAACGGTATTGTTGATATATTAATAATGTTCGAAAAATAGGTTAATGTATAAGCTTCTGATTTAAATTGTATGAGTCATTATCTTGTAATAAGACATCCACTAGAAATTGTTAAATCATAGAGAAACTACGTATATAAGATAAAAGTACTAGATTAATGTTTTATTTCTTTAAATAATTCATAAATTTTTTGTGTAAAATATATGTTAACTTACTTTTGCAAATAATTTTTCAGATTGATTGATCTTATGACAGTTGTCAGTGTCGTCTCTTTAATATAGTTTTCTGATAGTTTTTAGTAAGTAGCTTATTATAGTAGGGTAGCGAAGGCAAAATGAATCATGTAGGTTTAACAACTGTTGAACTACTGGTAATATACAGTGATTACATAAAGTACGGAATAAATTCATTTTAAGCTAAATAAACAATTTTGAGGAAAAATCCTGAGGCAAGTCAGTTTTTGATTTTAATTTAATGTATTTCTAGAATACAATTAAATATACAGGATAAACCATTTATTTTCTGAAAGCTGTAATGTAGAAACAAAATTTTTATTACTACATTCATCATTAAAGATATATATTTAAAGTATTTTATTCGGTATTACCATTATGTTATAATGGGGTCAAATTGAGAACCCTTATATTATTTTGTGTCAGAATTTTTTACAGAGTTGAATTTTATAAATTATTATTATTTTATAAAATTTAGTAACTATTTTGTTTATGTTTAATTAATCGTTTTAGAACAACAAAAGGTAATAGAAACGGTAGTATTGTTTCAAAAAATTAATAAGTAAAATAACATAATTGAAAGAGCGAAAAATAAAGATGTTAAGAATATAACATATTAATTCATAATGAATATTGAATGAAATAAACGAATTTAACTTTTGTCTCGTTGATTGTCGAATATTCTCAAAAATTTAAATTTAATTTTTGTGGAGGTGATATCCCATTAGGATTTGGGCTCAGAAATTCTTTTGAAAGGAAGGCCATTCATAATTTTCATCGAGGAATCTCCTAAACTTTTTCGAATACCTTCAAAAAATAATTATACAATGTGTTAAAAAAAGATCAAATATTTGAACAGACAAAAAGTCTTAATTTCGAAATAATTTGCGTTTACACATTATTTTTATTATGTACAAACAAACGATAGAAATTTATGAACAAAATAATTCCACGTCGTTAGACGGACTGCGTTATGGCCTGCAAGATCGCCTGATTTTAAACATTTTGATTTCTTTTTTGGAGATATTTAAAAAGTTTAGTATACGCAATATATCCTTGTAAATAGCTGCAATAACCAATTCATCAAGAATATCGAATATCGAATATCCTTCCGGCAGAGATGTCCTGCCTGTTTGGAAATGTGAGGAGGGCATTTTGAACATCGTATCTAACATCCTTTCTTCTGATTTTGTTTATAAGTTTCTACCGTTTGTTTGTAAATAATAAAAATAATGTGTAAACCCAAAATTCTTAAAAATAAATACGAGGACTACTCCCAAAGTTTCTTTAATCATATGGTTCTTGAGGTGGAGGCCATTTTCAAAAACCATATTCGTAAAATAGAAAATTTCTAACCTATAATTCAGGTATCATCAATATATTGAGAGCAAATAATCTAAACTGCTCATTATTCTTCACCATGACAACGCTAGCTCCTATTCAGCACATAAAACCATTGATTTCTTGGGCAATCGACGTGTTGAATTAATGAGACATTGCCCATATTCACCTGACTTATCATCTTGTGATTATTTTTTATTTCCTAAACAAAAAAATAAAATGCGTGGTGAATGCTTTTCTTCACCTGAGGCGGCAGTAGAGAAGTTCAAAGAACTTGTTTCTGAAGTGCTCCCTTTAGAGTGGAAAAAATGTTTTGCAACTTGGTTCGAGGGAATGCAAAAATGTATTGATGTTCAAGGTGAATACTTTGAAAAACGATAAAGTTATTTAGAATATTTTTTGTGTTTAATTACATTATTTCACATAAATTCCAGAAATATTGGGAGCAGCCCTCATAACTTTCTGTATCTCCGAAACCGTCAATTTACGGAACCGTGTTTAATAAGACTTCAAAATAAACTTTGACTCGCTGAGTCAAAGAAAAGAATCTTTGTGGGATGTAAATATACATATATTTATTCTCAGTTTGCAAGTCACGTAACAACGTCACCCCGTATTTTATATTATCTTCAAAAGCCACTTTAAAAATACTTTTAGTTTTGTTAAGTATTCCATATACCTAAATGCGGTTATTTAGTTAGTTCGATTTTTAAGAATAAAAATAACCTCTGTATCGATTGATACACACAAATATAAAACGCTCTCTAAATAAAATCAAAGATCGTTTAACAAAACTATGTTATTAACAGACTAACAGCAATAAACTAAACAGAACATTCAAAATAATTAATAACAAATTAATTATAATAACTGCTCAAAATGACCTCCCATTACGTTTAACCAGTGTAGTATCCGATTTCCAAATGACCTAACACATTTCTAGTCATTGGGATACTAATGTTTTGGGAAGCAATCTTAATTCTGTTTTTCATATTCTCTCGTGTAGTTATGGGTATTTTATACACCTCATTTTTACATACCCCCACAGAAAAAAGTCAACTTTTGTTAGATCTGGTGATCTAGCTGGCCACTGAATTGGTCTAATAAACTTACAGTAAGAATCTCCCCAAAATGTCGTTTTTATTCTTAAAAATCGAAATAACTAAATAACCGCAACATTTAGGTATAGAGAATGCTTAACAAAAGTAAAAATATTTTTTAAGTGGTTTTTGAAGATAGTTTAAAATATAGAGTGTTCTATTTAAAATAACTCAGAAAATAATGGGCGTTAATTTTGGGTCACCAAATAATACAGAGTGTTAATTTCATTAAGATTTTCACCCAAAAGTGGCTTGTTTAACCAAAAACAAGAATAGCAAAAAAGTTTGTACTGAAAAATATTTACAATACTTAGTTAAGTTGTCAAGGCTCTAAGCAGTCAACTAACCGAATATCACCCTAGCAGCATATTTTATCTCCCGTTTGCTCCAATAGCTTTGCGAGAATTTACAATCACGAAGCTAGCATGCACTTATCACGCTCTGATCGTTATTTACGGTGAGCTTATCTAAAATGTAAATAAAGTTTAGTTTTCTTTCGTTAATCAAATTCCTATTATTCAGAGAATAGCTAATTTTATTCGCTTGTGGTGTTGTTCTGCTTTTTATTTCCAGCTTTATCATTTCTTATATGGAATGTAATTATAAAACGGATTCCTTACCATTTTTTCTATTTCCTGTTGTCTAAAACGTTACAAGCTGAAGCAGAATTACTGGAAATAATCAGAGAAATTATTATTGTATATAGTTTTTCATTGAACTGATTAATTATTTATGAAAAATACATATCAGTTTCATTCCCACAAAAGTGAAATTAAAAAAAAAACAACTTGGAAACTATACTACTTGTTAGAAATCCGGGCGCCTACTAATAATTTATTTACATTGCTCTTTCTGCATAATTAACTCTTCCGTCGAATAATTCGAAGAGCCAATAAAAGTTTAATTATTATTCCCCCAGTCAGTCTCTACAGATCGATTGAAAGTTCAAGCCACTAGTGCTTTATAACGGATTTCATTTCACTTGGTACGCTAACCTTGATTTACTGTTTAAAACGAATCTCAAACTCCATCCAGTCACGATATAACTAGAGTTATGTCACCAAAATTCTTGACTAATGTTATTTTTAAGTAAAAGCATTAAGATATCTAAATTGTTATTTGATAGATAAACTCTTATATAAAAGGAACCCCAAAATTCTTTACTAATGTTATTTTTAAGTAAAAGCCATTAAGATATCTAAACTGCTAATTGATAGATAAACTCTTATACAAAAGGACACCCCGACCTATACCAGTAACATTGTCTTTGCTGAAGTCGTGGTGTATACTACATATTGTAATTGATAATTGTTCATTTTAATTGAAATAAAACTTTTTAAAAACCTAAAGTGAAAGAAGAAAAACTTAATTCTAGCAAGATAGTTTTCTTCCAAGAGAATTATGTCAGACAATTTTTAACTGTTAACTTGCCAATGGAGTCTTTTTCTACAAAGTCTCTTCAAGTTCTTTTTTCTTAGTTTTTGTCTTAAAAAATTCTTATATATATATACAGTATGGTACAAATGAAATAAATTCAATATTTCGTAAATCGGCGATTTTAGGTGAAAATCCTGAAACCCGTCGACTTTTATTTTTCAATGGGCGCTTCGTCAGATCGCCTTTTTGTTTTTGATAAAGTAAATTTAGTGCAAGAACTTATGGAAGAAGATTTTGATAGACGAGTTGAATTTTGTGGAATAGAAGCTCTTCTAAACGGTCATGTGAATCGTCAGACTTTTCGGTATAGGGGTACAAAAAATCCACACTGGATGCAGCAGTACCGTACTCAATACCCCGAGAAAATGAATGTTTGGGCGGGAATAACAGACAATACGATTATAGGACCATACTTTTTCGAAGAAACCTTAACAGGTCCTCGATATTTACAATTTCTGCAGAACTTCTTGTTCCCAGAATTAAACCGATTGTTCCTAAACAGAAATTATTTGTGTCTGCAGCAAGATGGTGCGCCACCGCACTATGCTTGATTGGTGAGAAACTACTACAAATCGGTGATAGAAGAGGAGCAATTGAATGGACACCGAGGTCACCTGATTTAACTCCTATCCATTTCTTTTTATGGGGATACTTGAAAAGTAAAGTGTACATAAATAGACCACAAAGTATTAATGAACTATCTTTCGTATTGTATTTTAGCTGACGGTAAACACATTCAGCACTTGCTTTAAATTGATTGTACATAATTATTATATTTATTGCAACATTAAAAATTTAAAAAATCGTTTTTTGACAACATATAAAAATTAATTACTTAGACATATTGATATGGGTGAATAGATATTTAAAAGACCTTTCAATTGATGTATTGCAAGACCCACTTTTCTGTTTAAAAAATTTATTATCACGGTCACAGAGATGATGTCAAAAATAAAAAGGTGATCTGAAGAAGCTCTCATTTAAAAGTAAAAATCGACGGATTTCAGGATTTTCCCCTAAAATCGCCGATTTATGAAATAATGAATTTATTACTTTCATTTGGACCATACTGCATATATAAATAAAAGCAAAGAACAATTAAAAAAATTATCAGATGTAGACTATTTTATCCGTTGTCAAAACTGTGATAAATTTTATAAAGGTCAAACATGTAATGTCTTAAGAGAAAGAATCACATGCCATAAAATTGCAATATTATTAAATAAAAAATCCTGTTCTCAATATAATCATAACGTTGAAGTCGAACTCTAAGCTGATTTCGCTAACAGTACAGTACTAAAGTATTTTTTTCAGAAAACAATGATTCAAAAAGACTTTGGTTCAGAAGCTTTTGAAACTACTTTTAACCAGACTACCTTCAATATAAAACATCTCAGTCACACTTAAGTATTGGCGTATACATCAATATATATTTTTCTAATGTGTTCAAGTAATATACACAATATACAATACAATACACAATAAAAAAAGAAGACAAGGAAATTATGGAGTAGGAATATTTATCTATAAAAATATTTGCCGCCTTCATTTCAAACATAATTAATAAATGTAAAACCCAAAATTCCTAAGTTAAAAAAAATCGAATATTTACAAATTAAATTGCGGGGAATGTAATGATATCTGTATTGGCCACACCGTTACAAATTATAAAATAAGATATAGTGAACACTCACAAACTTTTATTTTTTTAACTCAAAACAGGAATATTTTTGCTTAATTTTAATATTAGTTTGTAGGTACGATTTTAAAAATTGAAATTGTTGTGGAAGCAGAATCGTATTCAATTTGTGAAACAAGGCTACGTTGTTGAAATGAGAAAAGTGAGCGGAATTCATATTATACTCTAGAGAAATGCCGATTGCTAACAAATAAGAAATACTGCTTTGACAAAATTTATTTCCAACATTATTTAAACGTTTAATAAAGTGAAAAGTGAATATTCTCTTTGTAGTTCATTTTATTCCTTATCAAATTATAGAGAGTTCTTTTAAAAAGTGCAATTGTGGGTTCTGCAGGATATATTTCATGTAATTTATTAAGTAGATAATCGGGTTATTTAATTTCCAATGTTTTATAAAGAGTAGACGAAAAGTCTGGAAACGGCCAATTATCTCCTAAATTGCTACTCCGAATTCTACAAAATTCCAGATTCCAGATTTGACATTTGCAATGTTGCTAGATTTTCCGTTTCTCTGATATTATTAGTCACTTTGGTTTTTAAATACATCACCCTGTATATTCCGTCGTTTTTGGAATCTTCTCTTCAATACGAGTTCAACCATATATAACACTTATTTTAAAAATGTTGTAATCTTTCAATTGTTACGTTTTAATGTAGTTGAAAATAGTTTGAATTAAAAAATGTATTGAGACAATTAGGCGTTGGCTTTTTAATTTACGATCTTCTAGACTACATAAAATCGTATGGTTGAACTCATAATGAAGAGAAAATTCTAAAAATAACTGAATATATAGGGTGATGTATTTAAAAAACCAAATTGACTAATAATATCAGAAAAACGGTAAATCATAGTCACTAGTTTGTATATTAATCTGTAATTCTATAATGTTAACCAACATATTCCTTCAGTTGATGAGACAATACGTTAGATAAAATAATGAAAGAAATTAGAGGACGGCTTAAAAACTCTTGGATATAGATTGCGTCTGCATTTAAGTGAACAAAATAAAGCAAAAACAAAGGAAACTCGTTTTTAATTCCGCAGACAATGGTCGGCGTAGTTCTGAGAGAAAACAAAAGGGGAAATAATGCGCCAAATTGGTGAAAAGAAACAGTTACCACTCTATTTACCATTGTATTATTTAATTGTGACCGAGAAAAGGGGGATATTGAGAAATAGCAATTTCGTTTACATTTTTCAGCTTTTTAATTTTTTGGGAATTAAGAGGAAGCCAATTTCATTCTGCGAAATAGCGAGCGGAGTGTATGCATTTAGTTGAGTCAATATTGAAATTCTTATTATTTTCATCACTTATTAAAACATTAAAAAACGGTCTTATTTTATTTTTTCATAAAAACAAAATACAACTAGAAAAAACGTGTTGGAATAATTTAAAAGAATATACTCGTTATATTCAGTAAAGAATATGAATTCTTAAAGGTAAAATTTTCATATTTGATACAACGTAAAGCAGTTATAGAGGCTCAAACAATTTACTCTATGTTTTGTCGCAATAAAAGTCTCCATTTTTTATCATAAAATTGTAACTATATATTTTAATTTAATGATATTCATCTATTTACTCTAGAGTTTATGCTCTCAGTTTAATGAGTAAACTGTATGTGTTTGAAAACTTTTAAGTTTTATCTTACTTATGTAGAAACAGTATAATTTTCAGATATAATTCTATATTAACAACCACTACAATATACATTATCTACGATATATATTTTTGATAATATGGCAACAGACCGGTATGTGTGGAGAATGAACTTGTAATAAATAATTTTTACTTTCATTACAAATTTGAACCATTACACGGAAAGTCAAAAATATAGAAATGGAATATACCGGGTGCGGCATTAGCGCGTCGAAATACGATATATCCGTTATTAAAGGAGATATCAAAAAAAGTTATTTACAAAAATTATAGGCAACTTCAAACTTCACATTATAAAATTATTTTCGTATTTATAGGGTGTTACATATAACCAGGGTAAATGGGACATCCTATATATTATTAAGAGAGTGCTATTTCCTTATTATTGCACCAAATGAATATAGACCCAGCCAAAACTCGAACACATGATTTTGTCAATGTTTTCAAATTAGTTACTCTGTATTTTATTTTAAAAAGTGAAAACACACTTTATGGTTTTTCATTTTTATTAAGCACTCCCTATAGCTAAAATCGTTAATTTCTGAGATATTTCCAATTTAATAACAGAAAGAGATTTTTTTTTAAATTTCTATTATAACAAGTTAGTTATTATGAAATTAATAAATTTTATAAGAATTTTGTCTTAATAACCGATGTTTTTCGAATTTTTTATAATAATTTGTCACACTTTTATTTGATTATTTGATGCATGTTACGCGAGCTAGAGGTTAGTTTCTTCAGGAGTTAATTAAAAATAACTAATCTAATAATACACGAAAAATGAAGAAAAAACTGTTAAGTAGTAGTGCCTAAGTCACGTGGTTAATGAAAGGGGAAAATTATATTATTAGAGAGGCTAAAAACAGCAAAAAATATGACTAAATAAAAAATTTAGATGCAATAAGAAAATCCCATTACAAAAAAAAGATGTAAGAGGGAAGCAAAAAATAAAAGTTCTATCTACTAAATAAATATAGAACTTTGAACAAAGGACTCTAAGCGCAGCTGAAAGGAAAGTTGTGTGGAACAACAAGAAATATATAAACAAAAATTGAACGAAGGCAAAGAAACTATACGGAACCAACTTTAAAAAATGGAAACGTACGAAAATGACAACAAAAATTATTTTCAATCGAAAATGAAAACTTGGAGTAACGTTACATGTTCACCGCTCAATAAACTCAGACCTCGAGAAAATACTGTTTATTTAATCTTAAGTAGTTTCAGAATGAATCAATTTATGAAATATTAGCTGTCATATAAAATATAGGCTATCATTATACAAATATCATCAAAAACACATACTAAAGGCGGATATAAAATAATCTGTTGTATATGTAACTAATATTTATAATTAATATATTATTTTAATACAAATTACCTATTTGTGCAATAATCTGGAAGCAATTTGTTTACCAGTTACATGAGTGTTTTACATTTATTTCCATAACGAATACAAATTTTTTGATTGAATTTGTTATGATAATACCATATGCATTTACCTATATTGACTGGCAGTTTTTCATTTTTGACAGTTTAATTAGTTCAAAAAATTTACATTTAAATAACATCGTATTTTTTATGAATAGTTCGACATTGAATTATTAATTTTTGACAAACTGTAATATACAGGGTGTTATTGAAATACACGTACATATTAAAACTGGGTATTGCGCAGATCCCCACTGAATGTAGAAAAATATTATTTTTTAAAAATACCCCTTATTAAGGGAGTTATTAATTTTTGAAAATTAATTCTAAAACAAACGTACTTCACTGATATGTTGAGGATGACCTATATAAATTAGGTTTATTTACCTATTTTAAACATCAACAGTAATTAATATGCAAGTTTTTGTCAGATGATAAGAAAACTAGTCTTGTAAGAAATAACCATGTTGCCAAGATTTTCGAATTAATTTCTATTTCCGAAGACTGGTTTTTACTACCCTCGTTATCAAAAAACTAGAATATTTGATAAATGATTGTTTTTAAACTATACATTTTTGAAACTATAGATTATTAAAATTTTAGTTGATTTACGAATCTGGCTAACACGAGCGCGTCATTTCCAAGTTGGTAAAAAGTGTTGTTACGATTACTTTTAAATATTTTTTTACGATGCCACTATTTACGAATATTGAACTAACCGATATAGTGCTGGTTTATGGGGCAGCTGGAGAAAATTCTCGGCAAGCACAAATCCTGTATCGCGAACGGTTTCCAAATCGGAGAATTCCGGACTGTCGTACGTTTATTTCAACTGTTCAGCATCTAAGAGACCATGGAAAATTTGAGAGTGTCAATGCAGATCGAGGGAGAACAAGAACACAAAGAACATTGGCGGCCGAAGAAGAAATATTGGAAGCTGTTGAAAACCGGCCTCAATTAAGTTGTAGAAGACTAGGTCTTGAAATTGGAGTGTCCTCATTTGTTGTGTGGCGGACACTTAAAGAACAAGGTTTACATCCTTATCACATCCAAAAAGTCCAGGCCTTATATCCAGGTGATGAAGAAAAGAGAGTGGAGTTTTGTGAATGGATGATTCAAAAATGTGTTGATATTCCTGATTTTCTAAAAATATTATTGTATACTGACGAGGCTTCATTCACTCGTGATGGCGTGTTCAATATGCACAATACGCATATTTGGAGTGATGAAAATCCTCACGCCATTAGGGAAACTGGGCATCAAAGAAAATTTTCAATAAATGTTTGGGCTGGCATAATAGATCAGTATTTAATCGGGCCTTATGTTCTCCCGAACAGATTAAATGGGCCAGGATATCTCCACTTTTTAGAAGATATTTTGCCAGTACTCCTAGAAGAGATACCGTTACAATTAAGGCAACGGATGTGGTACCTACTAGATGGCGCTCCTCCTCACTTTGATTTAAACGTACGGCAGTTTTTGAACATTAGATTTCCTCAAAAGTGGATAGGCAGAAATGGACCTACTAAGTGGCCTCCGAGATCTCCGGATTTAAATCCATGCGATTTCTTTTTGTGGGGTCACATGAAACAACTGGTTTATAATGAACCTATTAATAGTGTTGAACAATTAACCAATAAAGTTAATGCGGTAGCCGAGGAACTACGACAAAATCCAAGACTAATTTCTAATGTTCAAAGTTCTTTGGAAAGACGATTGCAAGTGTGTGTAAATAATAATGGACGGCATTTTGAACAATTACTGTAATAAACTTTATTTTGAATTAATTGGTTTTGCTACGGCAACAGTGCAATTTCTATGGGTAAGTTCAATTTCGATTTATTTTACTTTTTTAAATATGGAAACTAGTAGGTCGGAAAAGGGGACTCTTCCCCAATATTTAAATTTTAGAATTTGAAGTTGAAATTGGTGCCAATCGTTTTTGGTCATTACATACTATTCCCCATTTTAATATGTACGTGTATTTCAATAACACCCTGTATATTAATACCTAAGCACTTTCGCAAAATTATACAGTTTGTCCGTAAAATGTGGAATAAATTTATAATTTCCTAAACCAAAAATATGATCAAGAACATCTCAAACAGGACGTTTTCTCATTTTATTTTTCCATATGACGGCAATCAAATCATCCACAATTTTTTTGTTGTATGTTAATTTATTTTAAAGGGCTCATTTCGACCAAGTAATACACTTACCATTATAATCTCCATTTTTTTATTAATGGAGTAAAATATTTCTTAATTTTGTTTCGATTTCTTCAGTTTGTATATTTCTTTTGAAGAATTTTAAAGTTGTATTATTTCTCCGAATTTGATTTCTTTATTCGTGCTATTTTCTTCCCAAATAACAATTAAGCCCTGAGTTAGAGAAGAACCACTAAGAAATATTGCGCTGAGCTCCTGTATTATTAACTTTGATTATTACAGCGCAGTTGCATTAATTATAAAAGATTTAAAATTTTAAGAATTCTAAACACTTGTAAGTAAAGAGGCAAGTAAGTTTCTAATATGTATTGTTGCCTTTTTAATGTAAATACTAGTGTAAATTCTCAAGCAATTCTTATAATAATATTCAACAATATTTAATTTTGTTGAAATTGCTCTTTGATTAGTTATACAAATTAATATTTTCATTTTTTAGATAGAGATATACAATTTATAATAGAAATTAATAACAATTTAGTGTTTATGAAAAGGTTTTTTTTGAAGACAGTAGGTTTGACACTAAATAAATATTTTAATTTTATTTAATATTACGCTATTCTACTGGTTATTAATTTAGTTATAGACTAGGAAAATAATGAAAAAAAAACAATTTATGTTAATAAGTACAATTTAAATATCTCGTGAGCTAGAGAAAAATATTTAATTTCAGGTATATACTCCAAATGAAAATATCAAGCTGGCAATGTATTTAATTTTGAGACATTTAAAAAAGTCGAATCGTTGAGGTGCAATATGCACATGTAGTTGATTATGAAGTAATATTTCAAAAACTTACATATTATAGATATGGGCCTGAAGTTATAAAAATCATTCAGATTCAGATCAGAACTTACTCGGGTCTCATCAGACTCACTGAAATCTCTATACGCCTTTAGAGTATCACTTTTGATTTTTGCCCAGAAATACCCAAATTTATCATAATCTTACATATCTTTTTTTTCCTTAAACTTTTTTAAACATACCGATTTTCTTTTAATTTTTCTTATTATAACATAAATAAATCATGACGGATATTTACGATTTTTGATTGATGTATATTTAGCACATGCCACATTAACTCTATCAAATGCGTAAAGAAATGTCCAATCCACTTTAGAAATAAGTTCGTACACGCGGGGAATTAACGAAGTTGCGTTTGAAGTTTTGATGAGAAAAAACCTCATGGATATAATTCTAACGCAAGATGCTGCATGTCATCAAGGATTAGAAGAACTGTACAATGTCCGACTCACTTAAAACAAAATCTAGTATAGATAGTAATAAAATTACATTGCACTAAATTGAATTTCTGAAAGCTAATAATTTCATTATTATTAACTAAGAGTTAATTATTTATTTAAGCTGTATGGACGATATTTATCTTCAGCAACTCAAAATTCATATATATATACAGGGTGGCCAAACTAAAACGAAACAGAGCCATTATCAGGAACTGTGTCAACATTTTAGAAAAACACAGGGACCCGTCGATTTTTGATCAAAGGGGGACACTTTTATCCTGTATTTTCGACTTCGCTGCTTACACCTCCAAGGGTAACAATCACCCCAAAATATTTAATGGCATTATGGGTCGAGTAAGGCATAATTTTAAAGCCCTGTCAATACTCTTTACAACAGTCTATAAATTTTAAAATTCTGCCTAATACTTTTTAATAAATTACATTTTAAAGTTTATATTAAATTTTTAGTTGTTTACTTACTTCTTAATTAAATCAAATATTGAAATTGATAACCACCCGAGTCCATAAAATAATAAAGATTTTGTTCAAAACGTTCTCGCACATTCCGAAGAATTTCCGGTGTGAATCGATGGCACTCCTCGACAATTCTTTGACGCAAATGTTCTAAAGAGGCTGGTTGTGTCTTGTAGATTTTGCTTTTGAGATAACTCCACAAAAAAAATCGATGGGGGACAAATCTGGTGACCGTGGAGGCCATTCAATGCTACCTCTTTTCCCAATCCCGTGTCGTGGAAAATGTTGGTCTAAATACTGACGAACAATCAAAGCATAATGCGGAGGAGCACCGTCCAGTTGAAACATTAAATGATCTTCACTATACTGTTGGTCATTTTTAATAATATCGGTCAAGGTACGGTCAATAGTATCTTCTAGTAATTGCAGATACATTTCGACAGGTAAATTACCAGGTAAAAAATATGGACCCTCCAGCCGGTCATCGAAAATGCCAGTCCATACATTTAATTTTTGCGGTTGCTGTGTTTGTACCGCCTGGAAAATTATTGGGTTTGAATCAGACCAGTAGCGGCAATTATGACGATTTACGGTACCGATCATAAAAAAGCTGCATTCATCGGAGAAACAGATTTTAAAAAGAAACTGTGGATCGTTCGCTACTCGCTCACTTATTATTTCGCAAAATTTCAAACGGCGGTCATAATCACCCTCATTAAGTTTATGCACTAAATGTATTTTATACGGATGGAATTTGTTCTTCTTCAAAATGGTTTGAATGCTGATTCGATTGATCCCAGACAAAGATGCTAATTGCCTTGTACTTAACGTAGGATCTAGATGAACATGTCCCAAAACTGCAACTTCACTAGATGTATTAACTAACTTCGTTTTTGATATCTGTTTTTTCTTTAAAACAAATTATTTTCGTTTTAGGGCACATTTTTGAAACAGAGATTTTTCAAAAAAATCGATAATAAAAGTAAAAGAGATTTCGAGAAACTAAGACTGCTCCGAAATTTTTGGACCCTCAAAGCCCCTCTGTACAAAATTTCAGCCAAATCAAAAGCCATTTTTTTTTTCATAAAAAATATTTATTTCAAAAAAATGTAATGCCTTGTTTTAATAATCCTTAATTTTTTTATTAAAATCCAATTTTGTCTTATATATATATTTTTCAAACCTAGAATATCCTTATTATTTCAAATTTTCTTCAAAAATCGATTTGTTTCTTACAGAAAATCCCATTTTATCATTAAAATTTAATACTTTAACTTAATAATGAAAATTCCAGATTTCATATTTTTTCATTTTTTTTTTAGGAAATCCCCACATTTTTTCAATTATTTTGGATAAAAACCCAATTTTTTTATTCAAATCCTAATTTTTTATATTATTATGAAAAGATCACAATTATATCTTCAAAAATCTTCAAATTATGTATTTTCATTCAATTTTTCATTCTTTACATATACGATACTACTACTACTACTATTACTACTACTTTACTATTTTCATTCTAGTTTCGGTCATTTGTTACTTATTCTATTCATTTCCGTACTTACCAACAGCGCCACCCCGAAACTGTGGCGGAACTAACATCTATGGTTTTTATGCGCCGTGTCTACTGTGACGGAATCGGAATCGAAACGAAAATTACGCAAATCGATGGAATATCCCGAAAATGTCTATTATCGAAGAAAAATTAATTCTGTTTCTCATTAAGGATTCATGGATTTTTTGCTAACATTTCGAAGTGATTTAAAAAAAAATCATAATTTAAAAAGTAAAAGATTCCGAAGAACTGACGCTGCTCCGACATTTGTTGACCCTCAAATGTGCAAAATTTCAGCCACTTCAAAAGACTTTATTTAGAAGATTGGTACCAATCTACAAAATTATTTAATATTAGTTTATTATCTATATACGAGGTGCCATTGAAATAGGCCTACAAAATTCGGAAGGTAATAGTAGTAATAAAAATACGAAAAAAAGTCCTACAAACATGTGTCCCCAAATGTATAGAAAAAGAGCTAGGTATAAAAGGAGAGTGTTTTTAAATTTTTTTTCCAATTACCTGTTATAAAAAAAATAGGATGTGTTTAAAATTTTGTAAACCCAAGTAAATTTAATCGCTTAATCAGCTGGTGACGTTAAAACCATCAGTAATGAAATCAGAAATGATAGTTTTTGAATGGGTTGGGGGTGCTTTTCTAAATAATTTTCTTATTTTACACTATGTGATATATTTTCAAACACATCGTTCTTTTTTAAACAGAAAAAATACTCTTTATTAAATTCTATTTATTTGTATTTATTTTTGTATTTTAGAATTAAAGGTAAGTAAAAAGTTAAAGGTTTTAAAATTATTATAATAAATATAATGTAAGTGGCAACCACTCATTTCAATGCACCGTAAGGCTCTACATACTTTTATTGGTGGAACCCCAAATGTGCAAGACTGAACCTACCTTCCACGTGATTTATTTATTTTTACTATTATTTATTATATAAATACACCACTCTAAATAGTCCGCCTTGGTATTTGGCAATATTCATTTGATTTTAAGAAAATGCTAAACCACGTCGATTTTTATCCCAAAGGGGACAGATTTTCACGCTTCATATGCCAACGACTCCGCGTTTTCACTCCTTAATTTTAAATAGGGAACATATCATCTGTGGCACATCATTAGAAAGGGATTGCGATGGACTAATCAACCATATGATCATTTTTGAGGTGATGAAAAATATTATTTAGCCAATGAATACTACCAAATATCAGGTTGGATTCAGAGAGGCCCACTCTGTATATAAGTACCGAAAAATATTTATTGGTCTCCATTAATAAAATATACAAATGTTAAAATGATAACGTTATTTTTTATTTTTTTTTATGTACATGTATATATATATATATTCCTTCATATTTTTTCAAAAAAACTACAATTTTTTGTGAGCAAAGGCTTTTTTAGATAAAAATAGAACTGTCAGGATACCTTAAAATAAACCTTAAAATTTGAATAAATATTTAGGTATCGAGTAGGGGGTATAAAATGAATTGAAACATTATTGACACGGTGTTTATGTAATCCAATACTATTTGGTAGACACCAACATAGAATTATTAATATGGTTATACAAAGTGTATTAAAACAAGTTAAACAGATCCAGAGAGAGGTCGAGCAACTGTAAATTATTTTTTAATAATTTATATCCCATGCAAAACATACAGTGGGACACAAATTCGTTTCACTTTGATCGTGGCGCTTCGGCAATGTAAACATTCCAAAACAGGAATGTAAATAATTGAGAATCTATTTCATCATCGCTCGAATACAATTTCGTTGTTATTTGAGAATAGATCTATAGGGCTTGCAAATCTATTTTTTCTCTTACTGAACAATACTTCATTTCAATGTAATTATAACACTAGTTTCACCTAGTCAACAACAATTAATTATATGTATTACATGTATTACATAAATATTATCTACGGAGGATACAAGTTTATATTATAATTGAATGATTATAATTAAAAACACTCATATCGGAAATCTTGTATTTGACATCAGAGTATAAAAAATGATTATAATTTTACCTTCTAAAAAATGTTTATTTTAATACATTATTACTACGTACTCGTATTAGCTCAAGAAGTAATACGCAAGTACCAACATGATCAAAAATTGTCTGAATAAAGAGAATATTAGCTTAAAATTCGGTGGAAATGCATTGCTTCCATTCCTAAATGTTGATTTTGAATAAACAACTATTGAAAAAATTATTTTAATAAATAATTAAAATTATAACCATAGTATTTAATACTGTTATCAATTACCTGAATTCCTTTAAATTCAATAAATTTTTTTTAGAAAATAATCAAATTGCAATAATGAAAAAAAATATTAATTAAAAAATGTAATATTAAATGAAATTAATTATTTCAACTATTACTTTGTGGAAATTATTCATAATAAATATGGAAACATAAATACTACTTAAAAGCATTTTAATATATATATTCAAGTCTACCTAGGTTTCGGTATTTTGAGATACCATATACCACAAGCCGAAAAAGCATTAAAAACAGATAAACTTATTTAAATAAAAGAAGAAACTAAAAAATGGTTTAAGATAAGAGACTCTTTAGATATCTACATTAAAATTATTGAATTAACTTACAGGTTACAACCAGTTGAGGTCGATATACTGGATGATAAAATACGTGAAACTATTAGTAGAATTAAACATAAAAATTTTTTGTCACAATACAAGGAATTGAAGAATTTAGAAGCAACTCAATGTAAGTACGAAAAAACGCAATATACTGAAGCAAACACACACACATTTTCGCAACGTTTCCAAAACTTATCTCAGTTCACTGATAGTGAGATAAAATTTCTTAATAAGGGACTTAAATACAGTATCCCACCTAAATTCACAAATAATATTAAAGAAATTTTAACAACTGACTCAGAAATAGCTTTAAAATAGAGGGAAAAAATATAGGTCATAGAATAAACCGGAAAATTTAATTAGGTGTATGGTAAGTGATAAAGAAAACTTTGGAAAAATAGAAAAATAGAAAAATATATGACAAGTGTAATGAGCGAGATAGAATAACTTCCCAAAATAAATAAAAAGGATACAAATAAGTAATGATGTTTGGATGTCAACGAAAGCTGTCAAACCAATCTTACTGTTGGAACCTAAAGCAAGTACACCGGAAGTAGAAGAAGCGGTTTTAGTTGTAGTAGCGCCCGACACCACTAGACATATACAATGTGTACATAAAGTATGGAATAAATTCATTTTAAGCTAAACAAAACACTTTTCAGGAAAAATCCTGAGAGAAACAAGTCGGTTTTTGATTTTAATTTAATGTATTTTTACATATCAATTAAATATATAGAGTAAACCATTTATGAGTAACGATGTCATCGACAATTTTTTTAAAAGAGATTGCAAATTTTAATACAATTCCAAAAAGAATTTTTGCTCCACTCACCAGTTTGTGACCGACAAAGAGATGATTCTACATACTAAAAATCTCATAAATTAACACTAAAATGCTTACCAATATTATAATTTGTTGCATGTTCCATACCAAGAATGACTAATTTCGCGGCTTTTTTCAATATTGTTTTATAAATTTACCAATCAAGGTAGTTATTGTCTAATGTAACATTTGTTTTTAGCTTCAACATAAGCTAACCTAAACTTAGGTGACCAAACCAGTTTTATTGCAAAAAATTGACTGGAATTAATATGTACTGAATGTTCCTTGAATTCTGGCAGGTTATTTTCATATAATAAATTTTTTGATTAATCTCCTGTTATACTATATAAATTATAGCTATGATAATACTAAAACCAAAATATCAGTCAAGTCAAAGAACTTCTAAAAAGATGTCAAATATAAATATTTAACTACTAATTTTGGGTGAAAAAGATTTCTTATAGAATAAACTAGGAAAACTTAGGGAAAGTTACTAGTATGAATATCAGAAAACTTGTGTATTTACTATAGGAAATCCCCAGTTTCTTATGCATCCGAAATTAGACATAAAGCACTCGAATATAATTCAGGACCCTACGAGAGTTCCTGTTTCAAACTTTTGGATATTAGCACAGCGCTAACGATCCAACTTTTCTTTCATCGCGGAGAAACAGCCACCTACTAATGTCAGCTTTCAAATAAATATTTAAAGTTGGCCAGAGTTGTGCTGACATTGCGGTCCAATTTTTTGTTTTCTGAAGTTTATGCATAGTCCTTTAGAAAAAAAGTTATATGAATGAAATAAAATGAGATAAATGTCACGAAATATTTTAATTAACATTTTTGTATTTTACACGGATGGCACGTCAAGGATTAGTTTTTTCAGAGTGTTGGATGTACAGATTTTAAAAAGATATCTTATTAAATGAACTTTACTATCTGTAAAATAAAAGGATTATTATACAGTGTGTACATACAGTATGGAATCAATTCATTTTAAGCTAAATAAACAATTTTAAGGAAAAATCTTGAGAAGTCGGTATTTGATTGTAATTTAATGTATTTTTACATAACAATGAAATATACAGAGTAAACCATTTGTGAGTAACGATTTCATCGACCATTTTTTTAAATGGGACACCCTGTATATTTTATTTTTTTATATAGCAAATTTCAAGACGATTCCAAAAATATATAAGGAGAAAGTAATGGAGAGAATGAAAGTAATGATAAGACCAAGGAGGAAGTAAAGTAAGCAACAAAAACACCCCCAGTAGTAGTGGAAGATAAAATAAAGACGCTGAATTTATATATCAGGTGAGGAATATTTTATGCAATAATAACTTCACGATACTTTCTCTTCAAATTTGCATGTAGCAAATTTTCCTAATAATTTATAATTATATAATATTTTATCGATTTAAATAATATTTGTTCTAAAACGATGCCACAATTTTTTTTATAATTTTACAATATTTGGATATAAAAACTAATTAAAAACACTTCAAACATGTAACAAATCATTTAGTTCATCAATTTTACAGATTAAATTGTTTATTGAAACATTATTCTTTAAAATTTTACACAGGTTATATATTCTAGAAAAATTCTGCATGCTGCTCGAATTTCAACGAAATTTGAATGAATTTATGTTCGTAATGATGTCCTGTGCTCCATACCTCAAAAATTTTTAACTGGAGTTGGCACATGACTGTTGAATATTCATGAATTGCTGTGAAATTCTGTCTCAACATTGCAGTTACAAATTCCATACTGTCGAGTGTTGTTTCTGTTCCAATAAACACATTTTAGATATGAAGCTCTTGCTCCTCAACATATGGCTATTATTACATTTGTCTGTTCGATGTAGAATAAACAACAAACAAAGACTGAAAGTCATAAATTTACTGAAACCTTCACTATTTAAGGGTAATAAATTAATACACTTTAAAAAATTCATGATAATTTTCAAAAATTCTCCTATTTTAAGTAAAAATTATTTATCCGATTGCAAATATTTTATTTTCAAACTTTATTCATCGAATAATATTAAATATAAAACTTTTATTTAACTAAAGAGGAAATCATACCCAGTTTGCTAAATTAAAACTAATATATAGTGTGTTCAATATAAAAACTTACCAACCCCTGTAATTTAAAAACCGCTAAATATTTCAAAATTCATCGGAACACGTCGATTTTTATTTTAAGGGGGACCTTTATTGGAAGCTGCAAGTTGCTATGGCATACGTAACTCAATAGAAAACTATCGAAAAAATATATCAATGATAATAAATCAATTATCAGACAAATTATAACTCAAATCAAAACTAACTTTTAATCGTCAAATAATTATTCAAGTTGTATCCCAAACAATAAATTTTTTTGCTACAGTATTTTCACTCTATTAATTAAACATAATGAAACAAATGACGACTAGACATGTTTTTTAAATCAAGTAATAAATGTGTAACGGATACCAAAACAAAACAGAAATATTTTTTAATTAAATTAATTATCGAAAACAGATCGTGTGTCTATTGTATTATAAAACTTTTTCAATAATTATTTTCCAAATAGTAACCACATAATTTGACAAAATTTTTAATTATAAATTTATTAATTGACACAGGGATATCAAAATTGAATATGGGATTTGTGAAAATTACTTTTGTGAGACAATAACCATTCAACTAGAACTTTATAACTGCTACAAGATATTTTCAACACAGATGTATTCACAGTTTCCAAGCATATCTAATAATATTATTAGATTGATTATTTTTGAAAATAGTAAGAAGTAGTGAAATTTTAATAAACGCTGTTGAAAGAATTATAGAAAATATTTATCGTAACATGTTAGAAGTAGGATATGATTAATAAATGGTCTTAGAAAGGTAAATACAATGGCTATTGGGAAATTTTGACTCAGATGATAGTGTAAATGTCTATAAATCTCTTACAAAAAGACCAGAAAAATATTATGTATGAAACTAATTTATAACTATATATAATGTTAAAATAAACTATTATAATCAGTCAATGACCATTTTGTACAAAAATCAAGAAAAACTAAATGCTTTAGAAAAACTCCAACCAACCACATATAATAATAATAATAATAATAATAATTTTGTTAGTTTTTACCGTATTTATCACTAATTAACTTGGATTATCAAAGTGTAATTATATTTCGTGATTATTTGAAAATGGTCATTTTATGTTGTAATTAAAGTAGTGTAGCAAAGCGGGTTCTGGCCCGCGCATGCGCAGTGCGCGCGTCCCGCAGTCGAGAGCAGCCATGTTTAGTCCAATTATGCCAAAGTTCCGCAAAGTGTTAGTAGATGGCGTTGGTGGCGCCAAAGTTCCACAAAGTGTTAGTAGATGGCGTTGGAGAGCGGCGGCGGCCATGTTTAGTCCAATTATGTTAGAGTTCCACAAAGTGTTAGTAGATGGCGTTGGAGAGCGGCGGCGGCGGTCATTTTTAGTCCAATTATGTTATAGTTCCAGAAACTGCCACCACTACTAGATGGCGCAATGAACGTTGCCGAAAGGGCATTAGTGCCTAACTTCGTTGTTATTGGTCCAATTGAATCGCGGAAAAAACAGGCATTATCTATAAGTGGCGCAGATGTCAAATTTAAAGAAAAGCATGCGCAATGAACGTTGTCGAAAGGGCATTAGTGCTTAACTTCCTTGTTATTGGTCCAATTGAATCGCGGAAAAAACAGGCATTATCTATAAGTGACGTAGATGTCAAATTTAAAGAAAAAACATGCGCAATGAGCGTGGTCATAAGGGACGTTGCCGAAAGGGCATTAGTGCCTAACTTCGTTGTTATTGGTCCAATTGAATCGCGGAAAAAACAGGCATTATCTATAAGTGGCGCAGATGTCAAATTTAAAGAAAAGCATGCGCAATGAACGTTGCCGAAAGGGCATTAGTGCTTAACTTCCTTGTTATTGGTCCAATTGAATCGCGGAAAAAACAGGCATTATCTATAAGTGACGTAGATGTCAAATTTAAAGAAAAAACATGCGCAATGAGCGTGGCCATAAGGGCACAAAGCGCTTAACTTCGTTGTTATTGGTCCAATTGAATCGCGGAAAAGACAGGCATTATCTATAAGTGGCGCAGATGTCAAATTTAAAGAAAAGCATGCGCAATGAACGTTGTCGAAAGGGCATTAGTGCTTAACTTCCTTGTTATTGGTCCAATTGAATCGCGGAAAAAACAGGCATTATCTATAAGTGACGTAGATGTCAAATTTAAAGAAAAAACATGCGCAATGAGCGTGGCCATAAGGGCACAAAGCGCTTAACTTCGTTGTTATTGGTCCAATTGAATCGCGGAAAAGACAGGAATTATCTATGAGTGGCGTAGATGTCAAATTTATGAAAAAAAATGCTTGATCATGATTGGATAATTATGTCACGTGATCTATATCTAGAGGGGTTATTATATAATATTTTACATTCTATTAATAAAAAAGATATCATTTTTGTCAATAGTGTTATAATATTCCTCCGAAAATTGAGCTTACTTAAGTTAAGTAAATTTCAAAATCTAAACTTCAAAGTGTTAAATAAATATTTTAATAACACACAAAATTCTATTACTAAAAAAATTCCGGATTTTTTAAACTTTTTTTGAACTAAAAATTTTTTAAATACGGCCCTGCAATCTACATTTTCTAAAAAAATTTAAAAACATACTTTAACGGTTATACCGGATGAAGCCTCCCGTTAAAAATTAGATAAGCCTGATAACGAGAAAAAATAAAACCACATTTACAGAAAACAAATTCTAGCACAAATATCTACATCCGTTCACACAGGATGTAGCTTCCTGGATAAAAATTAGATAAGACTGTTAAGGGGACAAATACAACCACATTTCCACGAAACGAATTTAGTTATCTTCCCACAGATAATGTTGTTGTTTTTCTCGAGTGCTATAAAAGCCGAAGCCGAATCAATCGACAATTCAGTCGTAAAAGTCTCTTCAACAGTGCTGCTGCTGCTACCAGTTAGAATTCAGTGAGCTGTTTCCAGTTGTTTTTTACATTGTGCTGCCAGTTAGTGTCCAGTGAACAGTTTCCAGTCGGAGTTATTGTAATAAGTACATTTAATGTTAATTTTTTTAAAAACTTTTTTTGTACCAGTGCTGTAGTAAATTTTCAAAAATCTAAACTTCAAAGTGTTAAATAAGTTAATTTTTTTTGCAATTTTAACAGTACAAATTTTTGATTTTTTCAGTAATTTGTACCAGTGCTACACATTTTTTTGCTGTTAGCTTCAATCCGGCTAAGACTTTTTTTTGGCATCCACATCTTTAAGCTTTTAAAGTAAGTGTTTTTTTCGGTGGTTTTTTCATGCTAGTATTCGATTTTTTATTATTATTTTAGATGAGTTTTCTCGAAAAATTAAACGAATTTACCTCATCTACAGATACCGAAAACAAGCCCATAATTAAGCTAAAGGACCTGCAACCCAACATCCCAAAGAAAATTTATCGTGTTCAGCTCGCCAAATCCAAATTTGGAGGGGAATCCATCCTAGTGGAATTGGAGGAGAACGTTGTCACCTTTCTGCCCAAAAGGTCTACCGAAATTTACAAGAACCACATCGACGATCTAAACAAAGGGGGCTTCAGTTTAGTTTTTATTGGCCTGCACGAGATATCCAAGAGCTGTGCTCCGAGGACCTTATTCAGAATAGAAAAAAATTAGGTGAGTTCAGTCATGAATTTCGCACTTACGTTTAAAAAAATCGAAGACCTTCTTAAAACAACCAAGCATAATATTTCGACATATTCTGATCAAAATAAATGGTTATCACTAATCAGCACCCACCTTAGGAAATGTAATTTAGCTATAAAAAAATGTAATTTCACGGTAGGGGAAAAAAGAAAAATTTACACCAAAATGGGGCAGTTGAAAAGGTTACGGTGTATCATTAAATTAGCGTCTTCCCATGTAGTAGGGGAGGGCATTAGACAGGGGCGCGGTACTAAAGGGGGCGTTAAATGGGAAGACGTCAACGCGATTTTTAACAGTAGAATTAGAACGGGGGTTATTATAAATTTAAAACATAAAGAGGTAAAAGATTTTTTGCAGGCCGCTTACAATTTATTCAAATAAAAAATTTCACAAATTTTAAAAAATGATACACCGTCGCTAAAAGTAAATGTCACATTTTGCGGCGATTTTTTAAAAAATGATAGTGATGGCAGGGAAGTAATTGACATTAAATACTTTGGATCCCCAAATTTCGTTGTTGATTTGGGGACAGATTTTGCGCAAGAATATAAAAGCATTGTAGATTTTATTTTAAACAAACTTTCGGAATTTCAAGAAAAAGACAGTGGGTGGGCGTTGTCAAAAATAAATTTATTAGAAGTAGCTATTAACAAATTTGAAATTGGGAACGGTTCATCCTTCATTCCACTACCAAAAGAAATATTTGTGAAAAAGGCATGCATAAACGTCAAAAATACAGACCTGGCGTGTTTTTACTGGGCCGTAACGAGTTTTTTGTTTCCTGCTAAAAAACACTCTGAATATACATATAATTACCCTCATTATAGTACAGTTTTGAATACAGACGGTTTAGAATTGCCTATGAAACTAACACAAATTTCAAAATTTGAAAAGTTGAATGATATCTCTGTAAACGTTTACGTTTTAGAACTAAATCAAACTAATAAAAAGTCATTTTACGTAGTGGTACCTGCACGTTTAACTAAAAATAAACTGTCACGTCATGTAAATTTACTTTTAATTCAAGATGAATATTTTCCAAAATTAAACGACTACGAGGCTCCTCCCGTCAACAATGAGGACACTACTACCACCACAATTAAATATCATTATTGTTGGATTAAAAATATGTCTAGACTAGTTTCAAACCAACTTAACAAAAGTAAAAATAAAAAATTTATTTGTGATCGGTGCTTAAACTATTTTCAAAACGAAAAAAAACTAACGGACCACGAAATTTTATGCATAAACAGCAATGATTGTAAAATTTCTTTCCCCCCATATGATAACGTCGAATTTAAAAATCATGTATACAAGCAGAAATGTCCATTTGTCGTGTATGCCGATTTCGAGTCTATTTTAGAAAAGTGTGATAAAAAGATATCTCATACAACTACCAAGTATCAACACCATAAAACATTTAGTGCAGGCTTCTACTTAAAATGCAGCTACGATAATCAGATTTCCTACTACAATAGTTATAGAGGGGAAGATTGCATGGACTGGTTTGCGAATCAAATGTTAGAAGTCGCGAAATTTATTGAATCTAAATTATTAAATATTGTTCCTATTTGTATGCCTACTGTCGTCGCAAACGGTGTCTGCTGTCACATTTGCGACAATAAGTTTAAAGAAAAAGACATTATCGTTAAAGACCACGATCATTTTACGGGATTATTTAGAGGGTTCGCACATCAATCGTGCAATCTGAACTTCAAAAAACTATTTGTAGTGCCAATAGTTTTCCATAATCTTAGCGGATACGACAGTCATTTTATTATTAGAGATCTTGCTAAACGTGGACCTTTGAGTGTACTACCCGTGAACATGGAAAAATACATTTCTTTTACGCAGTATGAACCAGAAACTAAAATTAAATTTCGCTATATAGACTCCTTTAGATTTTTGGGTACCAGTCTCGATGAGTTGGTGTCTACACTAAAAATAGAGGAGTTGATTACATTAAAAGGGGAATTTGGTAACTTGACTAATGAAACGTTCAAACTGTTGACGAGGAAAGGTGTTTTTCCATACGATTACATTGATAGTATTGATAAGCTAAATGATACCACTAGTCTTCCAGCAATTGAGAGTTTTTACAACAAATTAAATGATTGTCATATTTCCGCGGATGATTACACTCATGCGCAAAACGTTTGGCAAGCTTTCCAAATTCAAAATTTAGGCGAATATGCAGATTTGTATATGCGAACCGACATTCTCCTTCTTTGTGACGTTATGGAAAACTTTCGAACAACTGCTCTGGAAACTTACCAACTAGATCCGGCATGGTACTATACTATGCCCGGATATACTTGGGATTGCATGCTCAAGTACACGAAATGTAAATTACAAATTTTAAAAGATGTCGACATGTTGTTGTTTGTTGAGGCATCAATACGTGGAGGAATATCTGTTTGTTCAAACAGATATTCTGAAGCCAACAATAAATACATGCCTGAATACGATTCTTCTAAGCCGTCCAAGTACCTTATGTACTTTGACGTAAACAATTTATATGGGTGGGCAATGTCACAGTTCCTCCCCTATGGGGGGTTTGAATGGGAGCCCAATACAAACATTGACATTACTCAGATTCCCGACGATTCACCCGTCGGATATATTTTACAAGTTGATTTAGAGTATCCCGAAAGTTTACATGACGAGCACAAAGATTTCCCATTTTGTCCAGAACACCGTAAACCTCCCGGTTCCAAATTGTCCAAATTAATGACCACCCTTTACCCGAAAAAACAATACACTCTGCATTACCGTAATTTAAAACAAGCCCTCGAACAGGGCTTAAAATTAACGAAAATTCACAAAGTACTAAAATTCAAACAATCGGCTTGGCTGCAGTCCTATATCGAGCTGAATACTCGCTTAAGGACTGTAGCCATAAGCAATTTTAAAAAAACCCAGTTCAAACTCGCTAATAATGCCGTATTCGGTAAGACTATGGAAAACATCAGACTCCATAGGGTAGTGAAATTACTTACTTCTTACGAGGGTCGTTACGGTGCAAAAAATTTGATAGCCAGCCCCCGATTTCATAGTCGAAGAGTTTTTGACGACAAACTTATGGCTATCGAATTAAAGAAGGCTGAACTACTCTTCAACAAACCCCTGTATATCGACATGGCTATTCTGGACATTTCTAAAACCTGTATGTATGATTTTCACTATAATTTCATGTTACCAACTATGGGGGTGGAAAATGTAAAATTAATGTACACTGACACCGATAGTTTTATTTACGAATTAAATTGCGATGACGTTTACAAAAGTTTGATTGGAGAGCATTTAGAAAAATTTGACACTTCAGATTACCCCTCAAATAACGCCTATAAGATTCCTTTAGTAAATAAAAAAATTCCCGGTTTAATGAAGGATGAAGCTAATGGTAAAATTATGACACATTTTGTGGGATTACGATCAAAAATGTATAGTTATAAAGTGCAAGGTGGCAAAGTAGTGAAAAAATCAAAGGGGGTTAAGTCCAATGTCGTAAAAAATAAAATCATATTCGAGGATTACCTAAATTGTTTGCAAAATAATAATAAAAAATATATTACACAACACACTATTCGATCTTATTTGCATGATGTATATAGCATAAGTCAGACCAAAATTGGACTTAGCCCCTATGATGATAAGCGTCAATTACTTCCCCACTCACATGGCACCCTTCCGTGGGGATATAAAAGTTAATTTTTTCTTTTTTTTGCCCTACCGTGGAGTTTAACGGGGAAAGTTTTTCAAAATTTTAATAAATTAAGATGTGATTACTGATTATTAGCTTGCCATAATTTTGAAATATTTATTGAATATGCAGAAATATTGTGCTTGGTTTCGATATGATTTACATGAAAATAAACGAGTGCGATTTTCAGACTGAACTATGTGCCAAATGTATTAGTTATATATATACTTGTTTGCCGTATTATTTGTAGTTTTTTTATTTATGTATGTTTAGTTACTGCATTATTTGTAGTTTTTTATGTGTGTTTGCTTATTGTATTATTTGTAGTTTGCTTGGGTAATAAAAAATAAAATATAAGAAAGAAGTGTTTTATTTCAAAAAACTTGGTACATTTTTTTAATTTGAACAATGATTTAATATATCATTAATAACATCATCTTTATAGTAATACATGTACTCTTGTAGAGCATTTTTTTCTAAACAATTTGGCATAACAGCACAAATTAAAATTAAAGTATTAAATCTACTAGTGTCGTCGTCACAAATACTATTGAAATTAACAGCAAAATAAGTTCGTGTAGAGTCTATTAAATTACAGTAGAATGTATTAAAGTTCAAGTCTTCTAGCAACGAAATGTAGTTCTTCACCAAATTGCAATTTGCTTCAAGGATGTCGGAAACATCATACTCGTCCAGATAGAACTCGACTCCATGTTTGTTTGCAAGTAGAAACTTGGTATCGTCGTACACTAATTGAGTAACTTTACAAAAGTCTCCACACGGGAAAACTACAGGATCGTATTCGTCAGGAGGTGACGGTAGATTCTCGTGAAAAAAGTCATCATATCTCTGGCGCAGCAATTCAATAAACGTAGTCCACTCAAATGTACCAAACGAAATTCTTCCGGGTCGAAGTAAAGGTGTTAGCGTTATTACAGGAGTAAAGGTTCTGGTCGGACTTATTCCGCACAAAAGTGCATAACTTCTTAGGGGAAAGTTCGTTTCCAGTAGATGGTATCGCTCCAATTTAGCAGCATACTCGTATGAAATTAAAGCTTGGTCGATTTCCTCAACACAATCATTAAGCGACACTGCATAAGGTGAAGGAGGTGTTGGCGACGGCGACGATGATGACGATGCCGAGTCACTTTCAAAAACAATTTCACATGAACTATAACCACTATCTTGACTACTCATGTTGTTGTTGGTTGATTTAAATTGTAGGTGTACACGACTGAATAAAATGTAGGTTCGCACACACACTTGTATTTATATACCCCCACTATGAGGGACAACGATAAGTTTGAAGGTTATTAAAAAAAAGGCCCCTTGAATTGCTAAATTTGTTCGTATTTTCCATAAGATTCTATACAAAATCAGTCTTGGATAGACAAAAATTCTATTGTTTAAATGTTTTATTTTGTAAAGTATTATACATTTTATTTCTATGAGTTATATTTAAAACGGGATTAATAATTTTAGCAGATTCTTCTATTCGGCGTTTAAAACGTCGTTGATTAAGATATCTTGATTCCCAATCACTTGTTTCAACATCTAATGATTCCCATATGTGAACGTGATTGTAATCTTCATTAAAAGTTACTTTCTTCATATCTTTTCTTTAAGAACATCGGGGTATTTGAATATAAGTTCTAGTAATAAACTATATGTAATCGGATGCGCTTGTTTTATAGGCTCCATTGTAGTAAGAGCTGTGTTGATGATATCTTCCTTGTTTTTAACCGCCATTTGTAAAATTTTTAAGGAACCTACAAACTGCTGGCTTTTTAATACTTCAATGTTGTGCGTAATTAAGGGTAAGCATCTCCAGAGCTCGGAAAGGGAAATTGATCCTAACCAGACAGTAGCATGTCCAGTTAATACTTTCAAAACAGTAATGCTTTCAAAATTTTCAAACTGTAACAAAAACCGGCTAACATCTATTGATTCCTGCTTTCCCGCTGTTATAAAATCTTCAATAGTTTCTTTGAAGGATAAAAACTCCTTCCACTCTTTTTCACTAAACACGATACAGTTTCCTTTGTTTGCAGATATTTTCACACACGGAGCAAAATTTAAATCATGCGACAGACTCACTGCGACATTCGATTTATTCAGGTAGAACCTTTGTTCACCCAAATAGATATTTTTCACTTTTGATTCTTCTGTAAACTGCATGATGACTGCCTGACTAACTTCACCGGAGCAAGTCTTAATATTTATTAGTATGAAAAAAATGGGTGGGGATTCTATATTTCTTAACTCCATAGCACATTCAGTGTGTTAGGCCTGAATGGTATTTAGCTTTCCCATTTTATGGTACAATCACATTTAACGGATTTTTCTATAAATAAAAAAGAATATTTCTTATCAACATTTTTCAATCCACTTTGACTATTTGTTTAATTTTCATTCAACAACCTTTTTTACTCATAAATTAAAAACCTTTTTTTGTTTTAATATGATTTATTAAGGATATCTAAACATTATTGAATAATTATTTTCACCGTAATTGGTACAGTTGCATTTTGTAAAGACTCCTTCTGACCACGGATTGCTGAAAAATGTTGTAAACTGATTCCCTGTTTTCATTAGATGTTGAACTATTTTGCATGCGTAACCTTTTCTTCTGTGTTTGCCAAATGTATATATATAATTTAATATTCTGGGAACATCATGTTGTCCTAATGGATCGAAATCACATCTTGATAATAAGGCGAACGCTGCAACTTCATCACCGATGTAGAGGATGTAACAAGATATTCTAGTTTCTTGACTCCATTGTTCAATTAAAAGATATTTTACAGGTAAACGCAATATTTTATTTACAGCTCTTTTACCTATAAGAAATTCAATTTTTTCCATCTCGATTGTTTAGGACCGAACGACTTGTGTTAATTGTACTCTCTGTTTTATTTCGTTACCACATATACAAATGGAAAGATAAAAAAGTGAGTGGGGGTCTAATAATCACGGTATGTTCACGTGAAAAGGGGCTTTTTCGCGATGTTTTAAGAAATACTCGTTCTCAATAAAATACGTGTTTCTAGGTTATCACTTCATTCGCGGTTTTGATAATTTCGTATTGTTTTTAAGTTTTCAAAATTCAACATGGCTGCGCTCGTGGGCGAGTTCATTATTACAAGAGGGGGTGACACGTGTAACAGCACGTCTGTGAAAAGTCTTATGCAATAATGTTATAAGTTGCACAAATTAGGTACCCATTTGCATAACTGTGGCGCTAGATAATCCGGTTTTACAAAGGAGCATCTCACATAAAATTTTATTTACACTTTATTTAACTATATTACATTGGTAATAATAACTTGTAGTGTATCTCTAAAAAATAGGTTAAACATTTGACGTTCACGTGGCGTAAAACGTGAGGTGCGTGACGTAAAACGTGAGGTGCGTGGCGTAAAACGTGAGGTGCGTGGCGTAAAACGTGAGGTGCGTGACGTAAAACGTGAGGTGCGTGACGTAAAACGTGAGGTGCGTTACGTAAAACGTGAGGTGCGTGACGTAAAACGTGAGGTGCGCGACCTAAAACGTGAGGTGCGTGACGTAAAACGTGAGGTGCGTGACGTAAAACGTGAGGTGCGTGACGTAAAACGTGAGGTGCGTGACGTAAAACGTGAGGTGCGTTACGTAAAACGTGAGGTGCGTGACGTAAAACGTGAGGTGCGTGACGTAAAACGTGAGGTGCGTGACGTAAAACGTGAGGTGTGTGACGTTTACGTGACGTGTGTGACGTTTTTGATGTTTTACGTGGCGTTTACGTGACCTTTTTGACTTCATCCTGTATGGTAATTAAAAGTCTCTCTCTCTCTCTCTCTTTTTAAAAAATTTATAAGAATAAATGCAAAATATATATACGTACACATTTCTTACATTTTCATTTATATTCAACATGTGTGTTGGTAAAGTACTTGTACTGCTTCTCTTAACAGCCCACGCAAATTCTGCGAACGTTACTCTAGAATATTTTGTATCATTTTTGCAACGGTTTGGCTACATTAATCAAAATGAAATCGTAGGTGATAGCCTTAAAAATGTGTTAGCAAATTTTCAAGAAAAATATAATCTACCTGTGGATGGAACTCTGAACGCTGCCACTATTCAATTAATTAATAAACCTAGATGTACTGTTGGTGAAAATTCATTTACAACGATATCAAGATGGCAAAATAAAACGAGTTTGCGATGGTATTTTCCTCAAGCCCGTTCGGAACATCTTTTAACAGCTCAAAAGGCTTTTGCAATATGGGAACGTGATTCCAATTTCAATTTTCAACTAGTTCAATTTCCAACACCGAAACCCGATATTACTATAACCGTCGTACCCAAAAAACATGATTTTCGAGAAAGCTGCACAGGTCACCATCGATGTCCACAAAACTTTGATGGGCCTGGGAAAATATTGGCTCACGCACATTTTCCTAGTGCTAATGGATGTATTGAAATTCATATGGATGCTGGCGAGCAATGGTATTTTGGGGATGATGATGATAATGTTCCTGATGGTCAAGTAAGCTTTCTTATGGTGTTGGTACATGAAATCGGTCACACCCTTGGGTTAGGACATAGTGAAGTAGGGTCTGCAATAATGTTTCCATGGTATCAGCAAAAGTTAACTCCTCTAGATGAAGATGATAAGAATGCATTAGAATTCTTGTATGGTCCACGACGACGACGAACGCCGACAACAACGACAACGACAACGAGTACAATTTATCCTCCAACCACTCGAAAACACATTTCTTCTTCTTCTTCTTCTTCTGTTAAGGCGCCGATGACTGTTTCGCTTCAATACAAAAATTTATGTAATATTAAATCACCTGATTTCATGTTTCTTGCAACAGCTCCAACGTTTCCTAATTATCGATTGTACGTCGGATTTAATACATCTTTGTGGAAATTTGATTTAAATAGTATGCTCATACCTTCAAGTCCTGAGCCGTTAATTAATTATCTACCCAATGAACTTAAGACTTCCTCGACCCCATTTTCTCACATTTTTCAAAATTCAGCGGGGGATTTAATAACGTTTGGTAATCGAAAATGTTATGTAGCCTCATTTCCAAATTTAAATATTCAAAATGATTATTATTTACCTGTGCCCTCAGATGCTTATATTAATGCGTTATTTCAATCAAATAGTGGTAGAACTTTTGTTTTCTATAATAACGTTTCCTATGTAGAATACAATAATGATCCTGGAGAAATAATTAGTCGTGGACGTATAACCGATCAATTTCCCGGTATACCGATGGACTTGACATCAGCGTTTAGATATATAGATGGTTTCATTTACTTTTTCAACAAAAACTTAAACGTATATTACAAATATAGTGAATATACGAAAAAAGTTGTTGAAGCTGGACAATTTAGTTGGAATCTATTTAACATACCCTGTCCCAGCGTAGGGTTAAAAGAACAATTGAAAACCTTATTGACAAAAATTATATCTTTTTATGAATAAAATGTACCTACCAAGTAAATTGAATATAATAAAAAAATAATTAAACGGTTCGTTCTTTATTATATACTCTTTCAGCACAATTTTTTTGTTTTTCTTCGAAAAATATTACACATGGTGAAATGAAAATTTTTTTTTGATTTTTAATAAATGATATGAAAAATTTTTGAGTTTTAATGAAACACCTTTTGCATATTTTTAGTTGTTTATTGCAACATTACATGAGGATCGAAACCTTCTTTGAATACATTTATAAAGAAATTTTAGTAACAAAATACATATAGCAGATAACGTGAGGCACGATATTGTAAATGTCTTGTTAATTTCACCATTTAATTGTCCATCCATGGCGTCACCGGCACCTGAAGAACTGTTGGTGTTGGTTGAATTCGTCTTAAGGGGTAACAGCAACATAGTACTTTTTTCGGTATTCTTGTATTGTCCAAATTTAAATCGCCCAACTGCTTTATAACGTTTTCTTTGTCTTCGTACAGTTTAATATCTTTACGAAGTTGCTTGAGTCTTTCTTCAAATTTAAGGACTTTTTCCCAAATATGTTTGTCTTGACGACGCATGTCTTAAAGCAATAATCCCTCCAAGCGTTATTAATAAATATTATATAATAACCCCCTCTAGATATAGATCACGTGACATAATTATCCAATCATGATCAAGCAATTTTTTCGTAAAATTAGCATCTACGTTGCTTGTGGATAATGCCTGTTTTTTTCCTCAATTCAATTGGATTAATAACAACGAAGATAAACGCTTTGTGTCCTTATGGCCGCGTTCATTGCGCATGTTTTTCTTTAAATTTGACATCTACGGCACTTATAGATAATACCTACCTTTTTCATAATTAAATTGGACCAATAATAATGAAGTTAAACGCTAATGCCTTTATGACAACGTTCATTGCGCATGCTTTTCTTTAAATTTAGCGTCTATGTCCCCTTTACATGATATCTGTCTTTTTCGTCATTCAATTGGACCAATAATAATGAAGTTAAGCGCTTTGTGCCCTTATGACAACGTTCATTGCGCATGTTTTTTCTTTAAATTTAACATCTACGTCACTTTTACCTGATACCTGTTTTTTCCGCGATTCAATTGGACCAATAACAGCGAAGTTAAGCGCTTTGTGCCCTTTTGGCCACGTTCATTGCGCATGTTTTTTCTTTAAATTTGACATCTACGCTACTTCTAGATCATACTGGTCTTTTTCGCTATTCAATTGGACCAATAACAGCGAAGTTAAGCGCTTTGTGCCCTTATGGCAACGTTCACTGCGCATATTTTTTCTTTAAATTTGACATCCACGTCACTCATAGATAATGCCTGTTTTTTTTTCCTCAATTCAATTGGACCAATAACAAGGAAGTTAAGCGCTTTGTGCCCTTATGGCCACGCTCATTGCGCATGTTTTTTCTTTAAATTTGACATCCACGCTACTTATAGATAATACCTGTCTTTTTCGCTATTCAATTGGACCAATAACAGCGAAGTTAAGCGCTAATGCCCTTATGGCAACGTTCACTGCGCATGTTTTTTCTTTAAATTTGACATCTACGTTACTTATAGATAATGTTTGTTTTTTCCGCGATTCAATTGGACCAATAACAACGAAGTTAAGCGCTTTGTGCCCTTATGGCAACCATCATTGCGCATGTTTTTCTTTAAATTTGACATCTACGTTACTTATAGATAATGTCTGTTTTTTTCCTCAATTCAATTGGACCAATAACAACAAAGTTAAGCGTTTTGTGCCCTTATGGCAACGTTCATTGCGCATGCTTTTCTTTACATCTAAGTCTAAACGACTTTTATACATTTCCGTAAATCAAAAATCAATTGCGTGATCAACATTTTTCAAGTACAGAAGATGAAGTTGAATTTGACATCTACGTTACTTATAGATAATGTCTGTTTTTTCCGCGATTCAATTGGACCAATAATAATGAAGTTAAGCGCGTTGTGCTCTTATGGCAACGTTCATTGCGCATGCTTTTCTTTACATTGGACATCTACGTCGCTTATAGATAATACCTGTCTTTTTCACCATTCAATTGGACCAATAACAACGAAGTTAAGCGCTTTGTGCCCTTATGGCAACCATCATTGCGCATGCTTTTCTTTACATTGGACATCTACGTCACTCATAGATAATGCCTGTTTTTTCCGCGATTCAATTGGACCAATAACAACGAAGTTAAGCGTTTTGTGCCCTTATGGCAACCATCATTGCGCATGTTTTTCTTTAATTTTGACATCTGCGTTACTTATAGATAATGTCTGTTTTTTCCTCGATTCAATTGGTCCAATAATTACGAAGTTAAGCGCTAATGCCTTTATGGCAACGTTCACTGCGCATGTTTTTTCTTTAAATTTGACATCTACGTCACTCATAGATAATGCCTGTTTTTTCCTCAATTCAATTGGACCAATAACAACGAAGTTAAGCGCTTTGTGCCCTTATGGCAACGTTCATTGCGCATGTTTTTCTTTAAATTTGACATCTACGTTACTTATAGATAATGTCTGTTTTTTCCTCAATTCAATTGGACCAATAACAACGAAGTTAAGCGCTTTGTGCCCTTATGGCCACGCTCATTGCGCATGTTTTTTCTTTAAATTTGGCATCTACGCCACTTATAGATAATACCTGTTTTTTCCGCGATTCAATTGGACCAATAACAAGGAAGTTAAGCACTAATGCCCTTTCGGCAACGTTCATTGCGCATGTTTTTCTTTAAATTTGACATCTATGTCACTCATAGATAATGCCTGTTTTTTCCGCGATTCAATTGGACCAATAACAACGAAGTTAGGCACTAATGCCCTTTCGGCAACGTTCATTGCGCCATCTAGTAGTGGTGGCAGTTTCTGGAACTTTAACATAATTGGACTAAACATGGCCGCCGCCGCCGCCGCCGCTCTTCAACGCCATCTACTAACACTTTGTGGAATTTTGGCGCCACCAACGCCATCTACTAACACTTTGCGGAACTTTGGCATAATTGGACTAAACATGGCTGCTCTCGACTGCGGGACGCGCGCACTGCGCATGCGCGGGCCAGAACCCGCTTTGCTACACTACTTGTACATAACTCGATAGTTTTTAAGTACCAAAGTTATAAACGGGTTAAAATATTTATTGAATGTTATATACGAAAAATAAAATTCATAATGTCTTAATTTAAAAATAAAATATTTTGTCATGTTGCCAACTTTTAGGAACAAGTTACCAACACAAAAATTATATTTGCAATTCATGTTCCAATCAAAAAACCTGACTTTTTAAAATTTTACCATTTATCTAAGTCCCAAAATATTTATCCTTTATTTGGACACAATAGAAAAATCTGAGACGGTAGTACCACCCACTCTCGAATGGTAATCAACACATTAAATTATAATTCGTTAATGATAATCTCAAAGAATGCATATTGAATTTCAGTTTCAATTAATACTGAGAAGTTAATAATACAACTTTAATTAAAATCTCCGAATTGTACCACAAACAAAATCCAAATTCAAAAAATAAACCTATTTAGTATATACCAAGACTTCGCAAGATTTCCAAAGACCTACTGTTACGAAAAAGATTTTAGAAATAAACAAAATTACAGAAAACCTCAAATCAATACAATGAAGACGAAGAAATCACTAACAAGACACCGATCCTGAACAGGTTATTTGTAATAATTATTTTTCTTTAGGGTTTGCGATCCACATCAATTTTAAGAAGTGGAAGGATCTTGATTAAGTCATTCTTAGGTCACGAAAAATGTTATTTCTTTTGTGAACTTATTCCTAATTACACATAATTTGTTAAAATCGCGAAAATTGTCATATAAAATATATTTAAGTGAGAATGGCATTATAAACACAGTTTCCCAATTATAGGGCAGTGCAGATACAATTATAAAATTAAGCAAAACATCAGAGGAGAAAAATAAGAGAGGAATATAAGGAATATAAAAAGAAAACCATACAAAAAACATGAATCTAAAGTACAAACATAAGATAATAAGAAAAATGACCAAATATTAATATTAAATAAACTCTAAATAATTATTTGCCACTTTAACCAACTCACTCAATGTACAATTAAATATGTCACAATTATCACTGATACAGTTGTACAGATTACACATTAGATAAATTGGATCATTGATCAAAATATTTGTTCTCGCCTGCACGTTTCTGAACAAATCTGCTCCATAGAAGTGAACTCTAACTGACTAGATAATTCATTGTTCCTAATATCTCGTTTAGATAAATTTAAGAAATCATTCCCTGATTTTATGATCTTAAGAACGAAGGATTTATAAGAACACTTTACATAAAATTATAACGGGGTTTTTGTATGAAATTCAGCTTTCTTATTTCATCTTATCTACGTTTATGTCAGTGCAGAATAAGACCCGTCCTACACATTTACACACTTTCTGAACATATTTATTAAAAGTAAATGAAGTTTTAATAAAAAATTAATAAATGATTTTAACATTTTGTCATCAACCTTGTCAACGTAAATTATAACTGCAAATGCTCGACCAAATTTCCGTCTATTGACGTCCTCTAACGTAAATGTAGTCTGCATCAATAGGGTTGAATTGCACAATTGAATTTAACTTCGAATATTCTCTAGAGGAATAAGTATCTTATTCCATGAACATTCTCTTCCATGTATTTAAGAGTTTTGTCATAGCCCTTCGGGTTATAGTAAGTTGTCGCCGACATAAATACCCAACGCTATTTATTGTCTGCTTCTTTTTTTCAATCACTTGAAGAAACGAATTAAATACTAGGATGATGAACCACATCGTCCCATCTCAAAATCACAAAATGAAGATCACCTATTTTATTACTTAATATTACGAAAATTTTTAATACAATAGGTAAAGTCAATTATTTTTCGATACTTGACTTGGGTAGTGGATTTCACCAAATAGAAATAAATTCACAAGATTTAGACAAAACTACTTTGAGTATACCACAAGGACATTTTCGTGTCAAACATTTTAATTTACAGCTCCCCCTTTAGCAATATTTGGAATGATTAAAAACGGCTTTCGACAGATTGTGACGCATAATTTAAAGATACTGTAAGATACGTAAGAATTCTTACACAATCAATCATATTCTTAAGACATGTTAATATTCCTGATGACGTAAAACCAAACTCGGGAAAAATATCAGCCATTGCAGATTTTCCAATTCCAAAAACATAAACTGATATAAAAAGCTTTCTTATAACTTTAGGTTATTATCGACGCTTTATAAATGATTTCACAAAAATATCAATGACTACATGTTTATAAAAGGAAGCCCAAATTATACACTTCAAAACAATCATTGATTGCTTCCAAACAAAATCTTTACGAAACTTTTTAGTTTAATTACAGACTTTAGTCAATTTGCAATCAGTACAGTGTTATCGCAAGGTAATGTGTCAAATGACAAATTCCAGGATTTTAAACGACTTGGAAACAATCTGAAAATAAATAAATAGCTTTTGTGTGGGCTTTAAAACAAACACAGACCGTTATCCTTAGTATTTAACCTAAATAAACCTAACTGTACATTAATACGGTGTCTACTTAAACTAGACGAATACGACTACAAAATAATTTCCAGGAAAGGAAAGACTAATACCTACGTCGACTGTTTATGACGTATTTCATTAAACGCCTTAGAAAATAAATCCTTAAAGTGCATCCGAGTTAAGTTTGCAGTGATGGGTGGATCAAATGCTGACGCTTGTAGTTTTCTATGTTGCCGACCAAAATAAGTAGAATTAACTTTTCTTAATAATATTTAACACGCACAAAGATTCAATTTGTGGATCCATTTCATTTACTAATAGAAAATAAGCTCATTGAAATTAGTACACAATAACAAAAAACAAACTGACAACCATGTAGAATCCATTGTATCACCCATTTTGTGAATTTTGAATATTGTCAAATTGACTATTTGAAGTTGGTTAATTATATTGTTTTCCTGTGCACACGGATTATTGTGTTATTTGTTACAAATACACAGGTTATTATGATTCAGGTATGATGGTATTGTCGTTTACATGGTTTTCTTACATTCATTTCATTATTACATTTACACAGTTGCTTGAGATTACATATTCAATTAAATTCGCTATTTTATAATCTGATGTTTCGAAATGATATAAATTTTGGCAATTTTGTTATTCTATTCACTTTTTTTATAAACGACTGTTTCGTGGAAAAAATTAAAATAATAAAAATAATGATAACTTTTATTTACAATTTTATCGTAAAATTATTTACAAAACTACCATTTTCAGGCACCTTTTCTTTGTCACATTTTACCCAAGGATTCCACGTGTTATTAAATTTTTTTGGATCAGAATTCAAATCCACTTCTTTATTTGTAGCTGTTACCAGTTCGGTCGAGTATTTAGCCAGCATCTTTTTTAAAGTAGCTACGATTTTTTCTTTATCTTTATCTTGCACTAAATTTTTTGTTTCACAAGGATCAGAATATATGTCAAAAAGACATAAATTATTACATAAAAACAATTCAGTGTTATCTGGAGGTCTGCAAGAGTTTAAAGTGACATTGTTTCGTAATTCTCCAATCGTTGTTTTGTCTAGCAGTTTAGTGCCTTTTAGTTTTTGAATGGCTACATTAACCGGACTTTTTAATATATCATCTATATTGTAAACTGGATTTTCTGATCCTCTGCCACTTTCGCCATGATACTGGTTGTACATTCCTTCTTCGAACGACCCTAACAAATATTAATGTTTAATTAAACAAATGAATAACTGTAACAATGTAACACTTAAACTTATTCAAAGAAAAGCTAATAATTATCCTAAGTAGACATAAATTACTGATAGCACTATTGGGGATTAGGAAAGAATATTGACAGCGGTTAGATACTGGTATAATCTTCAAAAGTTCAGACAAGCTATGATACTTTACAGAAATTGCAACAAAAAATAGGAAGCAAATATGAAGTATTGCCAGCCAAAAATTTAACCAAAAAATTAGTCACACACTTTCAGTATGTAATATAATCTATGGGGTAAGGATGATATTCAGGTGGACGAATAGAGGACGCAACATTTGTTAAACAACGGCATAATTATTCTAAATAACATTTTTAATTGATACTTTTACTGGAAAGTTGACACTCTCATCAGGTATCAAATTTACATTATAATAGGGTTGGTTCATGCTGCGGAATGAACCTATGTAAAAACTCGTGTAGATTACAGTTGTAAAAATGAAACAGCAACATATTTTGTTTTAAACAAAGATATTTTGGACTGAATATAGGGACCTCAAATATGCTTATTATTCGATGTCCATGAAACTGTAGAAGTTAGTATGTTAGTACAAGGAATGGGTACAATAAACGAAGAAAAGTTACAGGAATAAATTTTTAAAGGGTTATTGTTCTACTCAAGAATTATCAGCGAATTCTAATAAATAATATTACTTACCATTTAATAATTTATAGCGACCTTTATAACCTAAAATTCCGGAATATTTATTCTGATCATCAATATTTAGTAAAACTGTAGACCTTTGACTAGTAATATTTTTCGATATGACATCCCATTGATCTATTCCGTCAATTTCTCCCAAATTTTCAACAGTTCCTCCCGCAGCTCTATAAAATGTTGGTAAAATGTCTGTAATGTGAATGAGCTCTCTATTTATGTAATTTTTGATATCAAACAATGGACTATAGATGACTCCTGTTCCTCTGACACCTCCTTCAAATAATGTGAATTTTAACTAAAATGAGATAATAAAATATTTATTTTCCCTAATACCAGCTGTACAGGTAACAAACACCCATAGGGAGAAAACCATGAAAATAATACTTGTAACAGGTCCTTTTGTTTTCTATTTTTTATACTGATTTCTGCGAAATTGGTATAATTTTGGAAAAAATTACTTAGTATTTTATTATTAATACAACTAATCTAACAAAGTTACCAAATTATAAATAAAAAACAATTATTTATGAATTATAGGAATTATATTCTGAATCGTGGGACCGAATGACAACAAATGAACTACTCCTTCGTCAGAGCCATGAAATGACTAATAATATAAAATAAAATATCTTTATGCAAAAACAATAAAAAATATATTTTCTCAGCTTTCGTTTTTTTAATTTAAACAATTAGTGAAATTGACGTTCTTTGAATACCCATTCGTTTTATCATTTTATTAACTTACACCTCTAAACGGCCAAGCTGATCCGAAATTTTGGTACCTTCCGTGGGTCTGGGCACCATTGTCTGACAAAAATAATACGACAGAATCTTCTAACATATTTCTTTCTGATAATTTTTCTACTATTTCTCCAACAGACCAATCCATAATATTTACCAAATCTAAAAAATGTATTTTTATTAATAGATTAAATTTTATATGACAATTAGAAAAAAATAATAATTTATGTAATTAAAGTACTAAGCTGATACACTTCATGGGAATATTAGTAAAAATTGTTTTATGAAATATTTTTATTGTTTGGATATCCAAATTGACTATTAGAAATTCAAGTTGTATTTGATATATTAGGTTTTACGTTGAAGCAATATATTCAATTTAATTCTATATTGTCCAAAGATTATACGAAAAAATAATTCCATTGATATGAACATCTTTCGATAATAGAGTCAAATATTATGAGTGTTTATTTTTAATTCTAGCTATTATAATTTTTTTTGGTATTTATAATTTTATTGCAGATATTAGACGAGGTGAAGTATTTTTATAAAATAACTGATGGTATATTATTAAATCGGGTACCTGCATAAGACCTTCTTCCATCATGTTTAATATATCCATAAATTTCGTTTGTCCTCGTGATATTTGGTACACCCAATTCTATACCATCGTGACCAGCATGACCTGCTAAATGGGACAACACCAAAAATAATGGTTTAGACGTGTCGTGTTGCTCTATGACCTCTAAGGATTTTTTGGTAAAAAGATCAGTAGCATATTGACCCTGTACCTGCCATTGCGGTTTAAAACCATCATGAAGGTCGAATCCGGTGAAATTCTAAAACAAGCCCGGATTTATTCATTTTTTTTAATTAAATTATAATATTTGCATGTATATTTTTCGCAACAATAATTAAGTGATTTGAAACTAACAAAAAAAAATGTTTAATTAATATATTAAAATAATCTTCTCCATATTTAAAACCTTTTTATTGCTGCTTAGTTATTTATACATTCATTATTTCTTATTTCGTTCTCATTTAAATAGGGAGGAGCTTTTTTATTTACCAACCTCTTTGTTTACTATTTTATTTTATTACTTTCATAAATATCAGATCCGAAAAACAATTGTTGTTTTTTTTAAATGGCACTTGGAGTTTATGCATTCAGCCAGTCAATATTTTTTATTAATTTCCAATATTACGTTTTTATACATTCATACAGCATTCACACACCGCTCAAACTACACCCTTGCCGAGGCCGGTACTTCAGTAATTGAAATAATTTCTTAAAAATATTTTTCTTTAAAAATTAGTTATGCAGATCAAACAACCTGTAACTTTTAATGTGAGGTCTTTATTTGTTAGAGACTTAGACTAAACCTCATAATGGTAAACATCTTTAAAATGACTAAGAGGCACGAAGATAAACCTAAAGCAGCAGGGTAGAAACAATAAAAACTATCCTGTCCTCCTTACCTCTTAACCAACCAGCAAAATAATATATTTATTACCCCGTAGACGATCAATTGAAATTGACAATTGCACTTGAAACAAAAGTTGCTATGTTCATTCCATTTATTCTATCATTTCTTTCTTGTTGTTGCGAAACTAACGGAATCATTATCAATTTTCTAGTTACACTATGAATCTCTACCCTCAATCGCTATTATCAATGAATGCCCTTTAATTAAATGATAATCACATTTTATGACTGCAATTGTCAATTCTAATTAACAATTTAATTGATCGTCTCTGGAGCAATTTAGACACGAGTCAATCATCCTAAATACCAAGCCCAAAAACCATAAGCAGGTAATGACACTAATAAAAAAAAAAAATTCAAAGACCACGAAAAATATTCATCACTATACTTAAATAAATAACCAAATTTCAATAAATAGATATTATCGCATATTTAAGCCTTGACCACATAAACTTAATTTGTGTACGTCTTATTAAAGTGTGAAAGGTTCTAATATGTGATTCTTGCCAATTGCAGATAAAGGGCAAATATTTAATAATTAGAATTTGGAAAATTTAGGAAGCACAGACGAAACAACATTTCCACTCTACTAGATTTTACCCTAGGCTAAGATGTATCTACAAAACATTTAGAATTATTTAGAAGCATCTATATTGAAACGAGTTGGTTATACATGGTTATACAAATTGTAATTTGCGGAAATAAATTGTACGATTGAGAATAGTTCATTTAAGTGAAAAAGATCGTATTGAAATATTAATGAGCTACAAATTATTTTTCTTCTGTTTTGGATGAAATTATTATTACCGTATTATTGGTGTACGGATTAGTTACATTAATTTCATAACTAAAGTATCCAACATAACCACTCCAGTAACCAAAATGTGTATCAAAACCACGTCTAGTTGGTGTATGTTCTTTGCAAGCTGCGCCTAAATGCCACTTGCCAACTAAATGGGTCGAATAGCCCAACTCTTTTAGAAGTTCCGGCATAATGGGGACTTCGAAAGGTAAAGCACGGTTTTCTCCTGCATCTATTGGAATTCCTTGTAGACCTGAAAACCAAAACTAGTATTAGAAACTTATCTCCGATTTAACTGAACTAAGAATTTCTAGCCATACTTATATATACAGAGTGGGCCACAGAAAACAGTCCACCCCGATATTTGGCAGTATTCATTAGATTTCAAAGAAATGTTGAATCACGTCAATTTTTGGTCTAAGGGGGGCACATTTTTATGATTCAGACATCTGCCATTTATCAACCCCCTCCCTTCCACTTCCCCAACGGCTTTATTTTAAATAGGGAATATACCATATGTGGCACATCATTAAAAAGGCATTTACATGTAGTGTTCAGGCATATGATCATCCATGATTTTTTTTCGATATGTACACCGTTTTTGCAAAAAAAAAGTCTTAAATCATTTAAAGTGCAACACCTTTTAAAAATGAAACGCAACGCCTATGTTTTGCTAATGTTTTTTTTGTATGCTTATTTTTTAATAATTTTGTGAAGATTATTATTTGTTCAATTATATAAAATCTATTTAAAAATACAGATAATTCAAACTTAAAATGCATATTCAAGACCAATAGATTCAAATTTGTCATATTCAATATTATTTAGAATTATGTGAAAGCGAGTATCATCTAATCGGTTATAATACACGTTTGAACCAAGACTGGCTAAATTAGAGATAATTGTGATAAATTAAGAAATCCATCACCTATTTTGTAAACCACTTAAAAACAACTCTGCTAGAAAATATTTTATAGTGTTCCAAAGGTCTAATTGTCCCTAAGGATATATTAAAGTTTTATAGTGAGATATTATTTTGTGTTAGGCAAACCTTTTAAAATTTCACGTATTTTTATATCTTACAATGAACACGTACCTTAAGTAACCAAACATTTTTAAATCAAGACAGTAGTTGTAAAGGTAAATCAAGGTACCTCACAGAATTATCTCAAACTGTAGAATGTTAAATAAAAGGAAGTTTAATCGTTGGGTAGACATATTTTCTTAATTGCAAATTGTTTGCTCCGCAAAACCTCATTAATAATTTACAAACTATCCGAAATAAAAGTAGTCATTTTTATTAACTAAGTTAATATTTTTTAAAAATCTCATTAAACAACTCGGTAATTATTCTAAATACCTTTATAACTTTCTTCTTACAACACCGCCCATTTAAAAAGCTAAAATGGCAATTTTGGCTGAGAGAAAGATACTCAAACCTATTTTGTACATGACAGACGATAATTTAAAGAAATCTTAATTATTTTCATGGAGCTTACACAAAGAGTTAAACTTTAAAATAAGTGCATTCGATGACACTATATAAACTTACAAATAAGATATCAAATATTCAAAAAGTATAATAATTTCCTGTAGGAAATTCTAGACAGCTACATGTTGGTCCATGAAACAATATATTTTTTTAAGTATGCGAGTATGTAGAAAAATGTTTGTACCTAATCTCATGGGATATTTTCCTGTAAGAAGAGCTGCTCTAGAAGGAGTGCAGGTTTGCTGGGTATAAAATTTATCCAAAATAATTCCATTATATCCAAGAGCGTCTATATTAGGTGTGGGAATTTGATTTGAACCGTGAAAACTAAAGTCATTCCAACCCTAGCACAAAGAATTTTAAGTTTTTAAAAGATTGTTAATTAAAACAACTTACCACATCATCTGCAATTATAATGATAATGTTCGGCTGTTTTGCTATTTTGTTCTTATCACAAAACACTAATGCAACCAGAAAAAACAAAAACCATACACAATTTTTAAAACCCAACATTACGAATTTAGAAACGGAAGCAAGAAAAAATTATCTTCAACTCTTTTGTTGAGACTCGTTACAACATCGATCGCGTAATAGAATAAATTATATGAAAACGCACACAGAATTAATTAAAATCTACATATTCTTATGAAAAAATTTAGAGCAGCTGAATTGAAGCAAATAAAATTATTACATATCCATTGAAAACAAATAACGCCAATAATTACTGTTTATAGTGAATGCGGTTAGAAATCATATATACTCAAATATGGATAAAATAAAACTAAACTACGAATTCTTATAAATTATTTGAACACAACAAAGTCAAGGCATTTATTCATGAACGTTACAATGTCAAATGCTTAGTGTCATTAATTACTATAATTCTATTCATTTCTTTAATTTTTATTTTATCAATATAGGTGAACAATTATCCACTTATAAACAAAATTCAGCCCTTTTCTTGGTTATTGTGCCGTCATTGAAAAATTTTGTGTCAATCATAATGTTAAATATGCATAAGTGAAAGTTATAATGGTACGTACCTCCTTTAAGTTTTTATCTTTTTGCCCCGATTATTATTTTTAGCAATCTATGTTAGTTCTAATTGCGCAACTTAACAAGATTTGAAATTATAAATAAACAGATAAGTAATTTAATTCATCCATCAAAATCAGCCTAAACTCAAACAACATAAGTATGGCTGAATAGGTAGTTGAGAAGCCTACATCCGTTTATTTTCATCCTTAGTATAAGTGTAACCGTTCATAAGATATTGTTTGATTCATAAGCAAGAAGCCTAATTTTATTGCGTCATAAATTTTTCTGTAAAACATTTCCTTCAAACTCTTGTTTTCGCTTTCGAAAAGCAAAGTCATGTTTCTGAGATTTTAGCAGCTATAGATAATTTGGAATCATTGGAAGAAAGTACTGATTTGCGGAATAAGTGCACTATTTTTAGTAAATTAACCCTCTTTCGAAGAACTGAAATAAAAACCAGTTTCTTAATCATAATTATGAATATTACAAGAATTAAAGAAGCCAATAAATTCATTTATAGCATACTTTTCTTATAATTAAAAACAAATAAGTGAAATGTTATACAAAAATGAAGCTTTGATATTATTTTAAAGTCACTCATTTTAAACGTTTTAAAATAATAATGAAAGATTTTTTATGCCTTTCGTACGTGGAATCCGTGATTTTATTTTCAGTTATAAATTTATTTGTGTTAAATATTTAAGTGACCACATAATTGACCAATAAGCGTAATCATCACCCTTCTTAGTTTACTTCCAAAATCGTCAAAAACACAAACTCCGCTCTTATAAGGTTATTACTCGTCACATAAGTTAAAGCAAAAGTTTTCAAAGTTAACGACCCTTCAGTAATCAAATGAAAACTCTGGAATTTAGATTTTGTTGTGAAAAAGAAAAAATTTGTGCAAGTGAAACATAAATCTACGCAGAAAACACTACTAAAATGTTACTGTTAATGTGTAAATGTCTGTAATTTCGCCATTTTTATTAAAGTTATTAGAAAATACTCTGACGTTCACCATGATTTCTTAGGTATTTGTCGAAAATGTTCTCAAAGGATTTATAGGCGAATAACGATTGACAAGTTGGACCCTGTATAAAATCTTTCAGATATATTTGTTGTTTATTTGTAATTATTTATATTTCCTATTTCAGTATTAACAATATAATTAAGAATACGATAATTATATTGAGGATTATCAACTTGACATGACAGATTGTTTCACCGCTAAACGAAATTCTGAAGAATCTGTAAACTTAAATTAGTTCACCTTTAGACCGTGAGCCTTAAAGAAATCAACATAATAGAAGAAACAATTATAATCTGAACAATCCTATTCATTTATATTTAGAAATAAAAAATGTATAGATAAAATTATTAATTGACAAAGGATTATTAAAATCAAATAATGTATTATTAAAAATTACTTTATTGACAAATATACTTATTTATATAACACTTTAGATATGTTTATGAACTAAAGATAATAAATCCTAGAGTTTAATAGAGAACTTATAATTAATTGTGTCTTATACGACTTTCGTAATTGTTATAACGGCGTCATCGCTATCAATGACATAGCCAATACAAACTTAAATATAGATTTTGTGAATAAAAAATGTGTTGACCCTTACACACAATGTCTCTTAAAATATAGACAAGTGTTCCTCATTTTCGTTAAATTTAGCCAAATCGTATAAGAACACATTTAATGTATTAGAAACACTAACTAAAGATGTAAACGTAGACGACGTTGACGAAATAATCAATAAAGGATTGAAAAAGAAATGAGCTGTCTCAATTAGACAACAAAGACTTAAGTTTTTTAGACAAAAATCCAACAATTAATACATTATCGCATATACAAATAAAACTGCTTAGAAACATTATGCACACCCTAAATAAATATATGCAATATATTTCAATAATAATAATTTACCAAAAAAAAAATATGTATTTACATGTCAAAAAATTTACTACCTGGTCATTCTTGTCCAGAATCATCTGTAAAACCAAATTGATGTCCTGAAGGCGGACTTTCATGAACTTGTTTGGGCCGAGGCACCTGTCGGAATTTTGTTTCGCAGATGGGGAAAAAGGGGTTGAAAATAAAAACCTGAAATTAATGATTTAGAATTTATTATCGACCATGAGCTGATTGATTTATTATTATTTTTTTATAAAGGGTGTTTCATTGGAAAAGGCCTTAACTTTAACTGTAGATGGATGTCAACTTTGGTAGTTCCAAATAACCTATATTTAATGGGTTTTTCACCCTTTATAATTGAGATATAGGGTGTTTTATCAATTTGGCCTATTTCTTCCGAATTACTCTGTATATTATTTTGATATTTAGTACGCTTAATAACCACTATCTGGAAAAGTATAACCAAAAAGAAAATCCTGGCCCGGATGAACAAAATATTTAAAAACTCATCTTTCCAAAAAACAACATACTATGTCTCCAATTCTTTATAATTGTTTTTTATAATTCGAAAGAGCAGAAAAAACTGAATCTACTCATCTACTTTTTATTTTTTCCCAAAACATTACCTTCAAATTATAATTTTGAGGCTTACGAAATGGCATCGCAGATATTTTTGTTAATTTTTTGGGTGAAATAAAATTAATTTAACTTGATTGAATTAAGTTTGTATTTTAACAAACACAGATCACTGGAAAATGTGTCTAAAAGGCCGTACTTAGGACATAATCATTCAATATGTCTCGAATGTCTCGAATATCCTGTATAAGGATATTTGGATCTATCAAGATCAATTTACAAGAAATACATTTCTGCTTCCAAAAGGTATAAAAATACTTATTTCAACGTGGGGTATCTGAAATGAGTATGATTTCCTATCATTCAGAATAGGCTAAAAAAGACCACTACTCACCCTTTACACAATCCCTCATTTTTTTTTAAGTGGAATCCATTTTACCATCAATACACTGAATTTTAAATGTTATCACATTAACTCTTTGAAGTTGCTGAATTATTATTTGTTCTGTGCTAACGGAGTGTTATATTGTTTTTTATTATCATTTCATTAATACATCTAATATTCATTGTTACGTGCGTTTAATTATTAATTTAATCCACAATTTTATATTTCCAGATTCCGTAAATTTTGTAAAGCTTTTCAATACTTCCCTTTATCTATAAAGAACTGTTCGGTGGAACAAAAAAAGTAAAATATAAAGCATGTTATATACTAAATATAATAAAAATAATGATATACTTATTTCCGTTTTTATTGCAAAGGCCTATAAAATAATAATTTTAAAATATCATACAGAATTTTTTTTAATTATTTACAAAACTATCATTTACATGCACAACATTTTCTTTATCACATTTTAACCAAGGGTTGTTTAAATTTTTTTGTACTAATCACAATCGTAAACTACAATCTTTACAATTCATGAGTTAAAATTTATTTTTAAAATAAGCCATACATTAATAAAACTAATATTTTTTTAACTTTAGTCAACTATTTCTCCTGAAAACTAATTACTAAGACGAAAAGTTAAACAGTGTATTAAATAAAAACAATTGAACTACAAAATTTTATCTTATAAAGTAAGTACCTATAAAGATCTTAAAAAGCGTAAAAAAAAACTGTAGTAGTTAATATAAAATACGAAAATTCGTAACCGTGTACAGCTCGCTGAGCTAAGGACACTTTTGAATTCAATACCAAAGTTTCAAAAGAAAATAGTCAAAATTTTATAGTTATATGGTAAACAATCCCCTTAGTCGTCAGATTGTTTTGTATTTTTTCCTTACTCAGTATTTTATACTGAATTTATAAATAGTAGAATATTGTGAAATAATTCAATTCTATTTGCTCAACTGCCATTATAATATACGTCTTGAAAAAATAAAAAGTTATTTTTTAAAAAGTCTTTTGAAGGAGCACCCCAGTCAATTAGATACATAAATGACTTGTACAAAGACCTCAAAAGTCTGTAAAATAAATCCTGTAATTTACCCAAAAGTACAAATCGCTTTAAAATCATTCAGATTTAGATCTGTGAGCTACGAGAAAACAAGAAATCGGAAACATGTAGGTATAACTTGTGAGACGCTGCTAGGTAATGTGTTGAAATAAATATTTTAGGATATTTTGTTGCTAGAACGAATTTGATCAGGTGTAGGTGTATGCTAATTAAACAAAAATTCCCGGTTTCCAATTTTATTTTTTATTCAAACAATGAATGAAATTCCATATTTAAAATTAAGGGGTTTGGGAAGTGGAAGGGAGGGGGTTGACAAATGACAGATGTCTGTATCGTAAAAATGTGTCCCCATTAGAACAAAAATCGACGTGTTTCACCATTTCCTTAAAATCTAATGAATACTGCCAAATATCGGGGTGGACTGTTCTGTGGCCCACTCTGTATAATGAAATGTTTTTAGTATATTCCTATAACTTCTCTATTTTGTCATCAGTAGTATTACTTTTTTTTTGCAATTGATGATGTGTCTTATAATAAGAAAATTAGAAGATTATTGTACCCTTATTGGCTGATCTGAAGGTATTAAGGTGCACTTTCATTTTATTAAACATTTATGCGTTAAGTTCTTAAATTTCACACTCTTGTACTGTTTACTATTTGCGCAATTGTCTTAATAGAGTAAGTAAAAGTGCAAAGTTATTTAGTAACAATGTTTAAAAAATACATTTTCCCTGAGATAATTACGGTATCTCATCAGTGTAGATATCATAAATCTAAAGTAGGAGTTAAAATAGAACTGTTGTACAGGATTATTTCTTGGTTTTAATTTCTTATGTCATTAAAAACGAAATTACAAACTTTTAACATGGAATGTCAAGAGCGGATTCCCTCTGTTCCTAGAGGATTTTTATGTGGCACATTATAAATGATGAAGGATTTAAAGTTTGCTCGTTTCGTGACATGGGAGCAGATTAAATAAAAAGCGATAGACAATAGTTTCTATTAAATAGAACTGCAAGTTTTAATTAGTTTCCCTAAAAAAATATTAATTAAGCTCGGTCGATTCGCACCTTCACAAAATTAATTTTTTTACCTAATCAGTGAGGTTTCGTTAGTTTAGGATTAGTACATAATTATAATCAGTTTTTTTAATAATTAAAACAAATAATAATAATAATAAAACATTCTATGAACAAACTAAACAAGTAAATATGTACTTATCACAGAAATATAATACCTGAAGGAATTACGCTTGTTTTGTAACCCAGTTACAAACAAACAATGAGTGTCAAGTTCATGTATAAATCACAATCTTGTAAAGTCGTCATAATTGTTTGGACAGAAATGTGTATAAATATTATTTAAACAAAGATGTCTTATGAAAAAGAAAAGATTTTTAATTTAGTTCATCATTTCTTAAATGATGGTTAAATAATTTATTATGATATAAATTTGCCAAAGTTCTTCTGGTAAATTAACCATATAGTTAAAGTGCCAAATATTTGCCACTTGCATTTGTTTTCAATGTCAAGCCAATAAAATTGATTTTTTAAAGAAAAATTTAAATGACAAATCTCCTATAATCCCATATCAAAAATGAAACTGAGCCAAATTAATCTTTAGTTGTATCTTTCGAGAAATATCCTATTTTTGGTACTAGTACAAAAAGTAACCATAGTAACGGATTAGAACTATCATTTTGATATTCAGTGTTGAGTTTTTTTCCACTTTACAAAACAGCTTTTAATAAATGTATTTTATTCTCAAATCGTTAATGCAAATCATTTTTTTACAACGTCAACATTGACAACCGCTATAACAATTAGAAAAATGACAAGAAGAATAAAGTTATTGACTGTGTGGCCAACACGTTATTTTTAAAATCACCAAACTGGTCAGAGATGGGAAACACAACTCATAAAAATTTAAAAACTCTACATAAGAGTTGAACTAATCTTTTATACTTATTTTTTTATTTTAAAGCTTGAAGAAAAAATAGTATATGTTATTCGAAGTAGAACATTATATGTTTTGCTCATACTAGGCTCAACAAATAATGACAGCCTTCTACTGCTAGTAACATAATATACTATTTATTGCTTAGAGGCTAATAAACTTCTAAGTAGGTTAAGTATTTTAATTAGTGATAATATTTCGTTAGATAATGATTTGGTTGATTCAGCAAGCTTTTTACTTCGTTGAAATAAGTGTGTGAATAACGATTGAATTCAAAGAAAATATCTTTTATAACAACAATATTGATTTTACTTACGTCCTATAAAAAATCAACTATCGTTAATTTTATTACAAATTCCATATTATTAATTTTTTTTCACTACTGTATTACTGTATTAATATATATAACAAAATCTAAGCTACTTGTATTTCATTCTCATAAGATATGAAAAACGACATAGTAGTTGGATTGAAGCATGATCACTACTATCACACAATTTGCATCTGGCAGTGGCACTTACAGAATTGGTGTCTTAGAAAAACACAACATTTAGTATGAGAAAGCATTGTCAAGTTAGTAACAGTGACCATCTGAATTACGGGTTTTTTACAATTAATTTGTTATTATATGTACACTTTTAGTTCAGTTTGATTATTAATTTAAATTCGCAATGTAATAATTTGATTTCCAAATTACATAAATTTTGCCAATGTTTTTCATTGTTTTAATTTTTTCTATAAAGGATTGTTTCGTAGACCAAAAAAAGTAAAATATTAAACGAAATTTACTAAATATAATAAAAATAATAAACTTATTTTCATTTTTATCGTAATTTTCATTGACATAAAAAATTTACGTAAATATCAAACAGAAGTTTTCTAAAATTATTTACAAAACTAGAATTTACCCCCACGTTTTCATTATCACATTTTAACCAAGGGGTCCAAGTGTTATTAAATTTTTTTGGTTCAGAATTCAAATCCACTTCTTTATTTGTAGCTGTTACCAGTTCCGTCGAGTATTTAGCCAGCATCTTTTTTAAAGTAGCTACGATTTTTTCTTTATCTTTATCTTGCACCAAATTTTTTGTTTCACAAGGATCAGAATATATGTCAAAAAGACATAAATTATTACATAAAAACAATTCAGTGTTATCTGGAGGTCTGCAAGAGTTTAAAGTGACATTGTTTCGTAATTCTGCAATCGTTGTTTTCTCCAGCGGTATCGTGCCTTTTAGTTTTTGAATGGCAACATTAACCGGACTTTTTAATATATCATCTATATTGTAAACTGGAATTTCTGATCCTCTGCCACTTTCGCCATGATACTGGTTGTACATTCCTTCTTTGAACGAACCTAAAAAATGTAACTGTAACGAACTTATTCAAAGAAAAGCTAATGAATATCCAAATTAGAAAGAGATTAGTAGTACCACTATTAAGAATTCGGAGAGAAGATTGACAATGGTTAAATATCTGGTAAGATCTTCAAAAGTTTAGATAAGCTACCATATTTAAAGAAATTGCAACAAAAATAGAAAAAGTAAATAAGAGCTGAAGTAAGAATAGATTTAGTATATTAACGGGGGTTGTAATCAAGTACTGCTGGCCAAAAATGTAACCAACATACTTTAAGTAGGTATGTAATTTAATCTATATTAATATATAAATTTGTTAAAGAACGCCATAATTATTCTAAATAACATTTTGCTGAAAGAGCCGACGCTCGTAAAAATTAACCGGGTTTCAAATTTGCATTATAAGAGAGATCCTGTCGAGGGATGTATCTGTGTAAAGGCTTGTTAGGTGCAAATTACTTCTATTATCTTTGTAAAAATGAAACCGCAATACGTTTTGTTGTAAACAAAAAATGTTTAGAATAGAGCGACCATAAATATTCCTCATATCTGATCTCTTTGAACGTGAACATGTTGTCATGGGTACAATAAACAAATAAAAATTACAGGGCTCAATTCTTAAAAGGTTATTACCAGAAATTATCAGCGAATTCTAATAAATAATGTTACTTACCATTTAATAATTTATAACGACCTTCGTAACCTAAAATTCCGGAATATTTATTCTGATCATCAATATTTAGTAAAAGCATAGATCTTTCGGTACTAATATTTTTTGATATGACATCCCATTGATCTATTCCGTCGATTTCTCCCAAATTTTCAACATTTCCTCCCGCAGCCCTATAAAATGTTGGTAAAATGTCCGTAATGTGAATGAGCTCTCTATTTATGTAATTTTTAATATCAAACAATGGACTATAGATGACTCCTGTGCCTCTGACACCTCCTTCAAATAGAGTGAATTTTAACTAAAATAAGAAAAGTAAGAAATATTATTTATTTCCACTAATACCAGCTGATGTACAGGCAACAAACACACATAAGGAAAGAAACTAATACTTGTAATTGGTCCTTGACATTTTCATTTTTTATATTGATTGTATGCATTGTGCAGTAAATTAAATTAAAAAATCTGAAAGTGTGTTTATTAATTTACGGATCTGATTAGGTGTATTTTCGTGTATTAAAATAGAGGCCATGCTAAATTTTTAAATAGTAAGTAAAGTCGTACTAGAATTTTTTTCTATATGAAATATACGAAATAGTGTAGGTACTGTGATTAAATGATGATATAAAAAATATAAATTCGCACGTGGTTAAAAGCAAAATATACAGTGTCAAGCAGTCATATGGAATAAATCCATTATTTTAATTATGCATATTTTTAAGAAATCCCAAAACACGTCAATTTTAAATTGTGAAAGTACATCCTACAATAAAATATTTCATCGCTAAATTGAACCCCCAATCACCCCAAAAATTGTATTTTTCGGTGAGCTGAAGAAGCAAACGGAAAAGTTTTCGAAATGCCAAGCCACAAAAATGTTGAATACAATTACAGAAATAAGAGAGTAAGAGCAATAAATGAATCAAGAAGCAATAGTGAAGGAAGATCGAATGAAGAACATATAAAAAAATGGAAGCATAGACTCATACTAAAGGTTTCAAAGAGTCACAAGAATTGAAAGTAGGAGATAATAGCTGATAATAACGAAAACATAAATTATCTTCCGGCTACAGGAAGATAGAAAATAGCTAAAAAATATAACATTGTAAGAGAGAAACCTAGCGAGATGAATGATTAAATGGAAGAAAATAACATGGAGGGAGAGTGGATAAAGCCAGGACCCAGTAAGAGAACTAAAAAACCGAAAAGCAAAGAAATTAATGACTAAAATAATAACTAAAACAAATTAGATATTCTGGAAGAATTTAAAGAAAATGCTGGGATAATGGACAAAAATCAAGAGGAAAAGATAATAAATAAAACACCTCCAGTACTCTTGGAGAGCAGACCAGGCAATCATATGGATTTTATTAAACAGGTGCGAAATGTAATCAAATCTAATAACTTTACAATTCAATTTAATAGAGAAAATTTAAAAATATTTGGTGGAACTAAAGAATAGAAGGAAAGTTTGACTATCCATTTAAAAAATAGAAAATTGAATTTTTATACATACACAGATAAATCAGATTAAACGAAGGGTGTTAAAGGTGGTACCAAACATTGACATAGAACTAGTAAAAAAACAGATTGAAGAGGAAACAAAAATAAAAATAATAGATATAACTCCTGCGAAAGGTAATAATAGAAAATAAAATTGACACAAAATAAAAAGAGATTGATCTTTTGATCAAATTAACAACATATAGTTAAAGAAAACCCTCTACTAACGCCGAAAGAATAGCGGATGATAAAATAAAATAAACAGAAAATAATAGACAATCAATATAAGAAATAATGATAATATGGTGGTATCCGAAACATATAGCAAATTAAATAGAAATGAGTAAAATTCATTGAAGAAAATAAAATGAGAAAAGGCATAACCTTATTATTATTATTATTAGTATTATCCATTATATATTCAAAAATGTTATTGTTTTTAATTTTATTGCAAAAAATAAAACAAAATCATCGGATTGATGAAATTCATAATATAATAAATACTTAATAACTAATATTGTTCTTAATAAGTTAAAAAAACATTAATGTTAATATGGGAGATGTTAAAAATTCTCGCCACAAGCGTCTTGGTCAACATCATAATATTAAATAAAAATGTTTTCTAATGTTATTCAACATCTAAGACATGACTGACCTAATTTCAGCTTTTTTCTTCTTTCTAAGGCACAATATTTTCACCTCCAAATAAGTTCGAAATAAAATTTATAATGAACTAACTGTGACGTTAACTCAAGGTGAGATTGTAATAATGTCACAGTCAGTTGAGATGAAAATACCGAGCTTAAGTCAGCTAAATCGAGTGGTTTGATTTCGTATACTATAATTTTTACATATTCTTATAATCGATAATGCGCTCCATCTTCCTGACATCATACAATATTTGCTTGAACTTGTGCCCAAACATTAATCTTTTTAGAGGACTGTCTATATTGTTCTCTCATCCAGTGAAGTTTTTTTTGTAAACCAGTAGCGGTAATTTTAACCATTATTATAACTGTGGAGTGTAAAAGTTCACTTATGAATAACTAAACATAATGTTATCTAATATTTCCATCATTTGTTCATAAAAATACGTTCTTCTATAAAAATCGTCTTCCAAGAGCTTTTGAGTTGGTATGATTTTATATGGATGCATTTTGTCAAAAACTAAACAGTAATACTATTGAAGTTTTTGTTTAAAAATTTGGGGATTAAAACTGTCACTCAAAGAGGGTTCAATGTCGTTTCATAATCTAAAATTTACATGTTTTGGAATTTTTATAATATGCAAAATTATTGAAATAATGAAATTATTCTATTTGGCTGTAGCTTTATCTTTGACTATATTACTGGAGATGAGTAGCGTCAACAATAATTATAAAATGGATTCCGCAGGTGTAATTGTATCCTAATTAGGAAAAAATATTATTCCTGCTTTCGACTTTATTTTTAATTTATAAAATTAATGAAATTGTTGTTCTTTGAATACTTTGATTTTATTAACTTACACCTCTAAACGGCCAAGCTGATCCGAAATTTTGGTACCTTCCGTGGGTCTGGGCACCATTGTCTGACAAAAATAGTAAGATAGAATTCTCTAGCATATCGCTTTCTGATAATTTTTTTACTATTTCTCCAACAGACCAATCCATAATATTTACCAAATCTAAAAAATGTATTTTTATTAATAGATTAAATTTTACCGGGCAATTAGAAAAAATAACAATTTATATAATTAAAGTACTAAGCTGATACACTTCATGGGAATATTAGTAAAAATTGTTTATGAAGTATTTTTATTGTTTGGATATCCAAATTGACTATTAGAAATTCAAGTTGTTTTTAATATATTCGGTTTTACGTTGAAGCAATATATTCAATTTAATTCTTTATTGTCCAAAGATTATACGAAAAACTAATTCAATTGATATGAAGATCCTTCGATAATAGAGTCAAATATCATGTATGTTTATTTTTAATTCTAGCTATTATAATCTTTTTTGGTATTTATAATTTTATTGCAGATATTAGACGAGGTGAAGTATTTTTATAAAATAACTGATGGTATATTATTAAATCGGGTACCTGCATAAGACCTTCTTCCATCATGTTTAATATATCCATAAATTTCGTTTGTCCTCGTGATATTTGGTACACCCAATTCTATACCATCGTGACCAGCATGACCTGCTAAATGGGACAACACCAAAAATAATGGTTTAGACGTGTCGTGTTGCTCTATGACCTCTAAAGATTTTTTGGTAAAAAAATCAGTAGCATATTGACCCTGTACCTGCCATTGCGGTTTAAAACCATCATGAAGGTCGAATCCGGTAAAATTCTAAAACAATGAACAGTTGTTCGTTTTCTTATTCAATTATAAGATATGTGATTTGAAACTGTCAATCGTCTTTATTTAATTGACAAGCGCATTGTTTGTGTCTTAGATGGTCAATGACTCCCATTAATATTGCAATTCTCAATTTTGTTTGACAATTTTATTAACCGTCTCCGGGTCAATTTAGACCATAGACCAAGACTTTTAGACCGAACAACCCGTGAGAGTTATTATTGTATTAAATTCCTGTTAATCTATTATTCATGTTATAGTTTGTTTAATTTTTTTTAAATAAAATTTGTTAAACCTCCACGAGTATTATAATATATATCTGTAAGAAGACTCTGGTAGTGAAAGCGGATTTTAAACCAAAAAACATATAGTTCAATTCGTAAAATAAATATTTAGGTTAAAGTTATCTCATAAACATAGATAATTTATAAGAAGTAAGAAGATTGAAGAAACCGACAAGCTTGGTATTAAAATTACTACAACTAGTAGATTTTTGTGGGCCTTTTTGGCAGTTTTTATATTTTTCAAAACCTTTTTGGTATTTTTTGAATTTTATTTTGGATGAAGTTATTTTTACCGTATTATTGGTGTACGGATTAGTTACATTAATTTCATAACTAAAGTATCCAACATAACCACTCCAGTAACCAAAATGTGTATCAAAACCACGTCTAGTTGGTGTATGTTCTTTGCAAGCTGCGCCTAAATGCCACTTGCCAACTAAATGGGTCGAATAGCCCAACTCTTTTAGAAGTTCCGGCATAATGGGGACTTCGAAAGGTAAAGAACGGTTTTCTCCTGCATCTATTGGAATTCCTTGTAGACCTGAAATAACAAAACTAATATTGGAAACTTATCTACTATTTAATTGAACAATGGATTGTGCGCCATGTTTATATATTTTCCATAATTTTACGTAACTAAAAAGTTTGTTCTTTATAATCATCAAATGAATATAAGATAATATTTCGGACACACTGTAATAAAATGATATTTATATGGCCCAGATTATGGATTTTACCGCATATCATATACCAAAAAACAAATATAAGTTATCAAATGTCTTATAACTTTAAATACAATAACTTTTCCAAATTCTTACAATAAAGGGGTAATTCAGGTACCTCCAAGAATGTGTCACACTAAAAATGTTAAAAAAAAACTTTATATTTGGTAGACAGAATAAAAAATATATTTTCGAATAGCAAATTTAGTCATCTACAGAGTGCCCTAAATAAAAGTAGTCATCTTGATTAGCTAATTCGATATTTTTTTTAATTAAACAAATTACAATATTGATTAAAACATCATTTTGAACATCATAGATAATAATTTAAAGGAATCTTAGTCATTTTTATCGTGCGTACACAAACAGTTACATTTATTTTTAATTCGGGAACGATCCATAGAATTGGCAAAATAACATATTTAAAAAATTAAGGACTTTTAAGATAAGTGTGTCATTTATGAAACTTTACTGCCTTTACTTTTTAAATAGATATCATATCTTCAAAAAATTGCTGGTTCTGTAATTATTCAAGGTAGCTACTTTTAATTGAAATATATTATATTATATCTATCTTATCTTATATTTATTTATATGCATGTACTTAAAAATGTTTGTACCTAATCTCATGGGATATTTTCCTGTAAGAAGAGCTGCTCTAGATGGGGTGCAGGTTTGCTGGGTATAAAATTTATCTAAAATAATTCCATTGTATCCGAGAGCGTCTATATTAGGTGTGGGAATTTGATTTGAACCGTGAAAACTAAAGTCATTCCAACCCTAGCACAAACAGTTGTTTTAAGTTTTTAAAAATGTAATAATTAAAACAACTTACCACATCATCCGCTATTATAATGATAATGTTCGGCTGTTTTGCCATTTTTTTCTTATCACAAAACACTAATACAACTAGAAAGAACAAAAACCATACACAGTTTTTAAAATACCACATTATGAATTTAGAAATTTAATAAGAAATCAATACCCCGTAATAAAACAAATTACATAAAACCGCACACTCAATTAATTAATAGTATGTAACATATTCTTGTGGAGAAATTTCGAACAGTTGGATTCGAGCAAATAAAATATAATGAAGCAAATGAAAACCTATAGTTACTGATTCTTATAAATTATTTCAGCAAAACAAATGCATTTATTCATGAACGTTACAACGTTAAATGCTCAAATTCATTAGATTGTATTATATTTGGAGTCATTTATTTTATTTTTATCAATACAAACAATTATCTACTTATAGATAAAACAACTAGGCCCCGTTCCTTGTTAACTAGAATGTCGGTTCACTTTTGCCTTAATTAGCTACTCTGTATAAACTTTAACATATTTCTGACTACAACTTTTTAGCAGAGATTCTTGCATTTGATTTTTTCTGTGAACATTCATGTATATTTTAACGATTCAAAATTATCTCAAAATGAACATACGTTGATTTTACTAAACCCTAAAAATGTTTTGATTATTCTATTCCAGAATGCGATTTAACCTTTAAATTTAGAAAAATATTTTATATACTTGACAATCATAGAATCTCAATAATAATTTCTGAAGCAAAAAAGGGCCAAAAAACCAAAGCAAGTGTGAAATATTAAGATGAAAGGAGAGTCAATACCTTAAATGAAAAATTAATCAAAAAATTGAATGAAATGAAAGATATACTTGTTTAAGCGTTCAGAAATGTATTTTTTATAATTTGGTTGTTATAATTTATTCGGGTCTATTTTCGTAAAGTCAATTTGTGTTTGGGAAAAAGTTCTTCCTTCCAAAAACATCAAAAACTCTTTACAAGTCGTCGGGAATACGAAAAGTTGAAGTCAGCGATCACACTCGTATCCAGGCCTAATATACTATTCATCTCTCACTCAAATTATAGTAAGAATGCGACTGGCGTCTCCCTGAAACTAGAACTCACCCAGAATTTAGAAATATTCAGGCCACAGAACCGGGCTACAGACAAAAATTACCTAGTTACTTCACTGGATAGTTTTTAATATAAAGTCAAGTTGCTATAACACATTTTCTTTAAAAAGAACAAATAATAATCCACTCCTTTCTTATTATTATTTCTACTATACTATAGTTATTAATGAATACCCAAATTACTTTTTGTGTACTCTAAAAGTGATTCCACACTTACTACTGGCTTCAAATTAATAGTAATATTTTTAAAGTGGTGTCACGAAATATTAATAAAGTCTGTATGGAACAAGAGGCTAATAACCTTAGAAGTTGAAGCTGCCAAAGAATTGCTTTCATGTCAGATAATTAAGGATAAATAGATAGGTAAACCTCAACAAATATTTATAACAAACCCATCCTTTTCGGATTTTACATTTTGGTTGGCTTATCTAATATACTTGTATTCCGAAGTTTGATATCTCCCTTATCTTGAGAAATGGGAAAGAATGTTTTAAATAAAAATTATAGATAGAGTCAAGCTTCACATTTTAAGGTCACAGCATATCAAAATTATCTGGTTTTTATAGAATACCCCGTATATTTTTACATTGTTATAAACCTCTTGCTGAGCTAATTTCAACGATGTATCGTACTTGATGTTTAATAAAGGATTTACAGCCACCAAAAAATGAATATAGACATCTGTAGCAGCCAAACCGTTGAAAATCAATAAAAAATATTTTACATGTTCCTATCCTAACTTTTCAAGTTCTATGCATTTGAAATCTGATTTTTAATCTCTTTGTATCAAATAATTTTTTAAGCTATAGTACAGAACATGAAAAGTTAGGACAGGGACATTTTGATTTAAAAAAAAGTTATTTTCGGGTAGCTGTAGATCCTAAATCAGCTCGGCAAGAGGTTTATAAAAATCTAAAAATATACTGGGTGTTCCATTAAAAGTAACTTTGATGTGCTGTGACCTTATATTACAAAATAATTTTAAAATGAGAAGCTTGTGTCTGTCTGTAACTTTTATTCAAAACATTCTTTCGTATTTCTCAAGTTAATGGAAATATCAAACTTCGGAGTATAATACCATGTATAAAATAAAAATTCATACATTTCATACACCCTTAGAAATTTTAACATAAGTTACTGTGGACACTTACAAGCTTATAGATTATAACAAACAAATAATTCACATTAAGCAAAAAACACCTCATTGATAATAAAAAAAGGTGTTTCTGTTTAAAATTCAAACTGTTTGACTAATCTGTGGTAGTTTATAAGCTCTAAAAACAGATTCTAACAAACTTTCTATCAAATATAATTAACCTTGTGACGAGCCACTTAACTAAATGTTTGTCCGTAAAAATCGAACGTTTTAAGCTGGTTATGAGGTGGGTCAGATTAGTGTCCTATGTATGACAATGCCCAATGTTATACAGTTTGAAGTATTTCTGAAACAGTGATTAGCTGAGAGTATGAAAGGTTTCAAAAAAGTAATTTTGGATTCGCTCAGGAAAAGAAACCCTGATATTAATTGGGTCACACTTCATTATCATAGTGGCCATCTCAAGTGCCCAGACTAGACAGAATCTCAAGTATTCAAACAAATTAAAACTTTTGGAAACTCAATTGACGCAATTAAAATCCGCTTTAAAAAAATTAACAGCTAGCAAAATTTTGGAAAGCGTTCCATATTGCTAACTAAGACCCAAAATAGGATTTTGCCTACACAACATACACCTCATTTTGGGGACTTGTCCCATTTTTACGAAACTATTAATTTACTTTTTAAAGATATGTCACCAATATAATACGAACTTGATTATATAGCTGTAAATACAAAATGAGTATAATGCTCACCACTATATAAATATTACAGAGGGCATAAACATAAAATATAAGCATTAGGTATATTTTTTTACATTATTTGTTTTTATTCGTTCTTTCTTCTTATTTTTCATCAAAAATAAAGATTTTACATTTTTGAAATTCAAAGATTCATTTAGAAATTCAGGTTTTTAAAAACAAAAATTTAAATTAATTAATTTTACATACTAAAACTTAAAAATAAGATATTAATAGAAAGAAAAAATGATGTAAAATTATTCCGATAATAATGGAAATAAATCCAATTAAAGTTAGTATTACGATTCAAGCCAAATAATAAATTGATAATAATATCAGATAATTAGGATAAAATACCAAGTAAACACAAATTCAAAGCAAAATATAAATGTAACAGTAACTGTTTAAAAATGTTAATTTATCAAAAATATAAGTTTGCCTTCATCAGCAAATGATAAAGAAATACTAACTAACTCTGTGCACTTATTATTAGAAAGAAGATCAAAACTTAACAAACTAAATTTAATGTTCAGAAAATGCAAATAAGAGTAAAAGAAATTAGTATTGTTACGTATTGGTTTATTTTGGCCAACAACTTTTTTTAACAAAACTTGACAGATAATAGTCCTCACAAATTCATGATAAGTGCAATAGAAATAAAAACCACTCAAGTAATGAAATTTAAATATGAAGGGTATTAGAGTTCAGAAATAAAAACAGCTTTACACTGGAAAACATTAATTTTAAGTTTAAGGTTTTCTAAAAATAATTTAAGTGAGAACTTTTTTCATTTGTAATGAACAATTATTACTGTTTTTGAATATTAACACCTTTTATCTTGAAAATGAAGTTTTTAAAATATTTTTAAGTTTGTTACTTATTTTTCACCAATTTCCGAAAGCTATCATCTGTTTTTCATTGTCGGTGGAATATCGAGACACCCTTTATAATAAATATACCAATGATAGCAAAGGATCAAAGATATCCTGAACATTAGACCATAGTTTAGTCTTTAAACTTTAAGGAGATACATCCTAGTTGTAGTTTGCAAGGTTTAAGCCTTTTGTCAGATAACCAACAATAAATTTGAACCCATAAAATCCGTTATTTACATACAATTATGGCGAAGGCGACGGTATCACATTAGCTAAAAACTCGCAGAGAAGCAGCTCGGGGAAGAGTTAACCAGATTAAGTCTTTCCACCATCAAAATATAGCGTAATTGCGGCGAAATACTATTTCATTTAAATTAGATAAGAAAGCTTACAACGGCTCTCTCTTGTTCACATGTACTCCGTATAAAAACTCTCTTAATTTCGGCTTTTGAATTTGAAATTTGCGAGCAGAACATTCCGAAACAAAAATGAAATTAAACTTGGCTCGTGAAAGCTATTTTCTAGCACAGTGCTTTGTGAAATGGTTTATACACTGAAATATTTCCAAAGGAAATAAATATATAGAGACATATCTCTAATTTACATTAAACTTAAAATTGTTCTTTTATTAATAATTAAATTTTTTTAATAAATGTCAACATTCTCAAACAGAGTTCTATTATTGATCACCTTCCATATTTTTTAGGATCAAAATTAGTTCATATCCACAAAATTTTCTTAACAAAATAATGTTAACTAAGTATTCTAATCTAATAAATTTATGCAGATTAGCAGAAATGGTTTGCATGTATTTTGAATAAGTTTTTAACTCTATTAAAAACGACATTTCTAAAAGAGTTAAAATGATGGTGGTTTCCGTGCCCAGAGGATAGATCGTGTTTCACGTATTTGGAGGAATTAAGAATAAATATTGCAAATTCGGGAAATACAATGCTCTCAATAAGAGCAATAAGTATTAGTGTGGATGATGTCATCTTGAAAGGAATGGTCGTAAAAAGATATTCACAGGGAGTGGTACTGTCATCACTACTGTGGAATATAGTGCTTGACACCCTTATTAGCCTCCTGAACAATGCCAATCTCTGCACAATTGCAGATGCGGATGACTTGGTAATTCTGCAAACGAGTAGATTTGAAAGCATACTTTGCGACGGAATGCAGGTACCGCTCAAAATCATAGAACAATGGTGCAAAGACCTCTCGCTCTATTAATACGAAAAAAACCAAAATTGCCTTTTCACGAGAAAAGTGAAACTGAAGAAACTGAAAGCTCCGAAGCTCCTTAAAACAGATTTAAACTTTTCTTCATAGGTGAAATAGGAGTCATCGTTGACAAAAAGTTAACATGGAACTCGCATCTGGAAAATTGAATAAAACAAGTATATATCTCTGATGAACAATGCTCTAAAACTATAGGAGGTACTTAAAGTATGACTTCCAAGATCATGTCATGGATCTATACGGCAATCATAAAATCTATGCTAACATATGGCGCAATTGCTTGGGAACCTAAGACCAACCTGTGCTTAAATTAGAACAAATCCAAAGAATAGCATATCTGAACATTACAGGAGCCATGAGAACCACACCAACAAGGGCAATGGAGGTGATTCTGGGTCTCACTCCCCCTTGACATCCATATCAAAGAAGTTGCTTTGATGACTATGACACGACGCCACACCATTGGCATAGAAACTGATGAATGCTTGCGGCAGATTGAGAAATCGCGAGTGACAAGAAGCCTTGTGTACGATTCCGCTACTACAAGTGAACCAGAGAGAGGCTGAGGATGTGGAGTATACTCCAAATCCTGAATATAAAGTGGAAAATGTGTAAAAAAGCCAGACAGATCTCACTAGCATCCTGATAGCAGCTCAAGAGATCACCAGGAAGAACGTGACTGAGAAAAATGTGCACGTCCTAACGGATAACAGATAATCACTACTAATCCTAGACCAACCACGTATCACTTCAGGCTTAGTGCTAGAATGTAATCAAGATAGCATGCAACAACAACAAGGTAGTAACAGTAAACTGGATCAAGGGCCATCATAAATCGAAAGGTAATCGTCGCAAGGCTGACTCGCTGGTTAAAAGAGCTACCTCCCAGGAAATTTTGGACCTTGGCCCCCTCACTGGATTGACAGTATCAGCCGTTACAAATCTAATAAAAGAACGTTTTCTAGATATTTTGTTTGAAGTATCTCCAAAATATGTCATTGTTCTGTATAACTTGTTTTGTTTTATCGTGTATTTACCAACTAAATTGTCCGGATGTCCGTTATCTTTAGATTGTTTCGGAAAGAGTAGGTTAACAGCAACCTTCTCTTCTTTTTTTATTAATCAACTTATTTATTAGATGCAATTAATAATCATTAGAGACAACGATTTGTTTTATTATATTAATTTTATTATATTAATTTACCGTTTAAAATCATCCTTACTCATTGGTATTGAAAAGGCTCTATGTATCATTGAATTATATATAAGCTGCTAATTTATGCGACATAGGGTGATTTGAGTTATAAGGGATACTCGTATTTGTATGAGTTGGTTTACGATAAATTGAATAATATTGAAGATTACAGTTTACTCTTTTGGTATTTATATCTAAGATAGAAGAACTTGATTTATTGGAGGAATGTGAAATAAAAAAAACCCCTAAAATAGTCTCAATATATAGTATTGAATGAAGAACTAAACCTCGGAAGTTCAATTATCTTAGATCATCTTTTGAAGTAAATAAAACTACCAAAATATATTTTTAGAAAAAGAACAGTATTACTTAATACTGATTGGTTGTCAGGTTTTTCACATAAAATTTATTTTCGTTTTTAAAAAAGATCTGTCAAGCTTCTTTCTGTCTTGGAAAATAGTATATTGTCATATACTGAAACCTTGGTAGACCTTAGTACATATAAAAACGCTTTGGAAAACTGTGGAAATTCAAGATAAGTATTATTCATCTTTCCATATTTAATACGTAAGATTAAATACATTATTTTTACTTCGGTGGCATATATCCATTATAAATCTGAAATATAAATAAGCTTACCTTAAAATTCCATGATATTCTAAAATTCTATAAATATTTTTAAGTTTCAATAAATACAATTTTCATAAAAATATTTAAAGAATTTGAGATTATCCTGGATTTTGAACATACGTATATTTCTATCTGTCATATTTTTAATATGTGTGATATTTATTAGAATAAAACCTGTTGCAAACTATCCATCATTTATATTATTTTCGCCACGTTGTACATAAATGAAATTAAACAAAGGTCGTTTATCCGAAGAAGTTTAATAGTAACCTATTATCGCCAAGTCGTACAGTTTAAATAGTTCCATATGAGGAAAATCTTTCTTTAATAACCACTTTGAAGTTAGACAAAACAAAATTTCCTCCGGCGAGGCATCTACGAAAACGACAAAAGTTGGACTAAAGCTGATAAAAGTAAGTGCTGTGCTACTTGAAACGGAAACTGTTATACGTCGGCTAATTTTGGTGAATGCGACAGGTCAACTGTTTCCCGGACAATAACTGTTAAGGGCAACGTCAGAAAACTGGGCGATAATCGCTGAATGCTCGAATTGTGTATCTGCTTTTTGGAGTTCAACTTTTGTCTGAAACTACCATCACTTGTTTCTGGTTGAAACAACGGATTGGATAATCTCAGTGTAATTTTGCTAATAAGAATGCATGCAAATTGCTATTGGTTGCAATCCCATGCTAATTTTCATTAATTGGGATTTGAATTTGCAAATGTACTCTGTCGAAGTACACAGGGTTTGGATTTTTTTTATTTCTTCTTGTAATTAATTCATAAACTTTTTCGTTTCGGAGGAAAATTAGAAACAACGAGATTCAAACGTATATCAACTATTTGTAATAAAAGAATTAGACATAAATAACAAAATACATAAATTCGTATAACCAACATTGTTTCTATTCTTAAATGTACACAATGTAGTAATATTATTCATAGTAAATATTCTCTTAATCTAAATTACCATAATATATAAATTTTTTTAAATCATATAGCAACTAAAAAATCGAAAAAGTATTCCACATCCTAAAATTAAATCAAAAGTACTTACACAAACACTATAATTACTCTACAAGTATATAGACATTCTTTGAAACAAAAATACAAGATCATGAAAGTAGGCATAAGCAAATATAATAAAATTACTAAATTGAAAAAAAAAAACTTTTTAGATCTGATTTGAATAAGTTTCATTCAAAACTAACTCAACAATTGATTCACAACATTTTTTTTTGATTATTGAAGCTCATAGAGGCAAATCCACAAACTCATTTTACGAAACATTTATTATTTCAATACACAATATTACAAATGTTTCTCTTATATTTGAATTTGAGATCCAACTAATTAATGAAGTCCTTAAAAAGTGGAATATTTGGTTAAAATAAGTTATATCCGCTCATAAAAATTTGGCAGTTTTGATCATTCAGAACTCTTTAAATTTCCCACATTCATTTTTTTTGCTCTAGAAAAATAAAAGCTGGTAAAAGTTCATAAAATTATTCACTCAATTAATAATTAAGTAATAAGCAAAAGCTACACCCACGATGGGAAAACAGACAAATGATTTATTTATAATAAAACATATATAATGAACCTCTTTAAATTTGTGTATGTGTCAAATAGAATATATTTAAGCATATGATTACGAGAAACGTCCCATACACCCAGAAATACGTTTCGACTTTTCCCTTCCTCAATTCGAAATTGGGTTCTGACAGACTTTTTATGTATTCAAGAAAACCATCGACCCAAATTATTTACACAAAATAACATCATGACAATGGAAAGGAGTAAAATTTTCTGTATGAACCTAAACATAACTTGACGGATTAAAAATACGTATCACTTCCCTACAACAAATATTGTTTTTTCTGATTTCGTAACATATTATTATAAAGTGATTACCTCTAAGATTAGGACTTAATTAATTCTGTTTCGTGGGACAGAACCGGGTCGCGTTGAATAAACTTGCATATACCCTAATAACTTATGCGACTGTGTACACTCGATAGTTTGTTATTGTTATTATGGTGAAGTTCGCTGCTGGGAACTGCAGGCTTTCTAAGATGGAAATTTGCATGTCGAATTCAATGGTTAACCCTTGCGTATTTCATGAGATTAGGCCGCAAACAAATTAGGAACCGTTTATCCTTCCAAAACGGAGCGTTTAGTCAGAGAATGTAATTAATGCATTTTAGCAAGTTTTAACGAAAAAGAATCACTGGGATAACAATTCTGAGTGATGGATTAACTAGGAAATTTAAAATTTAGAGAATATTCAATAAAATTTATATAAAGGTATTAACTAAATAAATTCTACTTTGTAATATATTTAAATGAATAAAAAATTTAAAAAACACTATTTTTTTTTGCTGGTTGATTGGCTTTGGCATAGACCAATTAGCCGGAACCTACAATACTCTTAACCAAGAATTAAAAAAATTTAAATCGTCATTAAGTGGTAAGTCCCTCTATCAAAAACCAGAGAAAAAATTGGGAGTTCACATTGAAATATTTAACTATAACGTTAACTCGCATAAACTAAAGATGGTCCAACTTAAATTTTGTTTGTCAACAGTGTCACTTAAAAAAGTAAAATTGATCTGTTAAAGAAATTTTCTTAAACAAGCTTCATCATTGAGTTAAAAGATTGGTTCCAAACTTTATCAACACACCGTGTGATTTGAGAATTCGAAATATTAGAAAATAACTTTTTGTTTTAAACCTGTCTAGAAAGATAAACCATCTGAGCCTAACTAAGAGTTAATTTCTCACTGTTTTCCAGTCGGAAATTTTTGTTTATACCTACTCTCGTTGTTTGGTTTCACAAGTACAGGTTACTGCCTTTGTAAACGTTGGCTAAAAGGATGCACTGAACAAGACCCAGGAAAAGTAAAGTAATTCAATATAATTTCATAGTAAACGCATTGAAGTTCTTCTTCTCTAAACCAAATTCAATGATCTAAGATCAAACAAATAAAAGAACTTTTACGCAAACATTTGTAAAATTATTTTACTCATTAAAATCAAGAACATTTAAATACCCTTAGTTTTTAAGAATGTAATCGAAATCAATTTTTCGTAACAAGTTGTGAACAATAAAATACGCAATAGAGGGTTTCAATAATCTACAACCGCTCAAATTTTAGTGTGATTAATAACGAGAGCGTGAAATATTCACAGATTCTAATTTACCAGTAAACAACACTCGTAACTATATCGAGACCATATATTACTTAATGTTTTGAAGCATAAGCATAATTGATTGTAGAATTCTGTTTACACAACATGTCGAGGAGGGTTTATAAATTTCTCACTAACATCTACTGGTTCACCCAAAACAAAAGTAATTAGTTAGTTAATGTGATACATTTTAAATAAAAACGATATACTAGTCTTCACAGACTCATTTCAAATTTAAAGAAAATATTTTTTATAGTTTTAAAAGAATATTGATGCATACATCACCAATAAAACTAAAAAAAATCCCTTCTAACTTTAATTAGTACATCATCTATTATTGTGGATAAATCTAAACCACCCTTCGTTGTAACAAGCAAAAATCATACTACTCATTATTTCACACTGCAACAGTAAACGAAAATCGTTTTCCGAGTATTTATTTTTACCTCTAAAAGATAACCCACCATTCTTCTTGAGTAATGCTCCATAATCTTGCCATAAGCAATTGCTACAAATAGCACCCTGATCAATTCTCATTTTCTTATATTTTATTTAACCTTTTTGTCTGTAGTCTAATTTTCACACCAGTGTCGGGTGCTACTTAATACGGTTGATGGAATTTAAGCCTATGTCTTATTTTATAATTTCCCTTCTGACTTACAAGCTATTCTTCTCCTTTATCATAAACATCCACTTGAAAAACTAATAAAGTATGAACTAAGTGTGCTCAACAAACCAATAGAGTTGTTCAGTTTGTGTGTTCATGTAATACTTGAATAGCTGGAAATGATCTTGTCGATGAAAATAGAACAACAAGCAGCATTGCGGAATTAATAAATAGGTGCGCAAAAAGTGGTTAGTAATAATTTACTAATTCAAAACTATGCAGTGTTGGGCTAATTAGATTCGCTGTTAGAAAAGCATCTCATTGGTTACCGAAACCAATCACAGGATATTTCTTAAACAGATTCTGAGGTACCTAAATAAAACAGTTACCATGGAAATTGTTTCTAAAATAGTTTAGTTACTACGTCAATGCTATATTTGTAAAAATATATAAATTTGCAAATATAATAGAAAAAACAATCAAACAAAAAAAAATAGTGCTAGTTTGAATAATATATAAAGAATGAAGATTTTAGAACATATAACGTATACTTTATAGGCATTACCACATAAATTTAGCCCTGATGAAGTATAAATATATACACGAAACGTCGACAATAATTTAATTGGGTATCATTTCGAAGCCGACCCTGAACCTGAGAAATCACGTCTCCAAATTTCAATAATTTAAATGTTTGATAGAGTGTTGAGACATAAAATATTTTAAGGTCACATTTTATGTATATTTCTAATTAACATTAGTCCGTTAGTTTTTACTAATACGTAACCTTACAAAAATATTTTGTTTAACTACTTTCGTATACTAATTTCTCGTTATAAATATTCAGTTACTAATCTATTGTTAAAACTCTTACTTATTGTGTATCAAACGTTCTTGTATTTCTTTATTAATTTTTTATTAATTACTACAAGGCAAAATAGTTCTAGATTAATTTTCACAAACATACAAAACGGTAAGTTAACTGATAATCCTTGATCTAATTTCTGAGTATCGACAACCAGAACCGACCAAATTGGAGCATATTGATTTCGTGTTATTCTAGAGTTTATGTTTTGTAGATCTGGAATCGTACTAATGAATTGCAGCAAGCAATCCAATGCAAATGAGTTTGCGAATCACGGAAACTAGATTAAATAAAGAATTGAATGCTCGGCTAATAGATGGCATGCTACTTACTGTGTAATTACAGACCGATGTAGTAATTAATGAGTTTACAGACAGATCAATCTTTATTCAAGAAAGTTTGAATATTTACTTGAAACATTCCCATTTCTACTTTGGGCCGTCAGTTAGAATAGTAATCTTTGTTTATAGTTGCAGGACAATCGTGGATTTTTAATAAATTTAATGTATTACATATTAGAAAAACTGCATGGATTTTAATAAAAACAGGAACAAAAGTTGTTATGGTCTATGGTCCATAACACATGAGGACACCTCCTACAGCATCATGAACAGCAATCTGAGTGGATTATCCCACATGATTAAATTCAAGTTTTTTGTAAAACCAAATGGTGATTACCTTTTAAATAATTAATATATACATCTTCACCTTTTATGGTAATTAACTTCAAATCTATAATATAACTAAAGGTGATTTTTTCAACTTAAAAGAAAAACGTCACTGAAGTTGTAAACACGAGAGTATTTGAAAAGTTATACCGTGTGTACACATAGTACGGAATAAATTCATATTTTTTTGGATTGCAAATTTCAAGACGATTCCAAAAAAAATATATCATACTTGTGTTCGGTAATTTTGAGTTTTGAAGATACGATAATTTTAACATTAAGTTCTCATATTAATTGGTTATGACGATAAGATGCGAACTCAACAAGAGGTATGTGCTATATTTAATATTAAATATCCAGAACAATAGTCAGTCAACAGTGAGCAAAATTGAAAAAAAAAATAGGAACAGTTGAGAACATGATGTTCCTTTTACTCCTATTCATAAAGTATTAAAACATGAACAGTGGCATTCCTTTAAGGTGCACTTTGTACAAGAACTATCAGATGACGATCCAGAAATATCGATGAAAGTCTGTAGTATCAACAAGATGGGGCGCCGCCACATTATGCAGTCGCCGTTCTAACATATCTTGACGAAGTTTTCCCCAATAAGTGGATCGGTAGACTAGGACCCATTGAGTGGCCACCAAGGTCACTGGATCTCACGCCATTAGATTTATTTTTGTGGATCTTAAAATGTTGTGTATAAAAGTAAACCCGAAGACATAAATGATTTAAAAGATAGAATAAGACAAGAAATAAATTACATTTCGCAGGAAACCATTAATAAAGTTTAGCAGGAATTTATTGATCGTTTAGGACACTGTCAAGCACAAGAAGGAAGACAATTCGAACACCTATTGTAATGTATTGTGAGGCAATTTATTGTTTCTATTGTATTATTTTGTTTTTCAAAAATACAGTTTTAAGATTATTTTCAATACTATTAATTACCGAACACAAGTATGATAAATGTTTGGAATCGTCTTGAAATTTGCAATCTAAAAAAATAATATATAAAGGGGGTGCTATTTAAAAAAAATATCGATTAATCATTACTCACAAATGGTTTACCCTGTATATTTATTGTAATGTGAAAATACATTAAATTAAAATCAAAAACCGACTTGTGTCAAGATTTGTCCTCAAAATTGTTTGTTTAGTTTAAAATTCATTTATTCCATACTTTATGTACACACTGTATAACATTCGCAATATACACAAATATAAACGTTATGTAATTTGTTCTTTGATATTAATAGTTTATTTTCCTGTTATTTACATTATTATTTTTATATATGCCCCTAGAAGCAATTCCACATGACTATGATGTTTACTGGTATTATGTTCAGAAACTCTATGGCCATTAACTAAAAAATTTTTGTAAAGTTGACATCTTTCGATAATGCCTCGATTCGAAATTCCCAATTTTTGTGGAGAACACATGAATTCTTACAAAGGTTCTTTAAATTTTAGTAACATTAAAACATTTACTATAAATAAGTTTTAAATAAACCCATTTGAGCCTACCCCAGATTTAAAATTTATTACCTCAACGAAAATACGCAGCTAAAACAAATTAACTCCAGAGAATACGAGAATGTCTAACGTATTCATTAAATAGGCGGTTTCATGTTACTGGTTGCAAAAACAGACAGCTAGACAAATTATCTTTAATTTAAAGTAATCTACTGTACGAATGAAATAAAGTGAAACCAAGAATTTGGTTACTCTAATTCTGTAACAAAAAAAATAATAAATGTAACTTCGGAAATAACACCAAATATTTATTTCCATTTTTAAAGAGTTTAAAGTTAAAACTAATCTCTATTTTTAATTTTTTGAATCAAAATAACGAAACTATAATTAAAGAAAACGGAAAAGACTTCGTTCTTAACCAAAACTTTTTTAAATTTTCTATACCCGTCTATCAGAATTATTTAAAGCAGGAATAATTTCATAGTGGGACATAACTGCCTGCTGCGCAAAAAATTTGATATAGTACCAATCAAATATTAAAAACATACCATAAACCCCATTTGGTACACTATTTAAAAAGGCGAATTCGCTATTAAAATTAAATAAAATAAAGTTAGTGAATGTTAAACCGCAAATACCAAACCTGAAACCTCTTAGAAAAATTCAAATTATATATGATTTTACTGCAAATTATGAACATGCAATATTTACGCAAAACTAAACTATAAAATATACAAACCCTTTCTCAATGTAAAGCGCCCAACCCCACGAAATATAAAACTTTAAATTTGTTATGACAAAGCAAACTATTTTTCATAATATAAGAGAGACAGGTAAGCAAGCAAAATATTTTTAGATGCATTTTAGATACGTTCAGCTTAAAATCATCTATTATGTTAAATAATTTGATGTTGAATAAAATACACAACGAAAACACCTTCAGCTATAAAGTAAATGATAACATTTGACGTTTTAATAACTGTAAGCATGCCGATAGAGGCTTTTTATTTCATGTTTGTGGATTCGTTGTTGTTGATAAATAAAAATGTCTCGAGATAAAGCTGTTTCTGAAGTTATAAGGAAAATGATCATTCCCTTGCATTCAAAAGAAAAAATACCGCGCAAATCGCCGACAGTATTAATTTATCGCGATGTACATTGCGAAAATATTATTAAACTTTCTATGGCTCACAAACAGATAAATGAAAATCACACTGGGTAAATTTAAGATCTTTAAGAAAGATTATCGTACAATAACGTTGGGATAATTATGAGGAATTAAAAGTATTATAGAATTATAGAAGATTTATTTGTTACAAATTGTGTATTGATATTTTTTTGTTGGAGAAAAGTCACATAGAATTGATATGTGTGAAACTTATATATAAAATATAAAAGTATCCAGTCTACTCGAAGAATTCGTTGCTCTCAAATATATAAATTTTCTACAAAAAGGAACTGTCATCTTGTAACAACGTTCATACAATCATTTTTTGATACAGACTTACAAAAATCTTCTGGACAGAAGTAGTAGCTTTTACTTAGCGAATATCTTTTGCACGCATTATTTGTTTTCCTAAATAGTTTATCTGGCCTAGCAGTTCTGGATCAATCTTTTAATTTACTTGGTAGATGAAGTTAGAAATGCTGATAAATAAAATATGCCCTCAAAATAAAACCACCAACTGAATAAATGCAATCATTAGTTGACGCACCTATAATATTAAGATACAGTTATTAAGAATTTCTTACTGTTCTCCTTGTTTAATTATACATTATAATATACCAAAAGTGAATAAATATTTTGTACATAATTAAAAATATCAGTTTTAAATAACTTTTTCGATATTAGGTTTATTTATTAGTTGAACCAACTTCAGTGAAATTGGGCTCGTATGTATGCTTTCAATTTAAACATTTATATTACAATCAGGCACAACAACAAATTAAGCACATCATTACAGATCAATTTTATATCTATATAGCTTGTGGCTTGAAAAATGCTCTAGCAGATTAGAATTATGAAAATAACATTAAGAAACTAATGGTTAGCATGTAATTAAATTCTTAGTAATAATCAGAATACTTTTGTTTACAACGTTGGAGTAGAAGAAAATAGATTCGTGATTTATAAATATTTTTGAAAATAATTAGATTCCAATTTCTAAATTAAAAAACCTACATATATTTCGATTCAAAAGCCACCCTTTTCTCCTTAGATGTTAACCTTCATATATGTTATTCTAATACTAGTACAACTTATTGTTTTTTTATTTTCAGACACTTTTCTTAACAAAGAGTTATTCTCAATAAAAAATTTCACTTTGTGGATAATGCTATTATCATATATTTATTATTTTTAAAATAAATGTTATTTCATCTCCTGACTAATATTTCAAGTAAATTAATTTTATCGATCATTCGTCATTGTTTGAGTTGTAGGATTTGTTAATTCATCAGTAGGTAAATTAATTATGCATAATTGATGAATAAATAAAAACGAAATTATTAAATACTTTTTCATTACACAATAAATTTTTACTTTTTAGTTGTGGAAATATGTCTCCGCATCGACAATTCACTTAGTTTCATTTGAATTTGCAGTAAATAGTAATAGATTTTTAATTTGTTTATTATTGTGTTAAAAAATAATTGTATACTTCTTTTTAAAAAGCTTCTCTTATTTGTATTCTACAAATAAATATTGTTTTGTATTATCTTGATAATTTCTTGTGTGACTCCCAATGCTGCCACAATTAAAACATTTTCCTTTGAATAATTTGAATTTCGATCTTTTGGTTTCTTTTAATCGATTTTTTTCAACAAATAATCCAGCTATCAGATTATCGATAAATTAATTGTTTTAATTTTTATTAAAAAATCAGGTTTTTGCATACTAAATTCTCAGTATTGTAACACCGTCTATCTTGGCCAAACCCTGGGAAATTTTGTAATAAGGTACAGTGAACACTTACGATGTTATACATTAAAACAATCAGATAAGTCACATTACGCATAACATAATTCAAACAAGAGTGGAAATACTGCATATAAGTGTCAAGAAAGAAGAACTCATTTATTGGAGGAATATGAAATAAAGAAATACCTAAAATATCATCAATATACAGTATTGAATGAACAACTAAACCTGGGAAGTTCAATTAACTTAGAATACCTTTCGGACTAAAAATATTTTTAGGAAAAGAAGAATATTGTTATACATATTGCTTCACAATGATTTGTTAAAATGTTAATGATATGAAGTTATTTACGTTTATAAAAAGTCTGTCAATCTTACGTCAAATCTTGAAAATGCTTGGTCGATTCCATTTTACCTTAAAAAGATTTGTAATACTGTGGAAGTTCACACAAGTATTTATTTTTTCATTTAAATTAACGATAGCTTTTAATCCAGAAACCGTCACATCCTAGTCTATTCTAGCTCAGTGGATCCGATAATAAAATTTGGGACATACTATTACATCGACGACTTTTGCTCCAACTGTTTTTAATTAGAACGATATATTTTACATTTTACTCATCTGCGCATTCATTTCGTCTGTTTTATTGTAATTATAATTAAAAAAATTCTGGTAGAAAATCATTTTTTTGTTCAATTTTTACCTTGTCCAGGTTAGTGCATATATTTTCATAAAGTTGGATCTTATTTCAATACCACTATCAGAGGTAATTGTTTTGTACCACTAAATAAATATACTGTAAAGATTTTGGACTATATGTACAGCTATTTCAAATTTTTAAAAATTTTTGAAGGTAATCACATAACCACTTTTTTTAAATTTCCAATTTTTATATAGATGTTTATTTATTTATTTTTCACTTGGGCATCTAGCCTATTTGTTATTGTTATTATATGTTACAATTTAAATTTTTATTGCCGTTTTAAACGTTTTTATTTTTCTGAATCTATTGTTATTAAGTCCTCGTTTGAAGACAAATTTTTTAAATAAACCTACTATCATATTCAACTTTGGTTAAATTATCGATTTTTAATCGTTAAAAAATACAATTAATATTTTATCTATAAAATTAAATTAAATTTCTAATAATATTTAGTCCGTTTTAGGTCCAATTTTCGATTATTTACAGAGGTGATTTATAGAAAGACCCCCTTCTTTTTTAGAAGGAGATCAGAAAAGGTTTGAGTGATTCTGGCATCAGTTACAATAACGGCCTTTTTCTACAGTACATGGCAGAAGAAATAGTTCCTGGTCGACAACGATTTCTGTGAAATTGACTAAACCTCTTACTAAATTCTATCTAATCTGCCTAATTTTTTTTCCAATCGTGGCTTCCAGGTCAAACGCATAGTTATTAATATAGAAAAATATTCAGAAGGGAGCTTCGAATTCTTCCAGGAACTTTAGTATTCCTGAACAGTAATACAGTCGTTCTTTTTAAGAATTTAAAAAAACCGGCAATAATCAGTCCTTGTTTATATTCCTACATGTAAAAATTTCCTCAATCTGCCAAGAAAGGAGATTGAATAATCCCAGCCGTTGAATATTATTATTTTTTTTTATATTTACAGAGACAGAATAGTTTTTCACTCTTTAAGAAATTTCACTAAACATTTTCGCTGTTTCTGTAAATTAACTAATATATTCAACTTGTATTTCACTAGTTTTTCAGTTTACGTCTCTTTCTTGAAATGATATATGCCCACTATGTGCTTATTTTGGGAATTAAAATTAGGTTGGAGATTTTTTGACGAAAATTTCCTTACTCTCCGGCATGGTAGAGATAATGATATACTTTATAATATCAGATTTGGATGGAATGTATTACTAATATCTTAAAGTAGGGATACATTGAGGTGGGAACATCGTTTTAGTCAATTCGAGATTAACGTACCGGCAGTCGTGGTCTTTCATTTAGTTTGGTTTAGAGGAGACACCTCACTGACCGTTCCTTAAAATTTCACCTATATCCTTTTAGGTACTTTCTAAACCTGTATGTCACGATTTATTGGTAAAATCTGAAACAATAAAGTACAGAAAATCAAATATGAATTGATTTCTTTAAAATTAAAATAATAGAACCATAGAACTTTTATTACAATTTACTGGTACAAACCAAATCTCGATGCACGGCATTGAAGCAGTATTTGAATTTTCTCGACTGTGTTGCCACATAGTGAAATTAGTAGATGAACGTAAGAAATAGATTTTGAAAATATCAATACAACAACCGATTATTATATATTCAGTGTTTAAAAAATAAATAATTAAAATAGTTAGAACTTTGATTGTCGTTACTGTTAAAATTCACACCACGTCGACATTTTATTCTTTCTATATTTAATAGTATCTACTCTTATTTTTATGGTAATGGTTCGAAATACTTCCGATTACATATTTAAACAATCCTTTTCTGTTTTGTTTATCTACCAATATGTCTATTGTAACAGTGTTTTGAAGTACCTCAAATCAGTTCAATGGGATTGAACATGCAATCGTAGGAAGGAAGATGTAATTTGGTAGTTTATTTCGTCAATAAAAATAAAACTATATCAAGCTGCTTTTTTTCTTTAATAGTATGTTAAAATCAAAGTCTTTTTACAGGAAATCCACGTCTTGATTCATCCGATTTCTTTTAATATCCGAGATCCAGAAATTAATGGTTTTTCTTTAAGATTCTTATGTAACATTTTCAAAGTTATACATTTATTCGTATTTGTATGCATAGAAAAATATATTTCTACTCATTGCTTGCATACATCTCGAATTGTAGCTGTATTAAATATTTTTGCATTTGTAACTCGCTTCGCATAAGAACGGTTTTTGAAGCGACTTTAAAACTCCATTGTTTTCTATAATGCGATAGCACTATCAGTAGAAATATTTATGTTCAGTGCAGCTGCTACACGTAAAAATAAAATAATTTGTTTTTATAAAAAAAAAATTAATAAAATCGATAAGCGGGTACCTAGGTAATTTGCAACAAAATTAGCTAATTAGAAGTTGACTTGACTATACAAATTGATTTGAATTATGAAGACTGGCAGGAAAATATTTTTTTTAATTTATTCACAACAGAAAATAAAATAGAACAAAAACGGGTTTTACAAACTTCAGATCCCTGCTCGGAGGCCAATTGTGTAAAAGTTTTCCCTGTCGCTTCAGAAAAATATTACAACTGACGCCGTTTCCTTCGGTAGGTTTTCTCTAACGTCAGATTTTATCATGTTTTGTTTCACAGTTCTTTTGATTTCAGTGTCAAAAGAACTGTTTGTAACAATAAATCATAAAGTCAGAGTGTGAAAAGAGCTTTAATCGTTTCTCACTACTTCATCTAGATAACGGTCGCTATATTGAATCATTTGAGAAAATTTATTTTAAGAAAATAATGGTAAATTTAAAAAAATACAAAATATTTTGTTTATTGCGTAATATTTTGAAGTCCTAGCCCATAACAAAATAATATTCCAACGGTAATGAACGGAAGATCCAACTTTTTATTTTTCGGTTTAATCACAAAATTTTCAGAAAATCGTGAACAGTTTAAACCCAGGTAAAAGATAATTCCGAAATCTTACAAAACTAACGAAGCAAAACATATTTATTTCTAAAATTAAATAAATAGTTTCAACTCTTACTTTGTGGAAATTATTCATAATAAATATAGAAAGATAAATTATACTGAATTTCCACAATCTTCCATAGCGTTTTAATATATATATACAATATGTCCCCCTAAGTTGGAATCATATGGAAAACTTTTTTATTATTAATTTTAGGAAAAAAAATTATTCTTCATAAAAAGTTCTGCATTATCTAAAACCTAGAATACAGTCATCAAATATCAAATTTTTTCAGTGGTATACGAGGTTTGTCAAAAAATATGAGTTTTACTCAAGAGTAAAGTACCTTTAAATTTGACAATATCGAAAAATGTTACTAAAAAAAGTTGATCAGAATTAAAAATTACGTTTAAATATGCATATGATTCCAACTTAGGGGGACATATTGTAAGTCTACCCAGGTTTCGGTATTTGACATACCATTTTCCAGACAGAAAGAAGTTTGATAGATCTTTTTAAACGTCAATAATTTCATGTCATAAACATGACACCCAATCAGTATTAAGCAAAATTCTTCTTTTTATAAAAATATATTTAGTTAGTATTATATAGGTATTTAGTTCAATTTAGGACATACCCGATTGTAACACCATCTATCTTGGCCAGACCCTAAGAAATTTTGATATACGGTACTGTAAACACTTACGAGCCAAATAAGTCACATAACACAAAACACCTCATTGACACTAAACACAAACCTACACTTAACAACACCATTGAAACAAGAGTGAAAATACTTCATATAAATGACAAGAAATAAGAACTTGATTCTTCGGAGGAATTTGAAATAAAGGAATTCCTAAAATATCATCAATATACAGTATTGAATGAACAACTAAACCTGGGAAGTTTAATTGTCTTAGATCACCTTTTGAACTAAATAATACTAACCAGATATTTTTAGAAAAAGAATAATATTGCTTAATAATGATTGGTTGTCAGATTTATGACATGAAATTATTTATGTTTAAAAAGATCTGTCAAACTTCTTTCTGTCTGGAAAATGGTATGTCAGATATCGAAACCTGGGTAGACTTGAATATCGAGAGTGAACCAAAAGTCTAAAAACGGCAAATTATTTCGTAAATTGTTAGTCCGAATTCTACAAAATTTGGGATAAACCTGTTTTGGTATACGGAGATTCCAAATTTGACATTTGCAATGTTAATAGATTTGCCGTTTCTCTGATATTATTAATCATTTTGGTTTTTTAAATACATCACCCTATATATTCAGTCATTTTTGTAATCATCTCTTCAACCACATGTAACACTTATGATTTTATTAAGTCTAGAAGATCTTAAATAAATAAAACAGAATGCGTCTACCATATTTCTCCATTTATTTAAGATTTTCTAGACTACATAAAATCATAAGAGTTACATATGGTTGAACTCGTATTGAAGAAAATATTCCAAAAATGACTGAATATACAGGGTTATGTATTTAAAAAACCAAAGTGACGAATAATAACAGAGAAACGGCAAATCTAGCAGCATTGCAAATGTCAAATCTGGAATCTCCGTATCCCAAAATAGGCTTATCCCAAATTTTGTAGAAATCGGACCATCAATTTACGAGATAATTGGCCGTTTCCAGTCTTTTGATCCACTCTGTATATTAAAACGCTTTAGAAGACTGGAAATTCATATAAGTATAATTATATAATAATAATCTTTTCATGTCTCTATTTATTTCTATTACCCAAATTTTTAAAAAACTAGATGGACGATGAAACTTAAATTCAACAAAGATATGATTTTCATTTATATAGAGCCCCTTACTCAAATTTTAAACTAATCGGGGGAAAAAATGTAAATTTCACACCCAACACTCATTACCTCTATGTTAATACAAATAAACCCCGCCTAGGCTTGTTTGAACATACTGAAACCCATTTAAAAGGCAAATTCAATTTCACTATAAGAAGAAAGAGTTCTCACTAAAAAAAGTATCTTCACCTGCTTCAATGGCCATTTGCTAGGATTTCAATAAAAAACCAGATGAAAAAGTTCATAAAAGAGTAAAACTAGTTCACTTGTCTATTCAGGAGATATTTCGTTTATAGGAAGAGTATTTATAGCTCTTTTAGTTAAAGTTTATTCTTTTTATTCGTGTTTTCATTAATTTCATAATTAATATTATTATAAATATAAAAGGTAAATTGTACTTATCTTGAATTTCCACAATAATTCAAAGCTATTTTTTCAATATCTTCTCAAATGCCCTTTAGGGAAAGCTGGTTAGAGAAAGATATTGAAAATTCAAGATAAGTATAATTTACCTTTTAAATTTATTATGGATAAATTCCTCAAAGTTAAAATAGAAATTGTTAATTTAATATAATTATTTATTATTATTATTATTTTTATAATTATTACTATTATTATTATTAAAGATGTAGTGTTCAGTTTTGCATACTATTTATCCTAAATACGTCCTATTTGTTTCGTTTATAGTTTCTTAGTGCTTTGCTTGTTTTTTCTATACAGCAGACTCTCCTAGTTTTATGTAAAGGGTGTTAATATTGGGCTCAGGGAATGTAATATTGGAATTTGAACTTGTTTTCCCATTCGGAGAGTGAACCAACTCGCAGCTGTATTAGTATCACTTCATCCATCTGGCGGAGGGTAGAAAATTTTCACTGTCCTCATTCAAGTAGATCTCTGCTGTGGCCTTAAAGATGAGGTGGAGCTAAGAAATGAGCCGCTTATACAAAGATAAAAGGGCCAGATGCCATCTTCCTTTTAACTTTTGTTTCTGTCATTTTTTTAATGTATGCTGGGTTATTGAAATTGGATTGTTTGCAATTAAATTTAAACCAAACTGGATGGTAGTATGGAAGGTATAAATCGAATATGGTTTAGGGTTAGTTAACTGCAGAGTTGTCCTTTTTAATTTTCTTTTGATCCTTCAACGCAGATCTTCTAAAACAACAAATAGACGCAAAGTTTTGGATGCATCGAAAGTAAAATTCGTTTCTTCTGAAACATGAAATGTTCTAAAATACAAGACTTTCCACTACTCCCTACAGAAGAAGGCAAAATTACTAACATCTTTTTAATCATACATTCTATATGGTATTACCAAAACCTTTGATTGATACCATTGAAAATAATAACGATGTGCAAAATAACATAGAGTTCACAAGTGGATTTTTATCCATGCATCATTAATATCTGAAAGAAAACTGAAACCTTTTAGAGCTGATCTTAAGTCGATTTCACGTAAATCGCCTTATTGAAAAAGTCTCATCTACAAAGGGTGCTAGAGCTATTTAATAAAGCGTTCTAACATCAGTTTAATTCTAGAATCTTCAAACCGGTTTCCTTTTAAGTAATAAAATTCGGGATACTTGCTTCATGGATATGTCCAATAATATTGAATGAATATAATTTCTTAATTGTAGCGGCTTGTTTGAGAGGGTATTCCACATTTAATTCATAACTTTTCATAATTCTAACGAGCCGCTTATGACTACAATTAGAAAAATATATTCAACCCATATGATTTGACACACTCACGTAAGAAATGTGCCAAATCTTATAAATTCAAAGATAATCGATTTAAAGAAGTTTTTAATTAAGCCGATATTATGGTGATATTTTTAAAGAGTTCCAGCTTTCTTAGCAGCAATCATTCTTGGATAAAGTGATATAAATCAAGGCGACTTAAAAAGAGAAAATTACAGTTTTCTTTTGTTGGCACCTTAAAATATATTGCAAGTAACCGGATTTATAGTGACTAAATACATAATAAAGTTATCAAATTATTTAAATCCTTATTAGGGAGTATTAAATCATTATAAAATATTCTATACTCTAAAGATAGTACCGACGTGAAGTCATTTAATAGTAAAAAACGAAAATGTCAAGACATTATGTGATTTGTAGAACGTAATTGCAAATTTTAGATATGTTATGTTATCCCAAAAGGTTTTTGGAATTTAGTTCAGGTTTGTTAAAGAAAAGGAGAAAGTGGTATGTAATAAACAGAATATTATTTTAAATTGGTATTTCATCATATCCGCATTTACAGATCTTGACTTACAAAATACTTATAAAGTTAAAGTTTTTTTTTAATTTATTTGTTTTTATTTAACGTCGGTCGAGTTTTTTTAGGTCTACATATTTTTTGAAGTAATAAGGCGACAACTATTTTGAGTCAGAAAAAGTCACGTGAAGATGTTGGTTCTTAAACTTTCACATTATTTACAAATAACTACCGCTAGAATTAAGGCACAGATCCCATTGTTTCACTAACCGATGTAGGGGAGAGGTGGTATGAAAGGGACATTTCACTTCAAAGCATGGTTACAAGTAAATAAAATGATTTAATTTGGTGGTTTTGGTACAAATCGAAACTACGTTTAATCAAAAACTAAACTTTTGTGGCGAATAAGTTCTTAAAAGATTTTAAAATGGGAATTTATTATTTTGAATTTTTAATGCGTTTTGTCCCATTCATAAATAGGTGGTATTGAAAGAGACGTCTGCATTAATAAAAGGGACATGTTGATTTATTAATTATTTTATTGAATGTTTAACATGTTAAACAGTTGCATAGTGCACAGTGTGGTGAAAAAGTAAGGATGATAATGTGGTTTGTTCGCGCATATAACACTATGTTTATCGTTATGTGAGTTTTATGATTATCACAAATTATAAAAGCAGGAGACTCAGCAGAAGGTTTCACTTGTTGAATGAAATGTTTAAGAGAATCTAAAAAGCAATCTTCCGTTATCCATCCAGAAATATTTGCTTGTCCTAGAGCACCAGTGGGTCCATTTGCAAGCAAGTTCTTTATAGTAGACGCGCGGAAATATGAAAAGAGGAGGAATGGTACCTCCTGCAGCATTTACAAAAGCTAACATGGTAACTAGTGATCCACGTTCCGCAGAACTGATTTGTCCAACTCTTTTTACACCAGCTTGTGCAATTATTTTGGGGGTATTTGTGACTGTACTACAACCTGTTTCATCTACGTTCCAAATCATTTGGGGAGAAAAATTGAATTTCTCGAAGCATTTTTCCAAATTATTGAAAAATTTTTCAACATTATGCTTATTAAAACTCGTTGTTCTTGCCAAGGAAGTACATTCCGGTTTTCTAACTGATAACGTATGGTTTCGTTTCAGAAAACCTTTTAACCAATCAGGACTGGCCTGCTTTGTGATGTCCCATGTGGTGGGTGTAATATCTAATCGTACTGCATATTGGTACGCTAATTCTCGTGTTTGTGTCGTTGTTAAGCCATAACACATTTTTGCAGATGTTTTTAAATAATCACACAAAATACTTTCTTGGTCCTTGGTAAAGACTCTTCTGTTTCCAATATTTGGCTTATATATAAAAATATTTGGAGACTCGTTAGCTTTTTTTACCAATCGTGCCAAATGTGACTTCGCAATATTATAAAATTTTGCTACTGATCTCACTGATGTGCCTCTCTCAATTACCTCTTTAATAGCTTTTTCTATAACTGACGAATCCACACGCATTCTTTTCTTCTTTTCTGAAGGCATTTTATACTAAAACAAAAAAGAAATTTAATCTGAAGCTAGACATTGCCATCTTTTTGCATCATGTATTTATTTAAGTATTGAAAGGGCCACTTAAATATTGAAAGGGACACGTCCCTTTAATGAATTTTTATTGTGTCCCATTCATAAATATTTACACAAAATAATAAATTAATTTATCAACTGACAGTTTAAACATATTTACCTGTTATGATACGTCTGGATAGCCAAGTATGAATACTTTTTATGTACACATTAACTCTATTCGATATTTACCATAAAACACTTACTTAACACACTTTAAAAAATACATGCGTGCTTTACTGTTTACGACAAAAAATTTATAAGTCCTCTTACTCTGAAATTACAAGGCCAAATTAAGCGAACTCAGGCGAGATGGGTGGTTATTTAAGACGTAACAGGAGAACAAATATTCGTTACTTTGCAACGAATACTTTTCGAAATAATTGTTAAGTCCCTTTCATTACGTGTCCGTTTCATGGCCCCTCTCCCCTATAAACACTTCTCATAATTTCTTGAGGCTGCTATTTGAAGAATTCTTTCATAGCGTTTTGTACTTCTACGTCTTACTGAAAACGGTTATCTTTTTCAATAGCCTATAGACATGGAATCGCAAGGCCATAAATCTGGACTATAGGTTGGATGCTTTAAAATCTTCTATTTCTTCTGATCCAGATTTTCTTTTACTGGAGGTTGTAGTCTTATTGCTCGATGGAGTTATTGTACAGATTTGCATTGATATGCATTCTGAGCTCTTTAAACTCTATCAGGAAGGTTCCTTCGTAATAGAAAAACTGACAAAATCACTTTGCCCGTAGGTAGATCGTGCGTCAAGCTTCTTTGGTGGTGGAAAATTTTAATGTTTCCATTTCACCGATGACAGCTTACTGGATGGGTAAAAATAATTATACCTAGTTTCTTCGCCAGCAATTATTGACAATAAAAAGTTGTACCATTTTGGTTATACTTCTTGAGGTGTTGCAATGAGAAGCTCATTCGCAAGCATCTTTGGTCCTTGGACAAAATACGAAAAACCAATTGCGCACAAACTTTGGTGTAGCCCAGTTTTTTGTATGATATAATAAATAGTTTATATTTTTGCAGCAATATTTCCTGCAATTGTTTTGATTTAAATGCAAGGATTTTCCCCAATCAGGCTTTTTGCACATACCAAATATCGTCTATTATTGCAATTCTCAATCTACCTGGTAGCAACTTAACATTCTTACATTTTCTGGACCAGATCCTTTAGCTAGTATATTTAACCATCTTAATGTAAAATATCTTGTGCTAATTATTTTAGGGTGTCGTATATACGAGTATATACGTAAAAGCACTACTATTCTTTTTATAATAAGTTAATCTTTGTTTTGTATTATTATTTCTTTTGAGTATAGTAGGAGCAAAGTATATTGGTAACAAATTTCATAATAAACAATTGCATAAAGGCATGAAGTATATTCTCCCACTTCAAATTGAAAATGTTTATATCGAAGAGATACAAGGTATGCTTTCTTCATAAGTTTTGCGATCTAACTCATAAAAAAACATATTTATTGAATATATCGTGCAATTGGTCAAATATTTTCTAAATAGCACCCTTTGTAGTGACTGAAGTAGTTTTTAGAGTCTCTTAATTTTTATTTATCATTTTAGTAGATTTTGAAAACGTTTTGCAATTAATCAAAAATATGAGAAATCAGCAAAATATTTATTAGTTTTTGATCCTATCTGCTTTCTTGAAAGTGGTGTATCAATAGGAGGGTCGACGGGAATCTTAATACCCTTCTGCGTCGATACACTTCTGGAGTTGGTGTTTCCAAGCCTTAAAGGCACACTTTGAAATAACCGATATAACATGGAATTCCATATTTTCAATCACGTCTCAATGTTTGATTTTGAGGTGTCGTTTAAACTAAAGAAACTAAAAACCCGAGGTCGGGACTATAGGCAGGCTGAGGAAGCAAGAAATGTAAGTCCTCGTCAAGAAATCGTTGATAACGAAGGCGTTGTTGCTGGGCTTTTTTATAATAATTATTTATGACCGTGGTAGAGGTGTTCATTTTATTCATTAGTCAGTTACAATATTAGACATAGATGTGTCATTAAAATCAATAATAAAAAATATGAATTAAGCAGGTTGTCGTTGTTTAAAAAGTTTTGGTAACTGACATTTTGTCAAAGTCAAGAGCAAAATAAGTGCACAGTCATCAACTCATTTCCAAATCATCAAAAATGTGTGATTTGACGCACCCGTGTCTAACATTAAATTTTATGTTCAAATATTGTTTCGTGAAATTTTGTTCACAGACGTGAGTAGAAAAATATATTTAGATCCAAAGATTATCCGGTATATAGGGCAACGATACCAATGCTACGATTTTTAGCTAGAATTCAGTTATTTAATTAAAATTCTATTAACTCTAATATTAATATTCATTCAATTTGGAAAAAACTAGATGTACTTATTTTTAGTACATCTGTAAAAGCATTGGTTTTTATTATTTTTGCGTTGCTGTTAATAAAAATACCTAAGTCCACCTCTACACCCTCGAACGGTTCAATTTCCTAATTTCAACAGATGGCGATGTGAAACGACTAATGCATTTAAATATCACATTCATGTCCAAATCTCCCTAGCATTTGTCGGAAACATTCCCTATTAAGGTGCTTCTCGACCCTTTTATTTTTCCTGACATTTGAATTCCAATTTGAAGTCAAATGAAGCTACTACGTATTTTCCCGAAATTATTTTATTTTCATAGTTTTCTCCAACTAATTTAGAGTCTATTTTAAATTATAAGAGAAATAGTGTAGAGTTGAAGCTTACTTATGAAAATAAATTTGGTAACTAAAATAAAAAAAGAAGTATTATATTATTTACATAAGAACACTAATTATTCTAATTTTATAATGTAAATTGCACATTTATCGTTTAAGCAATGCCTTTAACGGTACCTATAAGCTGGGTCATCATCCATAATAAATTGTGATCTCTTAAATATATAAAAGATATGAATAAGGATAAGGAAAATGTTGCATAATTAGAATACAAAAAAAATACGTACTAAATCTTAAATTATTTTAATCACTGCATAGCTAAATTACTAATTAAAATAAAAAAATTTATGTAGAAAGTAGCCGTTGTCGAATAGGCATACATTCACTCTTAAAATTAGGAAAAAATGGAAAATCATCAGCCTGAAAAAAAAAAATTTAACACCCCTAATAATATAATAATATAAATTATTCATTAGCTTCCCCAACTAGCATACTAAGAAATATAGACCAATTATTCAGTCATCTTAACTTTTTTTAATAAAAAGTGACAAAAATATTACTTGAATGTTTTCTTAAGGATTATTAAAACATAAAAAGTAATTAATTAATTTACGTAACAAAAATATAAAAAATCGCCTCCTTGTATTAGACTTATTATTATGTATAGTAAAGAATTTTAGGTATTTTTTGGTTCCCGGTTTAAAGAAATTATGACTTGTTTATAACCTAGAAATGCCTTGTAGTTAGTGGTTATAAAGGCTGATAAAATATGGTTTTTTAAGGATGACGTTATTAATTGTTATATAGAATATCGCATTTTTAACTTTGGAGATTAACTTTGAAGCAAACCTGTAAAACTGATCCTGCAAGCCTACTTGTACTAACTGAGATCGAAAATGACTTGTAATAATTTCTTTACAATTAATGTTATAATATTACCAAATTCTAAATATTCTTGAAGCAAATATGTGCAATAGTATAAAAAAACTATCGACTGTTAATTATGTTATGACCTAGAAATAAATTGGGAAAATCAATAAAAGATTAACCACATGCTCTATAAAACCAAGGTTGCCTTAATTAGCTTTCTTAGGCTCATAAATTAAACAAAGAAAAATTTATTTTTTAATTCGTAATAACATGGGAAAAATTAAAAATATTTGTTTCTTACCTTAAGACCGTTTAATTAAAATTGTTTTTCTAAAAATAAATCCTCTTGCATTGTTTCTTCTTAAGCCATTTATAATTTAATTAAACGGTTAAAAAAAATAAAGATGATGACAACGAAACTTTGTGTCGAGTCCAAACCATTAGGCAATCGATATCCTAGTGACATGCACGCAATGCAGATAATCCTCCCGGCGGGCTCCACTCATTCCCTACCATTAATCATGCAAATCTTTGGAATAAAATTCTAAGCTCAGCTTTTCTTTGGTAATTCCGCCTGCTTTCCGTAGTGATAGTTCGAGAGCTTATCTGATGCTCTAATTATAAGGCTCACTTTCATCAGGAGAGCCTGTAATCAATCAATCAAGAGGTCTTTTATTAGCTATAATTAGATAATAAATGTAATTGTTACAAGGGTTAATGTAAGGGATAATGTACTTCGGAAAACTTTATCAAGATTTCAAACTTCTATGCCTTATTCCTTATTTTTTTATCTCTATAATTAAAATCTGGCAAAATATGTTTAATTTTTTCTAATCACATAGAGGTATAGCTTGTAAAATTTAATTGACGAACTCAATCTGTTTTTGTTACAAATGGTGGTTGGTTGCCAAGAGAAACAGTCAGCTCAATAATTAAGCTTATAAAAACTTAAAAAAGTTTTATAATAAAAATTTAAAAGGTCTAAAAGAAATAGTTATGTAACGTAATATTTTATCCAATAAGGATATTTAATCAAATGCCGCACCTAGACCAAACAGAAACTTTGAGTTTCTCAACAATCCTGCAAAAAAGCTGGATATTTCAGCGACTTTTTTCCCAGCTCTGTTTTGTCTCCGAATTTTGAAACAATTACGAGCCCCCTCACTTGTCTCAAAATTCTTTTGTTGCTTTGAAATTTTCTACAAATTTGTATTTTTATCTTCTTTGCTGTTTCTATTTTATCTGGACGCGGTATAAATATTGATAAAGGTGAAACGTAATCAATAAAAAAAATTTAAGAGTAAATTACTAGCATGCCTAAATGCAAAAGTATTTACCCGTACCTTTGGGTACAGCCCAAATTTTAGTTTCATATTAAGTGTATTTAATTGGCGATCTTGATCTATTATTTTTAATTTTATTTAATGCCATTGAAATAATTATTTAATATTTTAATGTTTAAACTTTTCTGTATTAACTTCTATCTGCTAGAAAGCTGTTAACCAGTGATCAAGATAGTTCATTTTAGTAAATGGGGAAAGAAATTTGAAAATAACTTTCTGGAGGTGCCTTAATTTAAAAAAATTGACCAATTGATTGCATCGAAAATGCAAATTTTTCATGAGAATCTCAGTTTCTTTCATTTCTGTAATTTTTATAAGTTTATTTTGACGAAGAGCATAAAAAGAAAAAACCTACTTTATAAATTTATTAATACAACAATATTAAATTTGTACAATTATAAAAAGTAGCCCCCAGATTGCTTTTATTGATCTTATGATAAAAAGCTGTTGTTGCATTCTTAGAGAATAATATGGATGTTTCTATCATTATTGATTGTTTCAATATAAAATTTTTGGTTCCTTTTCAAAATTCTCCGCGATATACTGTTGAAACTGTTTTTTTTTTTCGATAAGCAATTTAGCATAAATAATTTACACGTTCATATTTACATATATTTATTAAATACTATCGTTTTCTGTTTGGCTACAATTATGTAGTATAGCAATCAAAATATTATGCGAATATAAGTTTTCATTTTTCCACATAAAAATTTAAACGAAGACACCTTAACTAACTTTTAGTTAGTGAACGGGTAGCTTGTTTTAAACCTTTCAAGATTGCAAAGACGATGGTGAAAGAAAATTTTTTTAAAAATAAATAAGAAATATTATCACCTGGTTGAAAGAGCCAGGGCTGCGCTACAAACAAATTAATTGATCAAATTGATTATCTGGAGAAAGACAGTGAGAAATTTATCTCGAAATGTGATGAAAAAGTTTAAAATCTGGTGCAGTTTTTTTAAAAGAAGACTGCAGAAAGGTTGATACGGTTGAATGCAATAAAAGTAGAACGACCACCCATGTCCACTAAATTCACCCCATCATTTTGAGTATTTCTTCAAATTGATTTGTTAAATTCTGATTTGGTTAATGCCCGAATTCAGGTTTTTTATTGTTCTCCGCTTTTCACAAATCTCGCTACATTGGCACTTGCTACTGGCTTTTCCTTTGTTGGTTTTCGCTTTTCTTTTGTTATTTTCTTGTATATTCTTAGAACTGCTGGTAATATTCTGTAAAAAAAGTATTGTTTATAACATAGCATTAATTTAAAAAATATAAATCTGTAGAATTTTATAGAGTTTTATTTGTACAGAGCCAAAACGTGATAATTCTAGAATTAATAAGTAAAAAAAATATATAAAATTATTGAATTAGTTCCATGCTTAAATTTTTTATAGATTTTCATTTCTCTTTCCTGCATGCATTTTTGCTCCTACATTTTTTTTACTCCGGCGTCTCTTACTTCTAGTTCAATTAGTCAAATTTTTTACAGACAAAAAACAATTCAATTTTTAGAATGTACATAATGCCCATTCTATCAAAGAAAAATGGTAAATGGCTTCAAACTTAAAACTGGAATATTACTGTGAAGTGTAGTAGGCAGAATGTTAAAGTAGTTTAAAGAATGAACTACCAAAAACCGAAAAATAAATCAATCCACAGTTACTTGATCTTATGACAAAAACAATTATCAAAGAAAATAATGAACTAGACAAAATTGAATTTGATAATGATGACGAGGCTCCAATAAATGTTCCTATTTCCTTTTGGGAATTAAATTCTGTAATCGAGGAGACTAAAGACACAAGTCCGGGATCAGATAATATCTCTGTAATCTTTATTTAAAAAATTCCACAAATAAATAGACAGGCCCTATTAAATTTATACAATTCAATATGGCTTAAACATGAGGTTCCTGAAATATGGCGCTAATCCCAGTTTATAAGACGAGAAAACCAAAGATATTACCTGTTTCTTACAGACCTATATCATTGTCATGTGCAATGTGCAAGATTCTCGAAAAAAGAGTCAGCAAAAGATTAATGTGGTACTTAGAAAAACAAAATTTATTAACACCCGAACAAAGTGGTTTCCGACAGCATCGAACAACTCTAGACAATTTGGTGGCCATTGAGTCCGAAGAACATGAGACATTTGTTTGCCAACAATAAACCATAGGAATTTCCTTTGACCTAAAGAAATCATATGGTAGTATATGGCGTTATGATGTCCTAAAAACTCTTTAAAGAGTGGTGAATAAATGGAAACAGTTCAATATTCATAAATTTTCCGAAGAATTGCACATTCCAAGTGAGAATAGATGGTTTCTTGTCAGCACAGACGATACAAGAAAATGGAATTCCTCAAGGTTCTAATCTAAGCGTTTTTTATCTTTCTAATTGCCATAAACAAAATTAGCCAATAATGGAAACCACCCATTATTATGACTTGGTCATATTTATCTGTGGAAAAACTTGAGTACCCACACACTATTCTACAAAAAACACTAAACAACATAGAGTCATAGTCCGAAGAAAAGGCTTACAATTTAATATATCTAAAACAAAAGCAATATTTACAAAAAAGAAAAATATTTACTTATCTCTTTATCTATACAATCAACCTATTCAATATTTGGATAACAAAAAAGTCTTAGGAATGATATTAGATGGGAAACTCTCATGGGAGCAACATATTCAATCGTTACGCCTAAATTGCTAACAAGGAATAAGCATAATGAGATCAGTAGCTCCCAAACATTGGGGAGCTGAATTTATACAGAACATTAATAAGATCAAAAATTGATTATGGTAGTATTATATATAACTCTGCGACAAAGAAACGGCTTCAACAACAAGATACCATTCATAACAGTGGAATTCAAATAGCAATAGGATTCTAGCATTCTATACCAGTCCTAGACTCAGCCTATATTGTAAAGCAGGAAAACCTCCACTAGAAATCAGAAGAGAATATCTTACATTAAGTTATACATTTGCTGTAGTACAAAACCCAAATAACCCAACACAGCAATATATATTTACCAATCGTTTTCAAGAGATATACAGAAGTAAAACAAGAATAGCTCTTCCATTTTATCAACGCATAACAACTACCTCAACCATCTTGGTTTAAATATTCCAGCTACTTTTACCTCTCTCGATATTAATACACCTCCTTGGATAGTAACATTACCGAAAGTTAATGCAACCCTGACTACCTTCAAAATATTAGACTACAATCCCAAGTTAATCAATCAAAAATTCTTAGAAACCATTCAACCCTCTTTCAGAAGACATTCACATATACACCGATGCAGCTATAACAGATGAAGGAACTGCCTTTATTGCCCCTACTTACAAATTATCTTTTAAACTTCCTATTACAGTTTCTGTATACACAGCAGAACTTACAGCCATACTTCAGGCATTGAAATATACACACAAAAACAATTACCTAAATATCTCGTCATAACAGACTCTCTAAGATCAATTAGTGGGATCCATCAAGTCTTCCCCTCCCATCCAAAACTTTTACACATTAAATCGGAGTTATACACAATTAATGAAAAGCACATTGATGTCAATTTTTTTGGGTACCATCACACATGGGAATATCGGGAAATGAAGAAGCAGATGCATTGGCAAAGTCAACAACTTCAAGACAAGATGTGGTTACAATTGAATGGAGTGCATTTGGACCTGAAGTCGTACTTTAAATATATGGTTATCAATAACTGGCAATCAGAATGGAACCGTTCACAATTAACTCTATCCCAAGTGAAAAGCTCAGTATTAAAATGGAAAACAGTGCTCAATAATAGACTTATACAAGTTATTTTAACTAGGTTAAGAATAGGATACACACAATTGACCCATCAACATTTCTCAGGGGATGAAGAACGTTCATGTTATGCTTGTGACATTCCGCTGACGGTTCACCATATTTTAATAGATTCTCCGTTATACACGTTTGAAAGACAATGTCACAAAATTTAAAATCCTTAATTGGAGAACATTGTGATCACATTTTCTAAGAGATATACAAATGCTCAAACATATTTAACCGATCATTCATATATTTTATATTTGTATTGTATATAAGTTTGCTAATAACACTGCGGTTGAATCAATATAACAAATAAAAAAAAATCTTACTCGTTATTTTCGATTTAGAAACTATACGCATCTCGTGCTTCTTATTCTTCCATGGTTGTCTTTAACTGGCTCAAACTTTCTTCAGTCTCCTTTTAAAAGACGTTACTCCAGATTTTTAATCTTTTTTTATAATCCAAAAGGCATTCTTCATATCTTCTAGATACTCAAAATAATAAACTATTATATTTGCGACGCATCCCTCACTCTATTCTAACCAGGAGATAATATTTCTATTTTGTTTTAAAATTTTTTCATCTTACACCATTGTCTTGACAATCTTTAAAAACCTAAAACAAGATACACGTTTACTAGCTGCAAGACGGTTAAAATGTGGTAGTTTTAGCTTTTAGTGTTTACTTGTCATTTTGATTGTCACATTGACTACTTGAATATTAAAACATGCATTTCTCATGAAGATGACCAAATTTCGGAAATAGTTTCCTTTAGATTTGACACACATAAAATATTGTATAAATGTATTTAAAACCTGTTTTTTAGGAGGATGTAAAGGAAACTACAGCTCAAATTTCTAAACGTTCTTCGTCAATTTTTTAAAATGATTTTTCTATTTACTGTCACTAATTTAATTAGAAACTAACAAGTATTATATATCTTATTTCATATTGAGCATTGAAATCGTGAAATTATTTTAAGTGACATTATTATTTTAAATTATATGATTTACTTACCGAAAAAAAAGCAGTCTCTCGGAAAGATTTTTGCTGAGAATTTTGAAGACAAACCGATATTTGAAAGTTTTATTGAAACAATGTTGCTATGGTGCACAAATAATTTACCCACTAGATTTTCACAGAACATACTAATGACTTCGCCGAGTTTTAACGCCATCTGAAGGTTTTTATCGAAGAAAAAATGGCGTTAAGTTCAAATATAGAATATACGCAGAAATTAAATATTTATTTTTATTATTAAAAGTACTAAATACTCTGAACAATACAAATATCTTTTAAATCGTAAAAACAAAGTTCTAGATTTAAAATTTCGAAATTTTTCGATTTTACGTAATTTTTTTTTAATGAGAATTTAGAGGCATTTCAGTTTCAATGCGATAGATTCTACCAAATGTGGAAAAACTAGTTAAGCACGAATTTTTTCTACTAAAATTTCTAAACCTGTTCGAAAAAGGAAAAACTGATTGAAGCCATCTTTTAAAACCTAGTTACGATGTTATATAGGGTGTTATTGAAATACACGTACATATTAAAACTGGGTATTGCGCAGATCCCCACTGAATGTAGAAAAATATTATTTTTTAAAAATACCCCTTATTAAGGGAGTTATTAATTTTTGAAAATTAATTCTAAAACAAACGTACTTCACTGATATGTTGAGGATGACCTATATAAATTAGGTTTATTTACCTATTTTAAACATCAACAGTAATTAATATGCAAGTTTTTGTCAGATGATAAGAAAACTAGTCTTGTAAGAAATAACCATGTTGCCAAGATTTTCGAATTAATTTCTATTTCCGAAGACTGGTTTTTACTACCCTCGTTATCAAAAAACTAGAATATTTGATAAATGATTGTTTTTAAACTATACATTTTTGAAACTATAGATTATTAAAATTTTAGTTGATTTACGAATCTGGCTAACACGAGCGCGTCATTTCCAAGTTGGTAAAAAGTGTTGTTACGATTACTTTTAAATATTTTTTTACGATGCCACTATTTACGAATATTGAACTAACCGATATAGTGCTGGTTTATGGGGCAGCTGGAGAAAATTCTCGGCAAGCACAAATCCTGTATCGCGAACGGTTTCCAAATCGGAGAATTCCGGACTGTCGTACGTTTATTTCAACTGTTCAGCATCTAAGAGACCATGGAAAATTTGAGAGTGTCAATGCAGATCGAGGGAGAACAAGAACACAAAGAACATTGGCGGCCGAAGAAGAAATATTGGAAGCTGTTGAAAACCGGCCTCAATTAAGTTGTAGAAGACTAGGTCTTGAAATTGGAGTGTCCTCATTTGTTGTGTGGCGGACACTTAAAGAACAAGGTTTACATCCTTATCACATCCAAAAAGTCCAGGCCTTATATCCAGGTGATGAAGAAAAGAGAGTGGAGTTTTGTGAATGGATGATTCAAAAATGTGTTGATATTCCTGATTTTCTAAAAATATTATTGTATACTGACGAGGCTTCATTCACTCGTGATGGCGTGTTCAATATGCACAATACGCATATTTGGAGTGATGAAAATCCTCACGCCATTAGGGAAACTGGGCATCAAAGAAAATTTTCAATAAATGTTTGGGCTGGCATAATAGATCAGTATTTAATCGGGCCTTATGTTCTCCCGAACAGATTAAATGGGCCAGGATATCTCCACTTTTTAGAAGATATTTTGCCAGTACTCCTAGAAGAGATACCGTTACAATTAAGGCAACGGATGTGGTACCTACTAGATGGCGCTCCTCCTCACTTTGATTTAAACGTACGGCAGTTTTTGAACATTAGATTTCCTCAAAAGTGGATAGGCAGAAATGGACCTACTAAGTGGCCTCCGAGATCTCCGGATTTAAATCCATGCGATTTCTTTTTGTGGGGTCACATGAAACAACTGGTTTATAATGAACCTATTAATAGTGTTGAACAATTAACCAATAAAGTTAATGCGGTAGCCGAGGAACTACGACAAAATCCAAGACTAATTTCTAATGTTCAAAGTTCTTTGGAAAGACGATTGCAAGTGTGTGTAAATAATAATGGACGGCATTTTGAACAATTACTGTAATAAACTTTATTTTGAATTAATTGGTTTTGCTACGGCAACAGTGCAATTTCTATGGGTAAGTTCAATTTCGATTTATTTTACTTTTTTAAATATGGAAACTAGTAGGTCGGAAAAGGGGACTCTTCCCCAATATTTAAATTTTAGAATTTGAAGTTGAAATTGGTGCCAATCGTTTTTGGTCATTACATACTATTCCCCATTTTAATATGTACGTGTATTTCAATAACACCCTGTATATCAAATGTTTACAACAAGCTTATGATCAATTTGGACAATATATTAACCACTTTGAACGACAATTTTTGTACTGAAAAGTGTTTTTATTTCGATAAATGCGAAATTAAAAATGTCATGTTTTCGGCTCATTCAAAGGGGGTAGTTTTAAGTATTTTTTGGACCTTCTCCCTCTATTTTTCCGGTTAACGGATAATTATTGCGCTGTCATATTTAGACGGTATTTTCATTAGGGACGTAACGAATATAAAATATTTTTTCAAATTTCATATTTGATCGATCGTCATTTTAACAGCTTTCAAGATATAGCCTTTCGGTTTCTTCGAGGGTGTAGAGCCGTTTTTGCTCAATCGAATACGGCCTGTTCGAATATTTTCGATCAATCGGTTCGGCTACAATGGCCTTTAATCTTATGGGATATCGGAAAATTGGTTTTTACAAATTCGATCCGCTTTTATTTTAACAGTGTAAAACGTCGGTTCAATTTTTTTATCTGTCTCTATTTAAAATAAACATCACTTTACACTTTGTTGGCAATTCGAGGTCGATTAGCCTTAATTTTATATCTAATAGAAAGTTTTGAAATTGTTTATGTATACCAGGGAGTTCTTTTTAATTTTGTTGACAGGGATTTTGAAGGCGTTACTAATTAAATGTCCGTAGCAAAAATAAATCTCTATATTTAGTTAACCTAAATCCAAAGTTTCAAAGATATAATTGTAGCGAATTTTCAAAGTTCACAAATTATTTGAACTAATGAATTAAATCAAAAACATTTTTAACAGCTTTTTAAAAAAAATATCTCTGCACACTGTTTTCGACACAAATGGTGATTGCCAAGAGGAACAGTCAGCTCAACAATTAAGCTTATAAAAAGTTTTATAATAAAAATTTAAATGGTCTAAAAGAAATTATTATGTACCCTGATGTTTTATCTAATAAATACTCTTTAAAAAACAACAGTCCTTGCCACCCTATAATTTCTTCGTAAATTGAGAGAAGTTGTTTAGGATAGTACTGTAGTTTTAAGTTTTCTAATATTTTGTCTAAAATAAGTCGAATTTTAAAATTTATATTTTTTATTGTGTTTTCATTTCTGTAATTTTTATAGATTTATTTTGATATTGAAGAGATAATTTCAGGTCATCACACAGTGTTTGCGTTATAAGTGAATAAAAAGAAAAACACTATTGATAATGACACTTTTTGGAAGTGTCTTAATTTGCAAACTATTATTTTGGATATTAAAAAAATTTTAGCCGTTAATGGCAAAAGCAATTTTTTATTAACATATTTTCCTTATATATGATAAGATAATTTCAAGTGATTATACAGTATTGTTTGCATTACAAGGGAATAAAAAGGAAAACCTACTTTACAAATTTATTAACACAAACATATTAAATTTGTACAATTATAAAAATAATCTATCGGGTTGTGTTTATTAACTATATGATAAACTATTGTTGGATTCTTCGATTTGAGCATCAAATGGATTCTTTTCTTGTCGATTGTTTCAATATTAAATTTTAGAGTTGTTTTCAAAATTCTCTGTGAAATACTTTTGAGAGACTCCTAGTTTTTTTTCGATAAGCAAATGATGAAATTTAGCATAAATAATTTACAAGTTCACATTTACATACATTTATTCAATACTAGTGTTTTCTGTTTAGCTATAGTTATTTAGTATAGCGATGAAAATGTTTTGCGAACAGTAAATTTTCGCTTTTCCACACAAAAGTTTAAACAAAGACACCTTAACTAACTTTTAGTTAGTGAACGGGTAGCTTGCTTTAAACCTTTCAAGATTGCAAAGATGATGGTGAGAGAGGAAGAAATTTTAAGACAAATAAAAAATATCGCCTGGTTGGAAGAGCCAGGACTGCGCTACAAACAAATTAATCTATCAAATTGATTTTCTGGAGAAAGATAGTGAGAAATTTCTCTTAAAATGTGGTTAAAAAGTTTCAAAACTGGAGCAATTTTTTTTTAAAAGAAGACTGCAGAAAGGTTAAGATGGTTGGATGCAACAAAAGAAGAACGACAACCCATGTCCACTAAATTCACCCACCTCATTTAGAGTATTTATTCATATTAATTCCTTAAAATTGGAAATCTTTTCTTTGAATTTGGTTACTTCCCGAATTCACGTTTTTTAATTTTACTCCCGCTTTGAACAGATCTTTCGTCGTCGGCACTTGCTGCTCGCGTTTCCTTTTGGTTTTCTCTTTCCTTTTGCTACTTTCTTGTATATGTTTAGAACTACTGGTAATATTCTGCAAAAAAAAATTAGACTGTATAACATAACATCGCATTAACTTAAAAATATAAATCTGTTGAATTTTATACAGAGTTTTATATATGCAGAGCCAAAACGTAACAATTCCAGGGTTAACGAATACAATTAAATTAATTGTTTCAATTCTTTCTATGTGGAAATTACTCATAATAAATATGGAAATTAAGATAAGTATTATTTATCCTCCCATATTTATTTATTTGCATCAGTTCCAAGCCTTAAATTTCCATAGATTTTCATTTCTCTTTCCTGCATACATTTTTCCTTCTGTATATTCTTATTTGCTTCGGCGTCTCTTACTTCTAGTTCAATTAGTCAATATATTTAGAGACAAAAAAAAATTTGGAACGTACATAATTCCAATTCTCTCAAAGAAAAATGGTAAATGGCTTCAAATTTAAAAATGGAATATTACTGTGAAGTGTAGTAGGCAAAATGCTATAGAACTTGTGATAGAATGAACTATCCAAAGGCGGAAAATAAATTAATCTACAGTTAATCGATCTTCTGACAAAAAAAATTCTTACTTTCTCTATCTTTGGGTTAGAAACTATAAACATCTCGCGCCTCTTGTTGTCTTTAACTGGCTCAAACTTTCTTCAGTCTCCTTTTAAAAGACGTTACTCCAAATTTTAAACCTATTTTTACAATCCGAAGGGCATTTTTCATATCTTCTAGAGTCTTAATATTATAAACTATTATACTTGCGACGCATCCCCCAGTCTTTTCTAACCAGGAGATATTTCTTATTTGCCTTAAAATTTGTTCGTCTCACACCATTCTCTTAGCAATCTTAAAAAACCTAAAACAAGATACACGTTTACTAACTACAAGACGGTTAAAATGCGGTAGTTTTAACTTTTTTGTGAAATAACGAAAAATTAGTGTTCCCTTATCATTTTGATTGTCACACTGAATACTTATATTAAAATATGCATTTCTCACAAGTAAGGCCAAATTTCGGTTAATACTTTCCTTTAGATTTGACACACATAAAATATTTAAATTTATTTAAAACCGGACCTGTTGTTTATGCTTATTTCAAATCGTGACATTATAAAAAGTCAAGTAAATAGTGTCGCTTCCCATTTTAAAATGTTGTAACAAACATAAAATTAATGTTCACACCAAATATTATCGATATTGCAGCCGATTTTTTGAAGTGAAATAGTACCACATTTTGGGTAATAATAATTGATCTCCCACAAAAATAGTTCATTTACGAATTCTACTAGACGAGACGCATCCAATGGTGTAGACCAGGGCTTCTTAAACTTTTTTCATTCACGACCCCATTTATGATTGCGAGTTTCCTGGCGACCCCATATAAATATAAAAGAAAGAAATAAATATTTTTTGATGATTTATTTATTAGCTAACAATATACATATACATATGAAAATATATAGTTTTAGAATTCGTTTAGAAACATACAAACATTAAAATCTCTCGCGACCCCAGAATTTTGCTATGCGACCCCATTTGGGGTCGCGACCCATAGTTTAAGAAGGCCTGGTGTAGACCATGTCTCTCTGTCTGAAAGACCTAAAGGTTTAAATTTCTAGACGTTCTTCGTCAATTTTTTAAAATGATTTTTCTATTTACTGTCACTAATTTAATTAAAAACTAACTAGTATTACATGTCATAATACATATTGGGCAAGAAAATCGCGAAATTATTATTTTAAATTATATGATTTACTTACCGAAAAAAAAGCAGTCTCTCGGAAAGATTTTTGATGAGGATTTTGAAAACAAATTGATTATTGAATGTTTATTGAAACAATGTTGCTATGGTGCACAAATAATTTACCTTCTAGATTTTTATAGAAAATACTAATGACTCCGCGGATTTTTAACGTCATCTGAAGGTTTTGATCGAAGCAAAAAATGGTGGAAGTTTAAATATAAAATAGACGCAGAAGATGAAATTTTTATTTTTATTATTAAAAGAATTAAATACTCTGATCATCACAAATATCTTTTAAAAGTTAAAATCAAAGTTTTAGATTTAAAATTACTAAATTTTTACCTTTTTCAAAAAATATGACATGGTACGCTTAAAATAAAATAAAAATATTAGTATTTAACACTATTAAGTTTGCGAAACACCATATCGTGTGTATCATATCCGAGTGTCTTTTATCTTTCATAAGTTTCTATACTGACTATTAGTACCGTTCTATCGAATCCCAATAAGAGCCTAAATTGCATTTTCTCAACTATTAACTATCTCGATATACCAGTTAAAAAGTATGTAATAGTTCTAACAACTTGAAAGATCGAAGCATTAATTTTGGTCCATATGGTCAATACCAGATTGCAAGAGCTAACTAAACAGAAAAAATTTTAGGAACTCTAATTATCGGTTCATTAGTACTTATTCATGATAAAAATATCTCATAGAATCAATCTTATACGCATCATAGAAATTCATACTGGTACTGATAATAGATTACGCGTTCTTTAAATTAAAACAACAAATGTGGTAATCAAACTTGCGGTTGAAAAAGTTTGTTTTCTTCCGATATGCAAATCGAAAAATTTCTATTAAGAGGGTGATTCAAATATAAACGGTAATTTTGCAGTTGTACTTTATAGGTATTTCCAACTTGGGCAGCAGCTGTACTCTGTTCTGTCCTCAGTACAGCCATGTCTGAGCAAAAGGTTCCTTCGTGCAACGAATTATTGTAAAGTTTTTAACCAATAAAGGGAGATTTTAGCTCGTTTGAGGGCACAGTTTGGGGAAGCGACACTGTCTCAGAACCGGGTGTTTTCTTGGGCCAGAGAATTTAAGGATGGCCGAGAACGTGTAGAAAAAGGAAGCCATGATCGACGTCCCAGGACAAGTCTTACAGACGACAACATCCGTGGCGTTAGGGACATTAGGGACATTAGGATATAAGCATTGGAAGTGCTCATTCCATCATCACTAAACAACTTGGCTTCAGGAAAATTAGTGCTCGGTGGGTTCCAATGTTGTTAACCGAAAATCAAAAACAAGTCATGTTGGAGATCTGTGAGAGACATCTGAATCGATTCCGGCAAGATGGGGAGAATTTTTAGAGGTGGATCGTGACATGTGATAAGACATGGGTCCAATAAAGGCTTAGACTCGACTTTCTGCCGGAAAAATTCTGGTGACGGTATTTTTTTGACTACGAAGGAGTTTTACTCATCGATTTCCTCCACGATCGATAAACAGTAAATGCAACTTACTATTGCCAGCTGTTACAGTCAGTGAAAACAGCCTACAGGAACGAGGCAGACCTATCCGAGACGTCATTCTTCTTCATGACAACGCTAGGCCTCATACCGCGGTTTTAACTAGAGAGCAATTGAAGTAAATGCTATGGGAAACCATAGAACACCCTCCTTACAGTCCAGATTTGTCCCCCTGCGATTATTTATGTTTGGGGCCATGAAAAAATCGCTCGGCGGGCAAAAATTTCAATGCAACAAAGAAGTTGGAGAACACGTGCGCAATTGGTTGACGACGCGCCCGAAAACTTTCTTTGAATAAGAACTCAAACTTCCACATCTTTGGCAAAAGTGTTTAGACGGTGAAGGAAGCTATTTAGAAAAAAACTTATATTTTTTTGTATATATTATCAAACAATAAATGACTATAACAAAATTACCGTTTATATTTGCATAAATTACTAGCGCTCATGTATTTTAGCGTAATTTTAGAGTAATTTGTATTCTATTTTTATCATATGTTTTTTCTTATATGAATAGATTTATGGCTCCCAGATAAGGTGCTTACGTTAGGTTAGGTAATTGTAATTTTAACCCGTTTCTGACGCTGAATGTAATTTTTTTCTTTTACAGTTTTTGATTGAATACCACACTTTTCAAAATTTTATTTACTATACGCATAATTAATTTAGATTTTACTAACTGGTACACACTTAATATAGGCTCGATACAAACGTATTTTCTTAAGTGGACCATACTTGAGAGTTTGTGACATAAACAGAAAATAATGAAATGAAATATGATAATAGATTTTGGTTCCAGAAATGTGACACCACATTTTAATTGATTGTTAAACGAAAAAAATCTACAGAGTGTCTTGTATGATATATTACAGCGGTCTGGACCTGCAATTGATCATTAGTATGAATAATCTTGAGCGTGAACTGTAGGATCCTCAAATGATGATAAAATAAGAATATCCACAGTGGGTTTTGTAAAAATGTAAAAAAATATATTCATTTCCGAGGTGACGTTTTTGCTTTATAAATATGTAAACTGTTTCATATCTGCACAAGTTTTTACCCTAAAATATTTTTTGTATTACCCACTCGAAAATCTACTGGATGAATAAAGAGACTTACCGCATAAATAAAAAGGTTGTCTAGGAAGAGACTTTTATATTGCAAACACATATTCATGCACATTTTCGACTATTAAAGTATATTTATAATAGCAAAATGCTCGGTATTTTAAAAACGTTTTTAAGATGTTATCGTAGTTCTTGAAATATATCGTAACTTGCTGAACTTTACAGAAATATCAACAACGCTATCGGCGGAATACAAATACATAGGATATAACATTTTCTAGAAGAAGAGACACTTTTATTTACCTTTGTTGGCTATTAAATTATATTTGTATACATAAAAGGAGTCATAAGAGTTCTATATTTTTATGTTCTTTAAATCCACCTCAATAAATTAATTTAGTGTCATTCAATAAGAGATTATGTTTCAGAACGAAGTTATTTTTCTTTAAGAAAAATGGAGACAATTTTATGCCTCTAAATAATAATAGTGAAAATAAATACAAATAAAGGCTCTAAAAGTCGATGTTATAAAATGTATTTTATTAAAGCTTAACTTACCACTAGAGGATAATTAGTTTAATAAAAAAAATGTATGCGGTTTATGGATTAAATTAGGTAATAATAAATAAATCAATAGAATAAAATACCATGAATTATTTAAAAAACACAAAAAAAACATAAACGGCGGCCTTGCTTCTCTACTGCTTACTGGACTATTCATTTTAATTATTTATTACCAGTTATAAATTTTCTAATTATCATGAAATTCTCTCAGCAATTACAATTTTACCCTCTTGCGAATAAAACGTTTGCAAATTATATTTTAAAGCAGTAATTTCATTAATAAATTAGAGAAATATACTAGTTTGTTGTTATTCTTATTTATTACCAAAAATGTGTCCTACCAATCTTATCTCTATTACTCTACTTTGAGCTGGTACCAAAAAATCTAAAATATTGTATACCTAATTGCACGAGGACTATTTTTTTAAGGTTACATATGTTACTAAACTAAAACCACAGTGAAAATCCCCTGAAGCTTTACGCAGATGTGTTGCGCAGTGTCTCTAGTAGTTTGGTTTTGGTCATCTACAATGGCGGAATATGTTAAAAGGCACGATTTTATGTATCTTCTGTTTTCTTTAATACCTGTTTCTACCGATCATCCTGTTTCTCTATTATAGACTTAAGCCCTCGAGTAAGAAATTTTGTATATATCCTTAGAAAATAGGAAAGGCAAATAAATCCTTTGCGCTGTGTAGATCTTCCTTGAATGTTTATATGGAGCACGGATTCCTTCTTTGTGAAGAATTTTACCGATTCAGTGACGGAAGGAATATATGATAAAGACAATATTGGAGCTTGAAGTTAAAGTGTTGAAAAATAATTTTTGGATCCAGGTTTTTGAAATTTGAAGATAGATTTCTGGATGCGGGATTCTTTTGCAACTAAAAAGTTGAGTACTGACTTCTTTTGGCTAGAATAGTATTAAGGTGTAGTGAAGATATCAGTCGGTATGGATAGGCTTTCTATTACAGATTAATGTTGAATTTACGTGTGACCCGTTTATCCAGAAAAAGAAATGAGACATAGGATTCTATTTCCTTGATAAAGTTTATGTTGAAATATGGTTGTTTAGACAATTCAAGAATTCTGGAAGTATGTTGACCATGGACCTAAATAATAAAAGTATTTAACGGAGAAAAACTTTAGGTTTGAGGTGAAATGACTCAAGCTCCATTTGTTTAAAAGCCTCCATGGAAATATTAGCAATGAGTGGGAATAAATAAAAACCAGTTGGTGCCTGAGATCTGAAGATTGTATTGTTTTTCAAAAGTAATATATGTTGAAAGGGTACATTTTTCCATCAAATGATCCAAGTTAGAAGACTTGTTGTTTTTAACTAGCAGATCTGACAGAATATTTAGGGACTCTAGGGTTGGCAACAACGTTTACCATTTCATAACATTTTGTTAAATATTTTCTAGAAAATAATTTAGCTGATCAAAACTATATAAAAATATTTCAGAAACAAAAATGTTGTGCATTTTAATTGAATTAATTAACAGGAGAAAAATCGTTATCGCAATTATTTTGATATTTCACAGAAAAATGATAAAATATATAAACGTCTATAAATATACATACAAAAATGTTGTGTAACGAAGCAAGGAAGAATATAACTAAAAAAATATTCCCTATTAAAAAAGAGTTTGTTCAAGCATTCAAACAAATTGTTCAAAATCTGAGTTGATAAAAAATAAAAAGGAACAACTAAGATATTAGAGATAGTTGTCAGGATCATCACTAAATATTCATATTCAGAATGTAGCTTGAGGATGATGAAATTTCCGCATTAAAATATCAATAAAACGCATAATGAATTTACTGAAACATAATATATTCTTATTTTCCAAATTTGCAGCCTAGTAAATAGCAATGTCGAGAGAGAGCATCTATTAAAATACGAAGAGGTGGCAAAGTCTTATAAATTCGAGAAGTTCCAAGAAGTCTTGAATAGAAAACGAGACATTGGTTGTCATCAGCACAAAACGTATAAAGTCTCTTTCTATCGAAATTGAACTCTAATTGCTAAATTTTAAGGGAAAACTGAGTTCTGCGAGCCAAAGGGATTTCCGCGAATTTATTGATTTCGAAGGCTTAAGAAATTAATTTATTTCAAAAACCGAAAATTAGAAGCTCAAGTGTAAGAAGGGCCATAGCAGCGGAGCTTCTGGGTGAGAACCAGAAAAGCAATAGTAATGTGCTCCTGGAAAGGGGTACATTTAAGCCCCAAGAACTAAAAGTTAAAAAAGAAAGACTCTTTGAAGATAGACTAAAAACCAGATGTACTAATGGAAGAAGAAGAGGATAAGGACAAATGGGCAAAACCCAAGAAAACTGTAAAGCAACCGGCAAGCAACCAGGTAAGTTAGTACGAACCTAATAACTGTCATAACAACACATATAGATTAATAGATTCTGTAACAAGGTTAAAATAAAAAATCGAATTTGTTTATTCTAACCAAGTAACAGGCCATGTTTTCTACACGACCTGAAATTTACTCTATTTTTCAATCATTATTTTATTTAAATTAAAATTTGATTGAAAATAAATTATTACAACGCCCTCATTTGCATATGCCCATTTGACAGTTTTGACATCCATGGCTGTCGATATTTTTTAAAGCAATATTCATTTCATCACTTGTTATGGAATGAAAATACATGCAAACATATAAGAAGTAAGTGTTTCAGAATAAATATTCTCTTTAGAATAAAGAAAAACCGGTGAATGTATATCTTAGGCATAGTTTTAAATCAAAAGTAAAATAGACTGTCCTATAAAAAATTAATTATGCAAATGATTTAAGCAATCGTCTATTAATTAGTTGAAAATACTCCTGTTTTCATCTTGTTTGCTGAATATTCACAATTTTCCACAATATCTATTATTCAGTACTAAAATTATGGTAATAAATATAAACAAGTATATTTTAATTAAATGGCGTTCTAAATATAACTTTTCCTCGTTTAACCTCAGATTCGTGGCATGTAGCGTAACTATATGAAAATATCTAGTTAAATTAAACTAGACACTTCCCTTCAACTCAGGTACAAATTTAATTTGATATCTTCAAAGTAATACAGATGCGGCGAAGCGCCACGTTTCAGCTAAATTACGAAATTTTCTCAAATGAGTTTTCTTAAAAATAGTCGTACGATGCATTTTTTCCAACAAACTCTAATACCACTGATAGCTTACTAGGATGTGACTTAGTGAAGATACTGTTATTGAGTATTTGAATATACAAATATGATGAATACTTTAGATTGCGAACAATAAAAGAATGAAGCTTCTGGAAATATTTTTACAGAAAGTCTACTTGGAATATAAAATTCGTATCTCGTACAAGACGTTAGTTACTATTGTGACATAAAGTAAAGTAGATTATTTGGATCAAAATATACCAGTTCGATCACATTTGGAAAAATGTTGCTGTTGAATTTTTCTTTCTATTTTTATATATTCATAAATCTTTATGAAAATGTACCTACAAGCATTAATTTGGTCAATAATTATTATTCTATTGAACAGTATGTTACAAGTGACGCCTCATGAACGATATATGTTGATGCTTATGTGTGTGTAAGTATTGATTTTCTGTTTGACGACATGTTTGTCCATTAGCAAACCTATTTTTTTTTATTCTTGTGTACTTTTATCCATTGTAAATAACTGGTACAATAAAATCTGTTTAAATCTAAATATAAACAAGTGTCCCATAGTTACCTATACTATTTAGACAACACAACTTACTCCACTTTGAATATAATATTAACAACTTGATACCGAGATTTAATTCAATTAAAGATCTAGTAGTAATTTTTGAATATCAACTTAATTTCAATTTACATATAGGAAATGCTATAATTGCTGCCAACAAAAAGTATGGTTTAATTCTGAGAACGTGTAAAGGTTTTACGGATATAGGCATCTTAACGATTTTGTACAATGCTTATACTCGAAGTAAACTTGAGAATGCTTCTTTAATCTAGCATCCAGAATATAAAACTAACTCAGAAAGGTTGGAACATGTACAGAGAAGATTTAAAAATTTTTTAGGATGGTACTTATCTACCTAAGGGTACTCAACATGATAAAATGCTCAACAGATTCTCTTTCAGTTCATTGGAAAATAGGAGAATATTAAACTCTCGTATATTCCTTCATAAAGTAGTGAATTCAGATATCAATTGTAATGAAATTTTAAGCTTATTGCAGTTTAGGGTGCCTAGAGTCAACTCAAGATATTCAGCCACTTTTTACTTATCCACTCCCAAGACTAATATTTTCAAATTCTCTCCTCTACATTTATATGCAAAAATTATAATCTCCTGGAAGATAGCCCGACATATTTCGACATTTTTCGTTGTAGTTCTTATAAAGAATAATTTCAGATAAATTTCATTTCTATTTCTCTTTTGTATTTTATACTTTGTGTTTGTTAGTAATTTATTGTTTAATTTCTAATGTATTTATGTATTTTTCCCACTCTGTAAATGGTTTCTTAACTGTAGAGTGGTGTATGGAAAATAAATAAATAAATACATATTTATATTTTTTTTGTGAAGATTTGATTAGGAGATACAGATATTTTTAATATATTTTTTATTTATTTTTTATATATTTTTTTTCTTACAATTTTATATTAATTTTACTAAAATGTCAAGAAAACGAACTGTAAAGATATGAGTATTTGAATTGTAGAATTTGTTGTAAATTAACAGGTCTTTCTAAAATTTTATCTGAGAAAATGTGTAGGTGAAAATTTAAGCTTGCATAGAAAATGTAATTCGCAATTTAAAATAATCTGTTCCTCTTCTGTCCTCTTCTCCACATTCAGAAAGAGGAGTATCAGGCAGATTAATTTTAAATTTATAAGCGAGGTCGAAGAATATTTTAATTCTCTTTCTACATGTTATCAATTTTTTTTTAACTAACATTTTTGAGAAATTTTTGGTTGTATGGTTTCGTACTATAAACCCTTTATACCGGAATAATATATTTTTGTCATGATCTTTCTAAATTATTATTAGTAAAAGGGTGTAGGTCTTTAAAGTAGCATTTATACGATGACTTTTCTGCTTGAAGTTCACTATTTTTTGCCAGATCTTTACCCAAGAAAAATTAATGCTGACACTGACCCTTTTTGCTGTCATTAGTGCTAATATTTTTATACCTTCATACAATATATAGTTATAATTTAGATATAATTTATTTGATATATTCTCCATTGATTCAAGAGCACTCGGGGAAGAAGAGCTATCAAAGAAAATTACTACTTTCTACTAAATTTCTTAAGAATTAAGCACTTCAAGTATAGCTATAAGTTTTGCTGAGTATATTGAAAATTTGTCAATGAGTTTAACCCCTACGCTAAAATTGTCTTGTGGATCATAAAATGCGGCTGAGACGTTAAAATAAGTTGATTTACATCTGCTATGAACGTACATTTTCTAAATAAACAACAACAACGAAACATCTTTGTTGGTTTTTAACCAAAGGGCTATCGATCGAAGCCTTTCTGCCCATTGTTTACAATTATTTTTTTTATTTTACAATTTTACAAAAATTAATGATATATTATCTAGCTAATGTTTTAATTAAGGTCTTCACTGATTTGCATATTTTCCCAGATCGTATTTTCGAAAAATGTTTTCCTAATAATTTTGTAAATTTTAAGTAGTCTCTCAGATATAATACTTTTATATTTTCTAGATCTGTATTTCAATATCAAAACATGCTAATATAGAAGTATAGATATCTTCTTGTAGTATTATTGTGCAGGAATATGAATTAATGATTGGTAATGAATGTTTCTTTTGCTTATATGTTTTGGTTAGATCGGCAGTATATAAATATTGGAATTTTGATATTATTTCACTTTCTCTAGCCATCATTTTTAATAAAAAAATATTTAAAAATGATTCTCTCCTGCAAATCATCGGTGGCTCCGATCACTCTATACAAATTGGAAATGAGTGTGCTTCTTAATGCTCCTATACCTAACCTCAATAATAGTCGATAATACATCGTATATACAGGGTGACTCATAACTATTGGGACATAGGCTAATGGCAGGTTATTTGGACCAAAATAAGGCGATAGTAGCAAATATACCATAATTAAATATTTCTGTGGAATAAGATATAGGGCGTTAAAGTTGAATTTTTTTTTCGTTTTGTTATGGTGTGTTCATGTGTATTTTTATTGCTTCGTCGTCAATTTCTTTTGCGAATTACCTACATCATGTAAAATGCTGAACTATTAATAAATTCCGGGAATTTCACAAGGCGACAACCTGAGAATCAGCATTTTCAGCATATTTACTGAGAACAAATTTTATCATTGTAGTCTGATATTCGCCTTTATAATTGTCAGTAGTAAAAGTAAAATTTTTCGAAATAATTCTTTTTTTTAATTGATTTTTGGAAATCATTTATATTTTTTGCTCTCTATGGCCTTATATTCTTAAGAATGCTGCTTTTTGTTTTTTTGATAGTATGCTTAAATTATAAAATTCAAAAGACAAATATAACATATTGACTATTTTTTCAAGAGTTGTATTTTTATCATTATTGTGAACATATATAAACAAAAAAACAAAAGTACATAAATTATAAGGGAACAACGAACAGTTTAGATTAGTATTATTTTTATTGTCGGATATCTATAAAAACTATCTTCAAAAAATGTTATAGTGTTAAATAGCTATTTTTTTAAACATAATGGAAATAAGGAATTAAAATTTCTATCAGTTTACTAAACACAGACAAATTCTTAAAAATATTTTTTATTTCGATAAATATAAATATAATGTCCTAAAATATAAAATATCTAATAATTTATATCCATAAAGTTACGGTGTAACCCGATACTCTGGTGGGTCCCGTCACTCGTGGGAATTATTTTTCTGCTAAAGTAAATATATCTGAGGGATAGATTCAATCGCATATTGGGAATTAATATCAACTGGAACGTGATTTTCCTCGGCACCACGGGGATTAATAAATCGAACTAATACACAAGGTATTTTATTGAACTCACATCTATTTCCTGTGTATCATGTGCAAGCTAACGTGATTAATATAGCTCCCACTTCTTGTCTATTTTTTGTCATTATCATTTGTATCAACCTCTTTTTTCTGCTCTAATTACATTTTATTACATAAGAAGAACATAATTTTTCTCATTTTTTTACTAATTGAAATGAGATTTAGTAGAACATCTATTTTTAGTAGCCATGAAGAAGAGTTTAAAATAAATTCGAATCGTCACAATACTAAAAGATTTTCAAATGGGTTGTTGATGCCATATGTGAGTGTACATTAACGAAAGGAAAATGGGGGAAATAAGTCCTTTAGTCTCTCAGTCTATAAGATTTTACTTTTCGTAGAAAAAAGGAGAACTACTGGTTTCGTGGAAAACTGGGCCACATCTTCAGGTTCAAATAACAAGAAAAGTCAGTAATTAAAAACAACAAATAGTTTGGTGTAAAGTAAATAGTTTATATATAATATTTGTAGATAAAGGTTAGTTTAATGTAGGATAAAGAGATTTTATTTTTTTGTTGAAAGTAATTTTTTATAGAATTTAATTTTGTTTTTGTAGTTGATTAGAGTTATTTTAGTAATCTTAGTTTTTATTTTCCTACGATAATATTGTCCAAAACTCCAATGTCAAGTATTCGGTGAGTCACTCCGTATACAGTATTGTCCAAATGATAGGAATAAATACATTATTTAGTAAATTAGCGATTTTAGGGGAAAATCCTGAAACCCGTCGAATTTTTTTTTATTTGTCAGATCACCTTTTTATTTTTGACGTCATCTCTGTGACGAAAAATAAAATCGACGGGTTTCCCCTAAAGTCGTCGATTTACGAAATAATAAATTTTTTCCTTTCATTTGGACCATACTGTATATATGTGTATAAGGTGTTTCTATGATCGACCGACAACGCTTTACCCTAGAAAGCTCTCGTTAATTAATGAATTTTGATATAGGAACATGAACCCTTAAAGGGCCTACTTACAGAGATACCGGGTGTTTGCGATAAACCAACAACGCCTTTAAATATTTTTCTTAAATTTGTTAACTAATATACTTTTTAAAAAAGTCAAATTTTGACATTAATTAAATTTTCAAAAATTTAAACAGTAGCGCGCTATCAGGGTTAGTGGCAACTTTGGCCGTCCTAATTTTTTCATCACTGGCAGGAAATATTTGTTTTATTTTTTTTTAATTCTTTGTTCATTTTTAGTTGCTTTAATGCATATTATTAATTCAATATCAAATAATCCGTACTTAAATAGTAAATGTAATACAATTAAAACAAAATTAAAAATAAATACAATAGTTGTTCAAACTGTTTACTTGCAAACACGTTGTAAATTCTTTTATCTTTTAAATAACTCGTGATTAGACTAATTAGCTCCACTTAATTTATTTTGAAAATGGTATTTTGTTATTTCAAAATAAATTTTTCATTCGAAGAATTGACTTATTTGAATATATGCTTTTTGTATTTATTTTAAACAAAAAGATTAACAAACGCTATCATATTATGGGTGTTTTCTGAAATGCTTCACATTTTTTAGACAGCCTAATTTATTAATATTTTGAAAAATATGCTTAGATTAATCTATTATTATTTGGGAATTATGATGGAGTGACAATTTTGAATGAGAGCCTTTTTACAATCAAAAAACTATGTTTGCTAGTCGGTTTGAATCGTAAAGTCTACATTTCGGTAATAAAATGTTGTCTCTCAGTGAAGTCTTTAACACCTGTATGACATATTTTTTACCTTACCCTTTAAAATAATCTTTGAATATCTTTTTAGAATATTATTTAATTTCAAAAGGATTTATGCTTTTTATGACAATTCATGAATTCGTAAATATGGAAATAAATTTAAGTACTTTTATTAAGATACTTTCGAATTCTTAGAATGAAACTGATAATAAACTATTAAAATTTTGCAATCTGTCACAAACGTTGATAAGAACTTTAGACAGGAATAGAAAGAGAAAGGAGAAAAAGTTAGGAAACAAACAATAAAATGGAATGAAGAAATACCTGAAATGTTGAAAATAAAATCTAGTGAAAACGATGATGGATGGAAACAACTGAGTAAGAAGGCAAAGAAACCAAAAGAAAAGATATTGGACGAAAGGATAAAAATTAGTAACAAATTTCAGAAGTTGGAGCAATGTGAATAAAACGAAAGTGTAGAGGAAATGACAATAAATGAAAATGAAATAATAAAATTAATGAAATAATTAAAAGAAAAATTAATAGGAAAAATCTTTATGGAAAGAGTTAATATAATTTTGGAGTATGAAGAAATTTATAACCAAAGTCTAAAATAAAATCGAAATTAAAAGTAATGAAAGAGCAATAGCTTAAATAAAGCAGGGAAAGAAATAAAATAAAATAAATATTATTTGGTGAATTTTCGGAACGAATATATAGATAAATTATTAAAGAGTGAAATACTCGAGAAAATAAAAATATAAAATGACAATCCACATTATTATTATTGTATTATTCACACATGTTGATATCGATTGGTTGCATTGTCGACGAATCATACGTTGGTGATTCTTAATATGGCTATGCCCGGAATAAAATTACACAGCGTGTAAATAGCAAATATATTGGAAAGATGTAAACTGATTTACGTCTAATATTTTTTTTAACTTACTGCATGCACTGTTTACTATGTTCTTACTATACTGAATTTAACCCCTGGATCCGATAGACACATGCCGCAGCATTGCTACCCTTAACATTTAAAAGAAAAAGCCAATGCGGCGACTTACCCCCTGCGGCAATAAGATATCTTATATTTGTAAGCATACATACACATTGTAAAAACGTGTATAACTGTTATTTAGTTTTTATCAGTCACTTGGAACCTGAAATTTGGTGGGCAGCAAGTATTACCCCTTATTGCCGTTAATAAATAATATCTTCAGCTCGCGTGGAAACTTAGGCAGTTATTGCCTACTAAAGACAATTTTATTCATCTCTCCTCAAGGATCTGAATGTGTTAATACTACTAATAAGTAATGCATAATTAAAGAGGTTACGTATGGACAGGAATCACTACGGCAACATATAAAACCAAAAAACTACTTATTTACTATTTGCTATTTACAAGTATTATTTAGGTACTAAAAAAATTCATTTAGTATTTTTCTTTTTTTAAAACATTTTCTTAATTTTAGTCGAGTTTCAAGTTGTCAAACAATAAGTGGTTGGAAATTATCTCAAAGTAATCATTAATATTTTTAAAAGGATTTAATTATTAAATACTTATTATGATAATTACCTCTAGAGTAATTTTAAACGTAGAAACACGATTAGTTCAAAAATACCTAATCCTAATACTAGGCAAAGGCGATATAGTCAAATATGTGATTTTGTGTAGTTATTACATAGTTTTCTCCTAACAAGGATGTCAGTATAACTAAATTTTACAAATGGTTGTTGCAGTTAACTTCTTGAATTGGTTTTAGTCAATTAAACAGTTGGATTTTTTAATTCAACAATTTTAAATTTCGTTTAGATCTAATTTATTGCATTATATAATACATAATTTCGTGCGTTTTAAATAAAGATGTATGTACAAAAATATAATAGTAACAAAAAGTTAATACCTAACATTATATATACATTAAAAAATTATTTTAATAAAAATATTAAATTTTTAAAATCTAACAGAAAATATACTTTTAAGTCGCAATTTTAGTTTCGGCGTGTGCGACATCTTCCACTATATTTTTTTCAAACTCAACCAAAGATGGCGTTAATGAAGATTCATTACTGCTGATATGATTACTTTTTTGTTTGTCTTCCATACTGAATTTCTCCAAAATTTTAATCAAACTTGAATGTTCTACTTGGCCATTTTCTTCTGCTGGAAAATGTTTAACAATTTTCTCTTCGTTTAAGTTGGAATTTACCTTTTCTTCTAAAGGTTTTGATTCATGATTATTCGAAATTTTTTCTCTATTATGCTGTTTTACTAAAGATTCTGACCGTCTAGCAGGTGGCTTAGGTACTTCTATGTCTTCTTCTTTAACAATCAAACTCTCAATATCTGCCAAAATATTGTCGTCGCTCTTTTGTTGTTTCCTTGGTCGCGGTAAACTTGCATCTTTTGGATTATAATGTTCAATAAGTCCTAAATCCCAATCTTCTAAACCACCAAATGAATCGTCGCTTTCTATATCTGTTGGTATTTTTCTGGGCCGCAATTTTTTAAGTTGTTGCGGAAAAATGGATCCAAAACTGCGACATCTTGTTATATAAGTATCCAGTTTTCCTGTTGACCCTGCTATTGATTTTTTAGCATCTGTTGATAAAGAGATCTCCGATGGTGTCGATTTTCTGTCCTGTTTTAGCGATGTCAACCCTATAAAAAAGAAATAAATATTAAAACTTATGCAGATATGACCGAATGTATACTATAGAGTGCACAAATGATAAAATGGTAATTTGGAGGCGCAGCTAATAAGAAATAGTTAACAGATATTGAATTTTATTTTAGAGGCTCTATTCTTGAAATATAAGTTGACGCTTCTAATGATATCACAAATGAGTTTAATTATTGTAATTATTGTTTCGAAATAATGGGCATAGTTTGGGGAAACTGAGCAATAGATGAAGGTTTTGTAGGGTTTTGTCTTTCTAGAAAAAAGCTGTTTATGAAATTTGTTACCCCGTTGTAAATCTCCAAAGTGAGCGATATTGTTCGACTTCGAAAGCCGAAGTATTTAATAAACCGAACCTCATAAATGTCATTAAATGTAAAATTATCGCTATAATTTCAGATCGAAAAGCTAGAGATTTTGGGGAATCAGTTGTTGTTTAACACTCGTGTCTAAAAGGACTCTCATGCGAAAGTGTTATTATACACACTTTGAATTGTTTTATCGTTTCCAGTACTTTTTTTGAGTTAGTAGAAACAAATCGTTTAGTAACGAACTAGGCAAGGGTTAAGAATTGTTCAAGCTATTAATTTAATTTCGTTTCTATTGTTAAATAACTGTTGCTTCTCTAATATATTTTGTTACAATTGTAAGATATTCCTTGGATCGGAGATCTAGGCCTGAAAGCATAAGAATCTGGTAAGTACCAATTTTTATTAATAGAGGATTACTATCGTCTGATTAATCCAACCTGTTTCATGTTCGTTAACAAATCTATCGTAAGAATCTACTTGCTTCTGCTCGGCAAAACCAATACTTATATCTACATACAGTTAGAATAATTCCCATAAGTATACAGTAAACCTAACTTATTTTTTGTTTATTAAATACAATGAAAATATTGAATTCGAGTACAATGAATCCACTGAAGCTAAACATTCCCTAACCTCATAGTTTTGTGCAAAGTATATTATAATAAAAAATGTATATCTTTTAAAAACGTTTAGCATGAGCACGACATTTATAAAATATTAAGCTTGTTATCGGGAAAATGATATTATGACAATTTTAAACTGATTCTTATTTTAAGCAATGATGATGTTTCGTCTTAAAAATAAATACAAAAGATACCCATAATTTTAAGATAGTATTTGGGCACATTATTAATGATTACCAATCGATATTAATATGGGATACAGCTTGTAAACATAAAAATATAATATATATATACAACAAATTTCTAGCAGTCCTAAGACATTTTTGTTGAAATTAAAATCCAAAAGAAAATTTTTCCAGTAAATTATACAAAATTATGGAATAAACATACTACTTAATGAATTTTTCTGTTATATGGAACTTGTAGAATAGAATATATTTTAATGTTTGGTTGGAAATACTACCTCGATAGCACCAAACAACTTACTTTTATCATTTGGCTCAAATTTGGCAACAGTCAATTTTAATTCATCGTAATTTGGCAGAGAAGTTACTGACAATGTTTTCTTGCGTTTCAAATTTTCTTTATCAGTTCTGAGATTTAATTCTTGCTCCTTATTATTTTCATTCTTCTTATCTAAATGTGAATGCGTGTGTGGATGGTGATGATCTCTGTTATGGGTAGCTTCGTCTTCATCACAAATAGGGCACTTATAATTTATGGTTTTTTTAACAAAAAGCTCTTCTTCCACAGGAATCTTGGGAGCTTCTTCGACGGGTTTCTTTAATTGGAAAGCTTGTAAACCTAAAATTAAAAAGTAGTGATTCACCAGAGTCTTTTGCATAAAATTTTGTTCAATAAGGAAACGAAGTAAAGAAACAATTTTAGAATATTAAAAAATTGTTTGTTTAGCTTAAAATGAATGTATTCCATATTTTATATACACAATGTTTATACATTGTTAATCCTACCTGATTTTGCTACAGCTTCTATTCTTTCTCGAAAATTTTTCTTGTGTTTCCTGGGAGGAGGTGTAGGTGTGCCTTTATCGTTGTTAAAAATGAGGTTGAGTTTTGGATTAGTCAGATGGATCGCCTGTTCCTTCTCAGGAACTTCCAAGTCTACCTCAGTCCAGTCGGAAGATTTCGAAAGTGGCTTAGTCTGTATTACGTTATTTGACTTTTCATTGAGTGTCGTATCAATTCTAAAACAAAATATTTCCTATAAATGCTAAATACATAATTTATGTAATTTAACATAGTGTTAGAAGATTATTATATATTTTTTGAATTCATTACAAAAATGTGAAAGTGATTTTGAAACAAACGACAATTAAATCTGGTAATTCGGCGGAAATAAATTCTCACAATCAGCATTTCTAGAATTTAAATCTCTCCAGTAAAAACATGGAAATTTATTCTCATGAAATGTAATTAGAAATTCACTATGAATATTTAATTTTGTAATTTATTATTTCAAATTTGCACATTTATCCTAAAACTAGGCAAATAAGAACTAAAAAATGTTTTAGTATCTTTATAAGAAAAGCGTGCAAATTGCAAAAGCAATACAATTTTTTTGGTTCCTTTATTACTAAGAAGATTAAATATTATTTTTATAAGCAATATAAAACTTTTAACATGCAATTATTACTAATTTTAATACAAAAATATCCACAGTAAAGACGAGTAGAAAAATTGGATTTTTATTAACTCCAACTATATTCTGGTTCTGTTTTCTTTTCAAAGTAAGACCTTGATAAGGAATACAATACGTGTAATTACAGGTTTCTTCAGAAGACATAATCCAGTTAAATGTCACTTAGATACCATAGAGAAATATAACATATATATAAAGACTGAGAGGCCTTAGATTACAATAGGAAACTAAAAGTGAAAAATTGGTGAGTAGAATAAGCAACACAGTTACGGATCGTACCACCCAAAAGTATTTTGATATTATTATGAATTATTAAGCTTCTTTTGAAATTTAGAAAATCAATCTAGAGATTCAGTATTCGACGAATTTACCAATCTGTCGCCTTTTGCGTGATGGTATTAATAAAATAAGATAAAAGTAAATTATAAAAGGAAACAATTAAAGTAATAAGTAACATTCAAAGAAGTAAATTAAGCAAAGAACACGAACAAGAATTGGGGGCAACAGTTTAAAAAAGATACATTAAATCAAAATAAAAATACCCACAAAATAAATGAAAAAAACTTGAAAGCTGAAAAACGATAAATTAACGAAGAAGTAAAATAGAAAAAAAAATCTTCAGATAAAAAATGTGACAGGAAGAATTGAAAGAATTCTGAAAAAAATAAAGAATACAATTATATTGTAATAACTGGAATAAAAATCTAAAAAACGAATGGAAAATATGAACTGAATCTAAAAATGAAAAGAGCAAATGTTTCCCCAATTAGTGAAAAAAAAATCCCTACACATGTCCCCCTCACAAAATGTAAATTGCAAAGAACACATCTTTTAAAAGTAATTGAATTCTTTTTATATCTATGGATTTCTTTTAAATATCTAATACATATCAATTCGTTCTTGAGTAATCTAATTTTATTCCTTACAATTTCTGATAGCAACTGAAACCGTTGAAATGATCTAAATATACGACACTGGATAGTAATTTACGGTAAAACAAATTACATTGTTATTATTCTTACAGGAGCAAGAGTTTTTTAGACATCACAATATTTTCTTGTCATTCGGTTTCAGAACAATAAAACAGTCATACACATTTAGAAACTATTCTTTTAAGATACATTTACCAGTGTGAGTTTTCGACCTGGTGGTTCAGGAAAGAATAGAAATTGTCGACCTAGCAATTCTGGGTCATATTCAGTAGTGATGGGGGATCGAATCCTTTTTTAGAGATCTATCATTCGGTACGCGAGAACATTAAAGGATCAAGTACTTAATTGAGTACCGAGTCTAACAGTCTAACAGTAGGTAAAACTAATTACCCAAACAAATTCAAAACGTGTGTTTCGGATTGAACTGGTCTCCCCTTAAATACATGCACTGTTCCCACCAGTCATAAAATGACTGGAGTTTTGTGGCAAAATAGTTTTCGATCCTTTGTACTCGAGTACCCCATCACTAATATTCAGATGGATATACACAGTCGATAGCTCAGGCTCCTTGTCTCGATTGGTACATAAATTAAAGGAATATGATCTCCACCATCTGCTTTAGGTCTATAAGATGGTTACTGAGCAAATACACATTAACGCCAATCTACTGACCAATCTGAGATTTTCAGATGATTCTATATTTTATTGAAAGTGAGACATAAACAGGCATAATTGTAGGTAAAAAACTAGAGGCCTCAAAAATTTTAAACTTTTGGGCCGGTATCTTAGATAACATTATCCGACCATTATTTATCCATGATAATTTAAATGGTGAAGATTGCATCGATTTTAGAATATTTCATCGATGTAATAATTACCTTAATCCTTGATGACGACGATCGTTTTATTGGGAGGAGAACTGTTTTTTCAATAAGATAATGCACCAACTCATTTTGTTGCAGCCGACTTTCAGTTTTTGAAAAAATTGGTTTCCTCTGCAATGGATTAGAAGAAGAGCTATGGAGTGGTGTGTTATTTAATTTATGTGATTTAGATGTCTTTCTGTAGGGATATTTTAGGAATATATTTAGTACATATCGTAAGATGCCACAAAACCTTTTGTTTTTATCTGACATTGATCTGGTTCATTCTTTCATTAATTGAATTTTATAAGGGTATGTTGGGTTGCCTATATAAAGTGGTTTAATTAAAACCCGTGTGTTATACGAGGGTGTATAAGAAAATAACGAATCTGGTGCTATAACTTCTTCAGAGGTAGAATTTTCTGACACAAAGAAATATGACATGAAAGCTTTATCTTTAATGCACTTTCCCTCAAGTAGGTTTTGGTATAACATTTGATGTTTATTACAAATTAGTTATTGAATTTTCAGTGTTTTGCGTACCCGTCGAGAAAATGAAAGTTGGGCAAAACACCAACTGAAACTTTTGAAATGATTAAAAGTGCATATCGAGATAATAGTTTATTGCGATGTAGAGTGTTTGAGTAGCATAAGAAGTTTAAAGACGGTTGTCAATGAGTTGAAGATGAACCTCGTCCTGGTCGACCACAAACTGACACAAAAATTAGAGAAATTAACGACTTGATACAAAATGATCGCCGGATTGGCATAAATCGAATTTCTGACATTGTTAATTTGTCTTACGGTTCCATTCAAAAAATTATTCATGAAGATTTAGCAAGATGGATTCCAAAAGTGATGACCGATGAACAAAAAGCGAATCGAGTTACAATTTGTCAGCAGTGGAAAAGGCAACTTCAACGTAATCCACAGTTTTTAAATAATGTGGTTACATATGACGAAAGTTGGTTTTATCATTACAATCCTGAATTGAAGTCTCAAAGTATGTAATGGAAGCATAAAGGCAGCCCAAGATCGCAGAAGTCCAAAAATATTAAAAACGCTGGAAAAGTGATGCACTTGATTTTTTTTATAAGTGTGGCGTTATTTACCATCAAATTGTACCTGAGGAAATACAGTAACTGGGGAGTACTATTCTAATGTTCTTCGAGGACCCTTAGAGGCAAAATGAAAGAAAAAACGACCTTTGTCAAGACTGGTTGGACGCTGCATCACGATAATTCTCTGGCTCACAGATCAGCGATTTGTCAAAGAACAATCGAAGAATTAGGGGTAGAAATTATGGTTCATTCACCCCCCCTACTCTCCCAACCTTGCTCCATGTGACTTCCATTTGTTTCCTGAAGTCAGAATAGAATTGAGAGGTCGAAGATTTGAGTCGGATTTAGAGATCAACAACACTGTAATGGGTATACTAAAGAGACTATCAAAAAATGGTTTCTCAGAAGTTTATGACAAGTGGACTAAGCGATGGGATAAGCGTATTGAACAGAATGGAGAGTAATTTGAAGGAGAGTTGTTGGAAGTTTTTTAAATAAATGTTTCATTGTTATACTATAGCACCAGTTTCATTATTTTTTTATATATCCTCGTATAGGTATTCCTAGAAATATGTTACGTTAATCGGTCTCAAATCAATAAACCATAGACGTGCGTTTCCAAAATAAAATAAAATTCAAGAACATAGCACTTTGTAATTTATTTAATATAATATAAAAACACCTATCTTTTTATTAATTTACCGATCACGAATTTTAGATTAAGTAAATATGTATAGATTGAAAATATGAAATAATCTTCGGAAATAATAATAATAAATGTATGGTTCCGCACATTCTGTTTCAGAATAGTTGTCATCTGATTCCAGAAAAATTATTACAGGTTTTGTAGAGATATTGTATCATCAAGCTCCCACATTGTTTGCTCTATTTCCAAAATATGATTAATAAATTTTTGCCAATTCTCACAGGTTACTGCACACATTGAATTACTGAATACATTTTTAACATCTGGTAATTTAAAAGTTTTGTTATTTCTAGCAACGTAATCTTTAACTTGAGCCCGTATTAATTCTATTAGATTAAGCTCGCAGTGATAGAGTAGTAAACGAAGAATTTCAATTTCTTGTATTTTGGCAATTTCCTCAATAATATGCTATTTGTAATTTTGCTTATATCTCTAGAATATGGTTTTAACAATTCTGCTTCCTATATTGTATTGTCAATGGCTATATTTTTAGAATTCAATCATGTTGTAGTCGATAGTATTTTAATAATTTGTTCAAATGTTTTCTCAAACTCCATTCTCCCCTCCAATCCTTTTTCATGATAATCAAGGGTGTTTTTTGAATTAAATTAAAGTAAACCACTATCAAAAAAATCGTTCGTACTGCCTCTATGATAAACAATTATTCTTGCACCTTTATCTGTAGGTTTCTTAATACCAGGAGAAAATCCTTGTAAAAACGCTTCTTGAGATGAGTTTATATTATTGTCTTGCCAAACTTTTTCTACAGAATGTCCTGCATTAACCTATGTTTGGTCATAATTTGTTTTATTCTTTTAATGTACTCTCCAACATATGTACAATTACTTCAGAATGAATTAGCATTGATGATATGCCCATTTTTTTTAAATTTAAAGTTTAATTTATGTAATACTTTCCACAGTTTATTTCGTGTTACTGTGGATAAATCATCACGGTTAGTTATCGCTTGTTGGACTTTACCTTATATAAGTGAACAAGCTTAGGATAATATTTTTTTAAAATTCATCCACGCTACGCTGACTTTTAATAATTTTGGTCTGCCTGGTTTTGGCTTTGGTGATGTAACTCCTGAATTTACCTCCTTGAAAACTTTGAATACCGTAGTTTTTCCATATCCCATGTCAACTAGAGTGTCAGCAGTATTTTAATGATTATGTTGTATTAATTGTATTTTGGTTTGAGAGTTTAAATAGAGGTCTAAAAAGTAAATTGAGTAAATATCAAGACGACCGCTCATCAATAATAACATAATATAACAGGTCTAGTTTTATTTTTTTAAGTGGTGAATACTCGCAAGTTACTTCCATTTTCAGCCACTCTTGTTTTTCACGATTATCGAAAACTAAATAACTAAATTCCTACAAACTTGACATTTTTTAAAATAAAATATAAATTATTTGTGGGCGCCGCTGCCATTTGAATATAATTAATTACCCCTTTCTGTTACGGTTACGGCAATGATTGGATTTAATCCTCTCAGGTACTCTGCTACAACAATGAAAGATAATTAAGCAGTACGATAGTCCGAGAAACTTATTAAGTTTTATAATGAAGTCGTCGAAAACAATTTAAAATCAGTTACAAATATTGAATATTTACCACATGTACCGTACTATGATTTGTTAAGTCTAAAATCCTTAATCCAATATCTTTTTTATCGATGGTAAAAACATCGTCAGAAATATTTGACATTTGTCTTTTAATCAAAGAACTGTGACCTCTAATTGCAAATTAAGAACACTGAAAAAAGACAAAGATACAAATAAAATGTACCTATATTGTCCGTGTCTCATTTGCGTATCATTTTAACAGTAAAAAAATATATTTGTAATATAGAAATTTAACTGGTAATAATAAATGGTCGAAAAATTTCTGAATTAGAGGAAAACTATGAATTTTTTAATGAGCCAACGAATTATTATGTATTTATACAAAAATCTGTTCGAATTATTAGACAAAATTAACGGTAAACAATATTTAAACCATTCAAATATAAAATGTACCTGTAGTAAAAAAACATTTTTCTTGTGTTTAATAGTAAATGGCCCATAAAAAGTAAAAACACGAGAGATACTCTAAGACATTCAATTCGATGTTAACTATCCATATATACAGTGTTTCCCAAAAGTCCCGGAACGGAGCTATAAGTTTTTAACGAGTAAAGAAAATTTGGAAATCACCAAAACTACATTTTTAGATGGTTTAAAAGTTTCATATACTCTGGAGATATTTTAGGGGGTGAAAATCCCAAATTTTTTAAATTGCAACAACTCCTGTCGAGTTTCACCTTATTTTAAAGGTAATGAAAAAAGAAACACATCCTTAAAACCTAAACTCGGTATTTTAGTTATTTTAATTGTTATTCTACCAAATGAAAAAGAAACATGTTTATTACAATTTTTATAATACATTTTCAAAGTGTTGACCTTCCTCGATTTCGCAATGACCTAAACGCTCATAAATGGAATTTTGAACCCTTTGGAGCATATCCCTAGTGATATTGGTGATTTCTTCAAGTATGCGATTTTACAAATCATTTATTGTTTCTGGATTTGTTGCATACACTTTACTTAGAAACCCCCAAAAGAAAAAATCAAGTGGTGTAAGATCCAGAGATCGTGGTGGCTGCTCGATTTCGCCTCTTCTCCCAATCCAACTGTTTGGAAACGTGTGACTTAAGAAGTCTCGGACTGCTCAGTTAAAATGTGGATGAGCACCATCTTGTTAGAACCACTTATTATCGATACCATTAGGGCATATGGCACGAACACTTGGAACCACTTGATTTTCCAACAGTTCTAGATATCTGTCTCCGTCCAAATTTCCATTAATAAGAAAAAGACCAATTATTCTATCTTCCATAATTCTAGCCAACACATTAATTTTCTGCAGTGTCTGAGTATGATTTTCTTTTATTAAATGTTGATTTTCGTCAGCCAATAACGACAATTGTGCCTATTAACTTTACCATTTAAGTAAAAAGTAGCTTCAGCAGAGAAAACAATATTGAGAAGAAAATTTCTGTCACCATCACATTTTTCACGCATTATTTCGCAGAATTTCAACCTTCTATCGAAGTCATCTTCGTTCAATTTCTGAACTTGGTGAAACTTATAGGGGAAATAATTATTTTTTTGCTAAATTCTGTGAACAGAACTTTTACTAATTTCATGTACCTGACACGCTTTTAATAAGGATCTTGAAGGTTCTTCAACAAAAGACAGTAACACTTCTTCGGTTTTTTCTGGAGTTGTTGCAAATTTCGATCTTCTAGTTCTCGGAAGATCATTTACAGTTCCCTCTTCTTTCGACTGTTGATTTGGAAATCGGTGGTCATTGAAGACTCGCCGCACTTCATCGTAAGATCTTGTTCTATCCCCAAAACCACGAATCATAATTCTTTCTTGTTCGGTCAGTTTTTGGATCATTTGTAACAGATTATTTTAACTAATTTAAAAAAAGGACATAAATAGGCTCAAATTTAACACAACAATTCAACAATCAATAAATTGTCTCTGTCATACTGCCCGAGAAATTATATATTCAGTTTTGAAATTTTACTTTTTAATAAAATGTTTTTTTTCAATTCAGCATTTTTTTTGTAAATAAGTTTATTATAATATAATGATTCATGTAGTGTAAAATAAATATTATAATAACACTGTACTTTCCACGAATATACAAAATAATGGTAATGACAGGCAAAATATTTTAATATCAATGAATTAAACCGGTAAGTAGGTTTATTGCTTTATAAATATAAGGGAAATAATCCCTTTTTAGAAAGTCATCAGTCTAGCAGGATATTATTATTTTCATTAAAAAGTAAATGTAATTCCCAATTAAATTTTTCAAACGACAGTTAAAAATAAATACTGATCTTTGACAAATTAAGTTTATGCCAAATATCGTTACTTAAAATTTGAACATTTTACAAGATATGGCAACATAGATTAACAAATCGCTCCTGTACTACAAATTCTTTGCCTGGTTCTAATTTGTCGTATCCCTCCTCCTTTAAGTCACTGCGCATCTCGAGGCTTCAGATATTCTTGATGGACAGTAAACTGTTTATTAAATTTACACCACTTATCTTCATTTTTGTTTTTATTGCAAAAAACTAAGCTAAACTGATAGCATACTACGGCCAAAACGAAATTATTTGTATTTCAAAATGATACAGGGCGATGTAATGGACCCAACAAGTGTGTATCAGTTTTAATACACATGGCAGTCAACGTGTCAAAATATCAGGTTTTGGTTTTCGAGATGTGTTTCTTTTTTCATTACCTTTAAAATAAGGTGACACTCAATAGGGGTTGCAATTTAAACATTTTGGGGTTATCACCCCAGTGTATGAAACTTTTAAACCACCTAAAAATCTAGTTTATATGGCCCTTTAGTGATCTCCAAATATTCAGATTTTTTTCTTCACTCGTTAGAAACTTATGGCTCCGTCCTGGGACTTTTGGCAAACCCTGTGTATGTACCTTTTGTAGTAGGTAATAGATACTTCATATGCATATATTCGATTTAACCGATAATTTTACTGAATCATTTTAACTTATTTCGTATGAATACAACCAGTGGCCTACCTATGGTAAAGCTATAAAAATCCAACTGTAGAGACCATAAATAAATGATTTTGTATACTTCTTAAATTCGCGGGTTACGAATAAAATGTTGAAGAACTCTCAGTGTATTTTTGAAATATTCTCGATGTCACTAAATAAATATTACAGCGAAACGAAGCACAACTTACCTTTTAACCTGTTTTTCATTGAGTTGCGGATCGGATTTCCATGAATTAGGCCGAATCTGCAACAAAGAGATCACTAACTGTTAATACTCTCACATGCATATAATTGCGATATAAGCAATTTTAATGAATGCTTATTACGCACAGTATGATAGTTTTCTGGAGTGAACAACCGTTCGTTGATTAGTAAGTTTATTACGATCTGAATTTTTATCTTAAAGACGTACTTTACATATTCATAGTTTACAAATATAACATAGTAAATTGGATCAAAAGGGTAGAAGCCAGATATAATCAAATTTCATATACAGGGTGAATTTACAAATTTTAAAATGTTACGTAAGATGTTCTTTAAAAAGAAGACAAATAAAAGTTAACTATTTTTTATATAAATTCTGCTATTTGCGTAGAAACGAAACTGAAAAAATAAAAAAAAATAACTTTAGCATATAATCTAATATCACGTAATTTACTAAGTTAAGGTTCTTACTTTATTTAAAAAATTATATTATTTTTATTGCACCATTCTTGAAATAAAAAAAAAAGTACTAACAGCAAATGCGATTGGTTTTAAAAATTTAATTCAAATATGGTATGAAGATAAAATGTAACCAAAAAAAAAATGTGTACATAAAGTACTTCAACTGCCCCTTATCCCATTGAATATATTTGGGGCGCTGCCAAAACTTATTAAAATGATATTACCTGGGAATGTTATTTCATTAGAAAAAATATTATGTACATGAAATACACCAACTACTGGTGTTTGGTCGAAAATAGAAGAACACCTTATATATTTTTACAATTTTGGATTCGCCCCGATTTTCTCGTTTCTGTAATATAGGTTTTTACAATGTTATACAAGGTAATTTAAAAGTTATAAGCACTTTTTTATTAATTTTGTAGCAACATTAACACCCTGAAGGATGGTACAATTAATTTTTCGAAAAAAAAGTTCCATAATCTAGAAAAATTAATTTTGGTTAAATATTACCACAGTCAATCTAATAACATTTCACCTATTTTTGGTTTCAATTAATGTTTGGCTGAAAGAATAAAATAACATCTCAATACAAAACGAAAATTTAAGGTGTTCCATTTAAGAAAACCCAGAAAAAATATTTCCAAGTTTCGATTAATCCTGTATACCAAAATTAAATATTCCGCTATGTTAATAATTTTTAACATAACTAGACTGTATTAGAAATTGTTCGAACGTAAAGAGATTTTTTGATGTCAAATCAATACAATGCAACAGGGTGTTAATGTTGGGAATTAATAAAAAAGTGCTTATATCTTTTAAACTACCTGGTATAATATTGCAAAACTCTCGAGGAAAATCCAAAAATATAAAAATATGTAGGATGTTTCATTAAAAAAAAGATAAGATTAGTTCACTCTGTCAATATGGATGGCCCTGTATATTTGATAACATTTTCAAAATATGGTCCTAACTATACCTCAACTTCTATATGACTAAATTTTTTTCGTATATGACAAATGAGTAATTGAAATTCCTCTAACTAATGCCGCACCCTGTATATTAAAAAATGTGACATAAAAAGTTTATGATAAAATAGAAAGGGTTGCAACTTGTGAATAAGTTAAGTAAATAAAATGTACTAAATGATCAGCTTAATGTTCTTTAACATTTAGATATGAAACTGAAAAAATAAGCAAAATAAGCTTTTGATATTATGAATAATGGCGGGAAAAACAAAATTATGCAGAGTAACAAATAATGTCATAAAAATGAAAATAGAATAAGAACAAATAACATCAAATACAAAACGAGAACTGGAATCATTTATAAAATGATACAACAAATTAAATATGTGTAATATTTTATGTCTTCGTTAATGGCTAAGAAATATTTATTTACGTTGTCCTCCAATCTTTTCAAGATATCTTTGGTTTTTGGGAACTGTAAAAACTGCAATCAATATTGTTTATTTGGCTTTTCACAGATCGTTAAGTTCAATTTCTGCGATTAGAAACCCTTGGAAATACTTTGTTACAATAAGAATTTTCACGATGCCATAATTATCAAATTAGTTGTGATACACTAAGAAGAAGGTTGATGGAACAGAATATTACTCCATATAGATAAACAAAAATATGTTGTTATAACCATCCAGTTTTAAGAAAAAAATCTCAATTTTCAGCTTCTATAGAATATCATATTTTCTTTATAAGTTTATAATAAACAACTACTGTTATTTTAATTTACATTAAATTATAGAATCATGTTCACACTTATCCACGAAATTTTCATTTGATTAATTAACCAAAAATTTTTATTTTAAAGAATATTCTCATATAATGTTACAAATTGTTCAATACATTCATTTAAAAATCTAGACATTCAATAATATTCACGGGATAATTGGTTGGTGTAAATAATTATTAAGAAAAGAAATTATTCCATTAGCAACACCAATTAAAATACGAATTTAAAACATTATCATTGATGTTAAATTGTGTATAACTTTGCCCGATTTATACCAGTTGATGCATGGCAATTAAAGTATCTAATTAAAGGTTATATAAGGTCAAGTGAATATTACTAACGAAAAGTAAAATACCTATATTCGACACGATATGAACTAAGGCTAACATTTAAACAAATCCAATATTTTAAAACAAAACATAACCATAATGATAATCACCTACGGCAATGCGTATACATTTTGAACACAAATAAAAAGAATTAAAAACTAGATTGGTAAACAATTTTTGGAATTGTCTTGAAATTTGCAATCTAAAAAAAGTAAAATATATAGGGTGTGTTATTTAAAAAAAATTATCGATGATATCGTTACTCACAAATTGTTTACCCTGTATATTTCATTGTTATGTAAAAATACATTAAATTAAAAACCGACCTGTCTTAGGATTTTTCCTCAAAATTGTTTGTTTAGCTTAAAATGAATTTATTCCATACTTTATGTACACACTGTATATTTTTGCTACTTTATCTGTAATTTCCCTTTTCAAACGTCGGAATATTATTAATTTCTTATTTATTAAATTAAATGAATAACTGGAAAATCTATCTACGCAACAAATAGAAGAAGACGAGCACAGCTTAGATCCATAAGGAAGACATACCATTTTAAAACATGCATAGAAGTATTGAAAAGGAACCTATATATTAAAATTTAAAGAAAATAGATTAAGGCAGCAAGTAATAGTATACGTTACAAACAACAAGAAGAATTAAAAAACCAATGACAAAACATGAGTTTCAAAAACATAAAAAAACAGTTTTTGTACACACTTTGAATGGGTTTCCAGTTGGGATCCTTTTAAACCAAGCAAAAGTTTGAATTTTTGTATGCGCATTTTTATATCTAGGTATCTTCCATTAACTTAACGATGAAATATCATTTTTATGATTGTGTACTCATACTCATTCTGCCTTCTTAGAGACCTCTTTATGAAAGCCCAGATGTCTTTCCTAAACCTGTAAGTCCTAAACTTTCTTCTTCTTGACACAACTCTGTTCTTAGATTTTGATAAGCCTTGCAGTTGTCCAAATAGTCCAAATTTATTTGATAGTCTGGTCTGGGTCCTCCATTGTCCGAATAGGGATAAAGAGTCCAACGATTAGTTGCAGCAACTGTCTGGGTTTGTCCAGTATAGCCATATCTGGATCGGAGAGCCAGCAATTGCTTCCTTAGGCTGCCTAGATTCCTTTTTTGCTTCCCATATTTTCCCTTTATGCCCTCTCGTCAAACATTGAAGGGATTTATGCCTAAATATATATTTTTTAAAGTGGTACTACACTTACAATCGTAAAAATTCACTTTAATCAAAACTCAAACTAAAAGAATTGTTAATTTTTGTTTCCTGTATAAGGTGCTGAATTTGTTTCTCTAGATATGACGTGACAAGACATATATTGTAATTACCATTTTCTATATTTAAAATCAAGACGTGTTAAGGGGGAAACATCTAAAATCAACTGAAAGGATTCTCCAAAATGCATTAATAAACATTCAAAATTGGTCTGATACCTCTGGTTTAAAATTTGCAAAACAAAATGCATACTCTTCTCTCAAAGTCGGATCAATAATTATCCCAAATTAACTTTATACGGAGAAGAGTTAAACTTTGTAGAAGAAGTAAGAATTTTAGGCATGACATTTGATCAACGCCGCTCATGGGAAAACCATATCAAAAGCCTCAAATCTTCATGTCAACAAAACATCAATATATTGAAATCTTTATAGAACACCTCGTGGTGTAGCTTTGCTTACTACACATCTACTCCTCATTAATTCGATCGAAAATTGAGTATGGCTCGATTATATATAGATCTGTAAAAAAATCCCTTCTTAGACAATTGGATGTTATACATAACATAATCCCAATTTCATTTGGTGCGTTTTGTACTAGCCCGGTTCCATAGCCTCTACTGTGAGTCAGGACAAACCCCCCTAGAAATAAGAAGAGACATACTAAGTTTCGTTTTTTATACCAGAATAATTTCAAACCCAACTCATCCAGTGAATCATAATGTCCAGAGTAATCATTTTCCCCCATTTTTCCAGTCACATCCCCGGTGCAACCCTCCCTTTTATGAAAGGCTAAATCGCCTGCTCCTTAATATCAAGTCACCCTTCCTGATATCAACAATAACAACTTTAACAAAACTGCCCCATGGATTGATCAAAAACCAGAAATAGTTAACACTTTAGCGAATTTTGACAAACATGCTACACCAACAACTTTAATTATTAACAATTTTAAGTAAATATTACTTAAATACAGTGACTATATTCAAATTTATACTGATGCCTCCAAAACACCAGAAGGGGTTGGCGCTGCCTTCTACACAACTAACCACAACGCTAGGTTTAGACTTCATAATAATACGAACGTTTTTAATGCCGAATTATTTGCTATCTTGCAAGCTCTAAAATATGTTAATAATTCAGAATGTCAAAAATTTACTATTTTAACAGACTCTATGAGGTCACTCTTCGAATTACAACAGTGTATTGTTGTCGCTAACAACCTTCGTGGTTGATGCGACATTAAATAAACTAATTAAAAAATTAAATAATAATAAAAAAAAATTCAAGACGTTCTATTTTCAAAATTAACCATTGTAAAATAATTCAAGAATATCTGGTGTTTGATTAAGAATTGGCGTTTTTAAGAAAATCTTAAAAGGAAGACTATTATCCATGGTTGAAACAAGAAGTTACATTTTAAATTTAATCAAGTCATTTATTAATTTAGGAATGTCTCGATCTTTAGTTAAAAACATTTGAAATAACAAACATCTTTCTAAAAATAACAAATACGAGAGAAACTGTAAAATTGCAACTACAAGAATAACTGTATTTTCGAATCATCTTCGAGAACGTTAATGCATAACTGCTAATGAATAAATAGTTACTGCTAGAAATAACAAAGTGTATTAAATAGCATTGTCAATGAATCCTATTTTTCAAAATATCTCACAACAGAGCTTTGTATCAAAATTCTAAAACCCTTTGATTAGATTAGTAAATATATTATAAATCCATTTGTTAAAGTACACATATAAAAAAAAATTAAAAATGTTCATTTTTGATTTATGCCAATTTCAAATGGAAATGGGGTAAAACGTACTCTGCCAAAGTCACAATAATCTGTCAGACTTATTTAAGGTCAGTTTTTTAATCTTTGAGTTAAATAATTAAATTTTATTCAGGTTTTCATAAAAATCATACTGTGAGATCTTCTAGACTACATAAAATCATATCTGTTACATATGGTTGAACTCATATTGAAGAGAAAATTCCAAAAATGACTGAATATACAGGGTGTCCCACGACGATTAAGACAAGTAATATATCAGAATTGGGCACTAGTAGAGAATTATAATTTTGGGGGTGTAAATTAGAGCAAATGTTGCATCTTTTCTTGTTATTGTGTTACCCAATGAGGTATTTGTTTTTGGTCACGTGACGTCGCATTCAAAATTATTAATGGGACAACCTGTATATTTGTGCCTTTCTGTATTCCTCCCGATAAAACAATTCCAACAAACTAGCACACTTGGGGTCTAAAGTGATTAATTCAAGAGCTACAGGTACTTAAACGATTGTAGCAGCAAGATGGTGCACCTTCACATTTTGATGGTAGAGTGAGAAATTATCTGGACATGATATTTCCAGAACGCTGGATTGGATGCAACGGTACTATTTACTGGCCTCCAAGGTCGCCAGACCTGACACCGTTAGATTTCTTCCTTTGGGGATATCTTAAAGGTATCGTATATGAAACTCCGTCTAGAGATTTAGACGATTTGAAAAGAAAAATACGCGATGCTTGTAGAACTGTGACACCGGAAATGATTAGGGCAGCATGTAACCGAAATCTATTATCAAGATTTGAGAAATGCATTTACGAAGATGGGCATCAATTTGAACATCTCCTTTAATATTGTAAGTTTTTTTTGTGACAGTTAATTTGAATTTTTATTAAAAATTATAATATTGGTTTGTCTTAATCATTACGTACGAATGTAAGATTGCCGAAAATTACAAGGGATTCAATTATGAATTTTTTAACTTACAATCGTTTAAGTACCTGTAGCTCTTGAATTAATCACTTTAGACCCCAAGTGTGCTAGTTTGTTGGAATTGTTTTATCGGGAGGAATACAGAAAGGCACAAATATACAGGTTGTCCCATTAATAATTTTGAATGCGACGTCACGTGACCAAAAACAAATACCTCATTGGGTAACACAATAACAAGAAAAGATGCAACATTTGCTCTAATTTACACCCCCAAAATTATAATTCTCTACTAGTGCCCAATTCTGATATATTACTTGTCTTAATCGTCGTGGGACACCCTGTATAGGGTGATGTATTTAAAAAACCAATGTGACTAATAATATCAAAGAAACGGCAAATCTAGTAACATTGCAAATGTCAAATCTGGAATCTTCGTATCCCAAAATAGGCTTATCCCAAATTTTGTAAAATCAGACTAGTAATTTACGAGATAATTGACCGTTTCTAGACTTTTGGTCCACTCTGTATAATACTTTAGTTTGGCTACTTGGTTGTTTAATTTCACCTCTGACTCTAGCCACGAAATCCTTAATCTCTCGAATAACTTCGTGCATACATTCTGTTCCAAAAGCAAAAATCTTCTTCTTTCCCAGCCAAATCTTCATATTTGCTTGCTCAGGTTCAGTTTAATCTGACAACACTTCTGGTCATCTTTGTTTTCTAAGTCTATGATCAATACAGCACGCGTAGTCGTGTATTTGTTTTAAAAATTTCTCATTAATTTTGGAGGAGATACCTCTATAGTCATCTATTGATCATTACGTCTTCCAAAATATCTGGTATACAAAGAAAATCAGAACATACTTTCTTAAGGTTGGACAAGGCAAGACCCAGGAAATTGTCCTAGCTCTTATCAGATAAAATAGGTTAGCGTTCTCAGAACCAATGGTCATGGTCTGTGTAACCAAACCGTAATATTAATCTCTATGTGCTTTTCACAACGTTGAAATGATTGTTTTCAATTCTATTTAATTGAAAAAATCCAATTCCATAATTTTTTATCAATCACTTGTTTCTTATTTTAGGTAGTACCGAACGAATTTCCATAAATATCGGTGCAAGTACCATAATTAACCTATAAACAAGACGTCGTTGCTTAAAAACTGCATTTTTACCCAAATCTCACTACTAATCAATTTTAAGCAGATTTATCTTGGTTAATCGAAACGGTTATGTCATAATAACTCCTAGTCATAACCAATGGCTAATTGTGAGTTATTACCGAATACCTGCTGTAAATTGACTTAAAATGTTATAAATTACCAACGATGTATGATATACTATACTATACTATACTGTAAGTAAGTAGAACAACATAAAAATTTTTTTAAATGCGTTCAGAACAGAGTTGGAAGAAAGTACCCTAGTATACAGATACTTTCAATGTATCCGGATACTTTTTAAAAAAGTACCTAAAAATTTCCTCGGATAAAAGTATCAAGATAATTTTTTCAGAGATACTTTCAAAATGAGTTAAAATAATATTTTCATGCAAACAGTTATAATTATAGAATGGGATTCAATAGGGGTAACAATTCTAGGCATGAATGAACATATATCGGAAATAAAAAGCAATGAAACAGAAAACAAAACATTTTAAATTTTATAGGTTGCACTAAAACAAAACTACAAATCATAATAAAATAATTCTCTATTACTATTTTTTATTAAGGCGCCTATTCAAATTAGGTCTTAAATATTGTAATATTGAAAAGCGCCTATTTTATTTTCAATTATACAGAATTATTCAAAAAATACAAAAAAGTATGATCAGTGATGAGTGTTGCAACTAGGATTAGAGATACGGTGATAATATTATTATTTCCGGGATCATATGTTGAATAACTTAAAAGTATCCGAATACCGAAAAAAGTATCCGGATACTGGATACTTACAAATTTGGTGACGAATACGACTACTGGATACAAAATTTGAAAAACACCCGGATCCAGCCTTCTGATACATATAAAGTATCCAAAATACAGAAATAGGCGGACTCTACCCGACTCAGGTTCAAAAAAATTCCAAAACGTTGTAAGCATCAAAGTTTAGACTTAGGCCATACTTGTAATTACCGATTATTGCCTCATTTGCCGGAAATATTCGCTACAAAATACAGCGTAACTGATTATTGTCAACCAGTTTTTCATTAATCTAGAGACAAGGTTATGTAAAATACATCAACAATAATTTTAATTTTATAGATATATATTCACTTACAACAATTTCTTTTAAATGTATTCCGACGCTACTAACGGCAATAAAAATTTTCAAGCTGAAATTACTACTCTGAAAAAAGAAACTGATACTCTTTAACCTCTATTTTTTATATATAAGACATCCTAAAAGTTGAGTTGAGATTATAATTAAAACTAAAGCCTCTTTTAAGGAAAGGAGTAATTCGATTCTCACTTTTCATTTATAATTTTCACGTAATGTTGAGATGTAAATCTCTTAAAAACAAAATTTACAATATTTACAAAATTATTAGGAACACCAATCCTTTCTACAAAATCAATTTATATAGGATGTTTTTAAAAAGCAATAATTTTCTCTAATAAATCATGAGTGACTCAACCCTTTCTCTGTAATTTTTCTTTCGTTTTTTATATACACTGGATAATTTCGTTAACTCTTACTTGAGTTCAATTAAATTCTTATTGAGACTCAATTTTTAATGAACTAAATAGTGATTCAGTATCAAATCTACAAAACAAATTTTCGGTGAAAACATAAAACTATTTCGATTGGGTACCGCACTTTGACCGAACAAATACAATTATTGATTTATGCAAACTGCATGTTTTATTTCAATTGAAACAACTATTCTTATTTTGTTTAATACAAAACCGTTTTCTAATGAAAGTTTATTTTTGCATTATAAGTAAATAAACAAAAGCCGGGAAATACGGCGAGGTGCATTAACCTAGATGTGGTAAACGAGACAACTGATAATATAATATAGTACTCTAGTTATCTGTTTCTAAAATAACCAAAGATTAGCGCATATAGTTGTTATCTAGAAGCAATCTATATAAGGAATAACGTTTCCTTATTTTATTTTTCTTAAATTGTTGTTAACAGTTTTACTATCTGAATAGGAAATTCAGAAACTATTTTCTGTACAACTAAAGGTCAACAACTTTTTAACAACCACATCCTTTTTTGGAAGTAAGTTGATTTATGTATTTTTTTATTATAAGAAAAATGTAGGAGGAATTGTATATACAAAAACATCACAGTTAGCACGAAAAGCATTTCCAGAGTGTTTTTATTAATTCTTCGCTTTATGTTTAATATATTTTTGTAATAAATAAAACGATAAAAAATTACACTTATCTTTTTGAATGGATAACCTTTTAAAGGCGACTTTATAACAAATTTTCTTGTATTACAAAATAAAATAGTTACTGTAAAAGTGAAAAAAATTCATTTTATCGTATGTCGTAAACACGGAAAATAATAATAAAAGTAAACTATTCATTGAAATATGTAGGTTAATAGTGTTCCATGTTTTCTACATATTGAAAATTAGATTTTAAAACCTTCTTTATGTTACGAGTTACTGTATTCACAAAGCAGAGAAAACAAATTACATGAAATAATAGTGGTTCAAATAATTTTTTAAAAGATATTACAGATGTATCGATATAAATATTAAAATTCTGGCAACGTTTTTAAAAAACATACTTACAACTCGTAATCTTAAAGAGCCAATAAAGTAGACGCACAATAGTTAATTTTAGAAATGTTTGATTACATATAGCAAAATAATCTTTCATTTTCTCATAAACGCAAATTCGTAAAAGCATACAAAATCAGAAATTTGTCACTATTGTTTCTCATTATTATTAGCAAAATATTTAACAAAAGTGTTTTACATATAATAAAAAAAATATTTTTATTAGGAGATTAAAAAAAATGTACAAATGTTTAATTCTGAAAATATATGGTAAATTATAAGTGTTCTGTCATTCTGTACTTTTTTTAACGTAATACGAAGATTATTTACTTAGTTCAAAAAAGGTCCATTTAAAAATAATTTTGATATAACTTAACGAAATCCAACGCATAATACCTGCAGAATTTAATTTGAAAGAATAATATGCTACAATACTAGAAAATGAAATTAATTTTAACTTTTAACTACTATATAGCATTGCATTGCACCCACTACTTTAAGAAGTAGGATATTAATTAAGCAATTTAATGTTTGGACACGAAGAATGTGTGTTTTTTAGAAACTATTATTTTTCGACCTAAACTTCAAGAAAACAACTTGCTATTTCAAAAGTCATCGGTTTAGAATGAAAATTTTTGTGAAATGATAAAAAACAGGTCAAATACCTGAAAACCTATTGTTTGCGTAGTTGTCATCAATATTATACGATTTAAAGTCATTAACATTATGGTGAACCTACTCTATGTTAAATAATTCTGAATTATCAATTGAATATAATACTAACATTACTAAAAATTCTCTAAACTTAATGCAAATCTTCAGAATGTAAACCCAAAATATTCATCAGGTATGACCTTGATATAGTTTTTCAAAAAGCATTTACTAAAACTTACTTCTTAAATTAAAAATGATTTAGGATTTATTGAATATTTATGAAACTACCTACATATTAGTCATATAAAGCGCCAAGTGCCCTTTATATTTATTAGTATTAATTAAATAAATATTGTATGTTGACTGGTTTCTACTATTATAATAAATACTTTTTTAATTTAACAATACTTAAAGTGCACCCAGGACAAAAACTGCATTTTATGGTTTCGTCTGGTTACTTAAACACCAGCAACTGACTATTTGTAAAGTCTAGTTTTTTGTCCTTGGAACAAAAATAACTTTTTTCAGACTTTAACTGTCTTAATATTAAAAGTAAGTATTTAATACAGATTTTAAATATCAACCAATGGGCGTTTTCTGGTATAAAATTTCATTTTGTTTTTAGAATTTTAATATTTTAATGCATTTGTACCATATAAACCAGCTGTTTGACTTTGATTTTGTTAAACTAGATATGTATTATTTTTGTAACACAGTTAATATAGATATTATTGCAATATTTTCGTTCAGAATAAAATATTTTTATGATTATTGGGGATCATGAGAGTATATTTCTTTTATGTGGTGGTGAAATTCCTTAGAAAAAGGTTAGAAAAATATTTTCTATATTAAAAAGTTAAGTCTAAAATTAAGAAGTTTGTAAAGAAAACATAAAAAATGTATGTACCTTCTGATGAAAATTTTACACAAAAATAATGGAAATATATACCAAACGAATTGATAGAATATTTTTGAAACCAGTTGAACGAGAAGAAAGCATAAATGAATGAAAATTAAATAAATGTTTGTAAAAACTTATAAAACGAGCGTAAAATCGCCAATTATCACAACTTATCATTATAGTTGCTTATAAAAACACTTAGGAAATAGGAACTTTTCTTAAAAGGAACTTCAAATATTAACTATCATATTTTTTGTAAAAGTGAGCCCTATAAAACGTACTTAACGTGGATAATTTTATCTGAAAATTCAATAAATCTAATCTAAATTAATAGTGGTTGTTATTTAGGTGGTACCTATCCATTATTCTGTGATTTAGATACTTTTATATATTGTAATAGAAATTTTTAAAACATCGACAGATTCTTCAATTAAATTCACTAGTTAAGTAGTAGTCAAGGTATCTATTACATTTTCTTTTAGGAACATTTAAAAACTTAATATAATTTAATTTTACCGTGCATCTGTAATAATTCTACTAAATATATCACTTTCTACTTAGAAAATGTCCTCTTCGTAAGTAAACCGTACCGAATGCTAATGATTCTGCTTTAAATTATTAATTATATTATTTAGCAGTAGGTACTAAGTATTAACAATATAATTGATTTATTAATGTAAATCTGTAGTTTCCGATTTTTGAATAAAGAAAAAACATTATATTTAAATATATTTGATATTAAAGACTATATAAAAATATAGTAAATACAGATTTTCAACATAGTTCGCTAATTAGTTGTGTCATTAAACACGTCGGGATCATTTGCTTATTATGTTATATTTAACCTTGACTTATGTGTGGCTACCTAGAATGCCAATTACGTTAAGTCATAAATAAGTATTACGAGGATTTTGTTAAAATTATTTTTTATTTTCATGAGAAAATGACTAATACAAGTTTTTAATAATAAAAAACAAATTAATGTATTCCTTTTGCTCAAACGTTAATTTGCCCTATTAATATTTTATAATCGCTTTCTTGTTTCAGCCTTCCTTATTTAAATCGATGACTAACTCTCCTCCAACTTAATTATAATTCAAGATCGAAAAAACAGGTTTTCATGAAAAAAAAATCAAGTCAGTTTGACTCACATGCAATCTATTGATTATCCTATCGAACTGAGATGGTGGTTTGCCGCTGACATTATCCACACCATCTGATTTCTTTTTACACAATTTGTTTCCCATTTCGACTCAAGTTCATAGATTGAATAAATACACAATATTTCGATCGATCGTAGTGTTACGTACCAACCAAAACACCGTCACACATGAAACGATCTCGTTGACTAAGCGATCTGGTGGGCTCCGTAACGTGACCTTAGGTGAGCCTCGTTTTCAAACAACTGACTGAGACTGAGCTGCTGCACTCACCATTTTCATTTTTTACTTCCTCTCGGACAGGTGAGGTTTTATGCTGCAGACACACATGACTCCTGTCAGTTGGAAATTACTTTTTGTAAATTTTAACAAACATCTGTATCAAAATTCAGTGCTCTCCGTTTACTCCGTTATACCATTATACTGTTAGAAAATAATCAGCGAAGGACCATTAATCAATTATTATTTAATTTTAGTCAATCGGTGACTATTTTAGCGTACAAACAAACGGAGCAGAAGGACTTGTTTCAAATCGAGTATATACTTCTTCTGAACATTAAGAGAGAGCAAATTCTCAGAAACCTTTTACTGTAATACCTATTTAGTATTCAAATCATAGTACGGTGGATCTTCAATATTTGTTAATGATTTTAAATTGATTTCAACGACATCAGTATAAAACTTAATACATTTCTCGAACTATCGTATTATTTTACTATCTTTCATTGTTATAGCAGAGTCACTAAGAGAATTAAGGTCAGTCATAATCTCAATCGTAATAGAAAATGATTATTATATTTTAATGGCCACGGCCCCCACAAGTAATTGATATTTTATTCAATTAAAGTTCAAGTGTGTAGGAATTCAGTTATTTAGTTTTCGACAAACCTGATAAATATTATTGAGTTATCAGTTAAAAAATTAAAACTAGATTATTTGTCACTCAAAGCATTTTAGACAATGTAATCCTTCAAACACTGTTGAAGCTTTTAGGTTAGTGAAAACTTTGTGGAGTTAAACAAAGGAGTCTCCACTTTGGTTAAGGCGACAAGAATTTTTTCTTTCTTATTTTTATGACAGATTTCACCTAGTCCTAAACCATTATAAATTCGACAGATCTTTACAATTTTTTTATCCTATCTCCCATTTAAAAATTCAGCAACTCTTCATTGGAGAAAAATTGTATACTTTACTTTGTACCTATGATAAACATAAAACAATGATGATATTGCATAGACAAGCTTATATCATGCACCCTTACACAAATAATAATTTCAAAAGATTCTCTTGAGGACTGTATCAAAATGAAGTTTTTTCTTGAATTAGAAAGACAACCGATTTGCCACGATTGCAAAATTACTCTTATAGTCAAGGATTTCCTTTTAGATTCTCCTAACTTCTTAAATCAGCGTCAGGTACATGGTGTAGAAAGTAATTTAAAAGGGGTACTTTATTCAACCCATCACCTTCCTCGGCAAATAAACTACCTATTTGAAAGGCACTTGGTTGTAACACAATTTATCAGATATCTTCTTTAGATCTAAAAATTTAACAATAGCTTTTGTTGTTAAGAGACGTAAATTTAAAAAAAAAATTATTACGTACTGGGTAGTTTTTTTTAATAAATGTATAAAAAATCTTTATATCTTAAGGGCTTTTTAACTCACTACGTAACTTGGTTAATGGAAATTATAGAGACTGCGTAAAAACAATAACAATTTATTTATCTATAAACAAAAACAAGTCTTACCAAATATTAGGGCATCTTACATCTTTAAGAAACTAATACATTTAATCGCAGGGGTAGGCACTATCAACTTCTCGATTATCCGAGAACCAAAAACTTTTGCTCACGTAATATTAAATAAACAGTGAGTGTTGTAGTTTAGAAAACATTAAATAAAAAATAATTTCTATGTACAGGGCGATATTTAACTAAATCCTTGTACATAGATAGTAACGTAACAATATTTATATTGAATTACTTTCGCATATAATAAGTACAATTATATGATATAATAAAAATTTGAAATAAGTAATTATTATTTACCCATGTGACTTACGGTTATATTAATATTTAGTAATAAGAAAGAAATATCTTTCAATTGACTTAGTAAACTGTAAATTTGATAAATTGAGCATAGAGAAAAAGTAATTTTTAAAACTACTAACTAGGTAACCGTAGTTGAAATGTTATCTAAATGAATAGGATATGGGAAATATACGACATATAAAGGAAGAAAAATCAGGTGGCGTAACCTCCCCTAAGCTAAAACCAGGCAGACAAAATTATTAAAAGTCGGGGTGGATGAATTTAAAAAAAAAATTATTCGTAATCTTGTTCGCTCATATTTTCTGAACAAGCAAATACCAACGTTAGATAAAGTTTTAGAAGCTATAACCGACGATTCTGATTTACCCACAATAAGGCGAGATAAACTGTGGAACATTTTCTACTTAGACGAAACATGGTTAATGCAGGGACATTGTGTAGGAAAAGTTTAGCAAGACAAAAATATAAATTAAACTCAAAAATTGTTTTTAAAAAGACTTACTTCTGGAATTAAGGGAGCAGCCTGTAGAGGTACAAAAATAATTTAACTAAATCTTTATGATTTTTCGTCTTTATTAAACACCTGCTACCATTTGCTTGTAAATGTTTATTTTACTTATTTTGAAATGATAATGGTGATAGATTACACTTACACACTTCTATTATTTGTCCATTAATTGCTTTAAAAAATAATAATTAACGAACTAGATTTCACGTACTGATAATTATATTACGAACTGTTAATCAAATTATTCTCATTTTTGATGCAAAATAAACCGTTCTACAAAGGCGAATTCTTTTTATTATACAGTGGGACCCTAAAGATAGAATTACTCAGAATATAAGTACTTAAACATGGAATTATAAGAACAAACATTTCAATTTTACTTTCAGTTACTCTCATTCAAAGTTATCTGTTCCTAAATAATGAGCTACGAAAGAATAAGAATAAAGAATAGCTTGAAATTATTTTAGATGTATTGCGGAAAATATTTTAGAAAAATACGTATTTCCTGTATCTGGTTGAGTATACAATTTCTGTTATATTTCTAAGAAATCTAGAATGTTTCAATGAACTACTTTATTTTAAAATGTACAAATTCAATAGTTGCCCTAAATCTTTTTTAATTGCAATAGATCTTTTCGAGAAAGATAACAGGGGTATGTTGAACTTAGTTTAAAAGGAATGTTACTACAGAAAATCGATCTGTGAAACAACAAACAAAACATTAGTTTTATGATTGTAATTTTAAAATTTAATTCTTCAACGCAAAGAAATATTGTCAAAATTGTAAAAAGCCGAAACTGCGTTTATAATAATAATAATAATAATAATAATAATAATAATAATAATAGGGTTTGGCCTTTATACCTATTATTTTCCTGAGTTAAATTTCTCTCTTTTATAGTTTTATTTTCTTGTCTGTTCCGGAAACCCCAGATTATTATTATTATTATTATTATTTGTTTTTGTTTATTGTATTTTAATTTCTGTTTAATTTTGATTCGTTTAATTTAATCGATAGATCAATTTTTCATCAAGTATGACACATTATTGATATCACCTCGGCAAAAGGTTTATAAAAATGTAAAAACATAACTTTGATCTGGCACTGCGTTCCTGAACACCCTGTATATTTGAGACTAATTTTAAAAAATGCAGAAACAGTTCCTTCCTCGGCCTCCCTACAGTCCTGACCTGAGTCTCCCAAACTTTTTTGTTTTCTTGAATAAAAGGAGACCTCAAAGGAAACCATTGGGACTAGAGTAAACACATCAAGGCTCGTGTTACATTTGCCGTAAAGGAAATCCTGGAAAAGGCTTACTAATATGCCTATATCTATAATATTAAACTAATACGCGTAGAAAATATTTAATGAATAAAAATAAAATTATTATTTAAATGAATTTATTGAAAAACAATTAAAAGCTACTTAAAAATCACCCCGAATAAAAATTTTTTTTAACAAAGATCAACAAAATTATTTTATATAAATATTCTTAAATTACCTTGTATAATATTTGAGCTTATTTTATAACCGCGTTCAAGTGTTTTGCATGTAAAAATGTTAAAGCTTTGTAAACATTAAAAAAAACTAGATACGACTATAACAAAAAAAAAGAGACATGAAACATTGTAAATTTGAGCACTTTTATTTCTAGAAGATTTATTTGTAAATTACTTTTGAAAAGTGTTGCGTTACTTTTAAATAATTTAGTACTAATTATTAGTTTGAAGTGATTTATAGAAAAAAATAGTTCGATTCTAAGTGTGTAATTATTTCTATAATATTATCGTCTTTTTTTATTGAATTATTAAATTACCTAATAATTTTTAATACTGGATGTGAAAACTCTAGAACGTTTCGTATTTTGAGGCATTAATTTTCTCGTTCAAAACACATAGTTAGCGAAACGTATGTCGAGTAGTGAAAAGTTTTGTTTTGGTCCTTACATTTTTCAGTTACATATTACAATATTCACAACTATATTAAATCGGAATTTTAAAGACTACTATTTGCTAATCAGTTTTCATACAAATTAATCACCAGTTATAAAATTACTGCATGGGTTATCTAACATACACATATCTATAAATAAGAGGATAATCTAAACTATTTGGAATTCGTGTCGTTCTCTGTTGATATTGCGTCGCATTAAGATTCCAATAGAATTCAACACCTCCGATTAAATGGTTATTATATTTGTTTATGATATTTGATTTGATTTATTTATTAATCAACATAGTTTAATATAATCTACTCTCAAATTACCGATGAAGAGTTTTAAACTCATAACATCCTACATACTCTTATTTAAAAAGGATTGGACATTAAGTATTTAAAAAGTTATTATTAGGTAATATTAATTTACCTAGACATAAAGGATATTTCAAAAATAGGAAAAACTTTTACAGCAAACTTCTTTCATAAAATAAATAAAATGAATAACATTTGCTATAGATATCGATATTTTAAAAATAACTATCCTAGTCCAAACTAAATAATATTTATTTATTAAAAATTTACAGTTCTTTCCAATCCAAAATGTTTTTACTGAATTGTACGGATTTCAAGAAAATTTTCCTATATTACCTACAATTTTCTGGTGTTAGTTGTGTCGTTTCTAAAATAGGAGAAACTAACTCTTATTTAGAGAAATGCAAAAATAATTTTAACAATTTTTCCTTTTTGATATATCCTATTTTTTACTCGCGAAGTATCTGAACATGAAGGAAATATTGAGTATATACTCAATCTTATAAATCCAAATTTTGTATTAAGAAAAATTTAAACTTTCTGCCTAGTAACTATCAATTAATATTGTTGAATTGTAATACAAATTTTATTAGCTTTATACGTCGTTATGAGACTTTTATTTATCTGGTTTTGCTACTGCTGTGACATACTTAAAATATTTCATATCCTATATTTATTACCGTTTAAGGTGTTATTATAGAATAGAAGATTCCACTGTTAAATACAACTACAACTTGATACTAACGTGTTATAATTAAATAAGAATTTAAATAGAAATTCTTTTATTATACGAGTCTATGAAAATAATACTCATATGGTGTAGGAGCTGAATGCAGCCATTATTTTTTCTACAAATCGATTCGGTTTCTAGAAAATATACAAGAGTACGTTGTTTCCATTAAATTTCATGATAAAAATGTATTCCCCAACTTATAAACTCTGCCAATTCTACTAGATACATGATTTAAATATAATAAAGGTTTAACTTAAGTTTAGTTTACAAAAATTCTGATTTTCAGAACACACTTTTATCGTTTATATTCCTTAATATGAATATTTGGTCATTTTTAAAAATCAAAAGTCCCTGTATTATTTTGTTATTTCAGTTTTTTCTACATGATCAATATTCCTTAGTTACTAAATATTAACGTTTCCATCTCAGCGGGGCCAACGGGTAATATCACAAAATTTATTGAATTCCCAAATTTATAATACGTTTCATATATTGACATAACTGATAATGGAACAAACAGAAAATTTGAGAATTACAAGTCATCAAACATCTTGTAAAAGAAAGAAACAAGAAAATGTTGGAATTATTACTTGGCCTCAGATCGACACAATATGAACAGCGAGCAAAATGTGTTGCCTAACTTCCCACTCGGATCTATTAATTTTGTTTTATGTAATAAAAATCACTAAATTAAAACTTGTTCAGCTGCAATACATTTTTCATGTGTATTCAGTGCAAGCGACTACTTTTTCTTATATATACACAGTCACATATTAATGTAAAAAATTTTAATACGTTTGCTGCCGTTAACCTGATCTTTTCGAAAGAACGTAAATATTAAAATAAAAATCCGACTTGTCTCAGGATTTTTCCTCAAAATTGTTTGTTTAGCTTAAAATGAATTTATTCCATACTTTATGTCCACACTGTATATTAAAACGCTTTGGAAAACTGTGTAAATTCAGATAAGTATAATTTATCTTTTTTATCATTTTAACTTTACCGGGTAGATTATTAAACTACTTTATACGTGCCTACTGAAGGCTACCTCCTGTCAAAGTTAATCTGTGAACAGCAGGATATTTTTTTTTGTTGTTTGATACGTATGTGGTGTAAAATTAATAAGGAACTTTGCCAAATTTGCATAATAAATAATTTTTATTTAAAAACATTTTGTTGGTGTCAGGCGACCGAAAATAAGAGGAAAAAAGTATTTTTATAATAAATTCAAGCATTATTTTCGATTGTTTATAGCTGCCAAATATCGTACTTGTCATGGGAACAGTTTTCGAAACATTGGACTATGAAAACTTCGTTTAGACACCCTGTATATTTGGCGCCTATTTCTTGTTTATTATCAACAATTGTCTACAGGAAAAGAGAGTTGTAGTTTCTCAGTATTTTTCTTCGTATGTGTAGATGTTAAGGAAATTTTTCTACTCTATCTAAATCATTTAAAAGCAACACTTCTAGGCCATTATGTGATAAATTTCTTCTTTGAAAGACCAGTCCCAAACATAAAACATTTATTTTGAGTTTCTCGAGTATTTCTTTTACAATTTTTGAACTGTTCTCGATTCTTTAGGAACGAACTTACGAGAATATGATTTATACACAAGTTGCAAAAAATAAATATTTGTTTAGCAAAACGTCGACGAAAAAGTTACAGTACAAACCATAATTTGTAAATTATGTAAGTGCTTGCGCAGACTCATGTTTAAAAGCAAATATCTCCACCAGCGTTCATTTTAACACCATAAAAAGTTATTACTCTTTTAACTAAAAACGAACAAATAATTTACAAATTATAGCATAAATTTTCAGTGAACGTGTGAGGGGGGATATGATGGAGATTCTTTAATTGGATCTTACCTTTTTCCAAATAAATTAAGTGTAGTTAATCTCAAAGTCCCGTTTTTCACTGAGAAAACGATGTCCAACGTGCTTGCAAGTAAATGGCCAACAGTTCGAACAACAATTGTAATTTTGTTATTATTGTAAAACATTTGTTTGAATTTAATTTTTATAGCTTCTCCACTTTTTCGCTATTGTGATTTTTATTTTTATTAAATTACAGTAACTGGTCTTAAGTCCGTAAATAGCTTTTACCTCTTTTTCGACTCTTTAAGTACTTTAAGTACTACCGTCCAAGTCAAAAAATGATCAAATGAAACCCGGAATCATACCATGTTACCACATTAGAGAAAAATGGAGATGGAGAAACTTTTGTATCAAGTCAAAAGAATTAAGTAATCTACTCTTAAGTTGCACATGCTATCTCAATGTCTAAACTAGAAAATCTTGCACATGAATTGAATCGCATATTTGATAACACAGTTGTTACATTGAGTAGTTTAGTTTCCTTGCACACCTCACCTCTTCTGTCATTGTTTTCAAATTCGGTTTTATATATGTAATAATAGCTCTATATTTTCCTTAAATAAATTACCGATTAATATTTTGACTCATTTACTTAGTCTATATTTGTTCCAAATAAATACTATACTCTTAGTCTGTATTTTTTATCAATGCTTGATAACTTCAACTTCAAACATTCAAATAGACAATTTTTTTTAAATTTTCAGTATATGTGAATTTGTTTTGCTGAACTGATATATTTATGACAGATTGGTTGAACAATGTGAAAAATTTAAATGCGGTAAATTTAAAATTTAACTTAGTCGATTATTATAGTTTTAAAATAAATAAAATTTAATTAGAAATAAGCATTTGTGAAAATGAATTGTAATTTTGATTTAATACATGATCTCACCCTGAGATTTATTTACAATTTTTTGTTTCTTTTTTTATTTTGGCACTCAATTTAAATATTATTTTATTTATCTAATATTATTATTATTATATTTAAATTTCATTTTAATACAAAAACCCTATAAATACTTCCTCAAATAGTAAAAAAATAATTTAAGAGTCCATCTTCCTCAGAGTCATTACTCTTCGGTTCGAGACAGTTTTTTTATATATGACTAAAATTGTAACATTTAAATTTTCTTCTTTCGTATTTAATGGGGCGAGGGGGTCGACAATCTGGGCTCTCAATTTACTCTTGATTTCCTTGATATATGGTATTGTGTTTTCTTCGGGTTAATACCGAATTTAGCAAATGTTAACGAAATTTTTATTTCATTCTTAAAAAAATCAAATATTTAAAAAATATTTAGATTTCAAATTATGTAGTACATGCATTTTAATTTTTGTAAATATAACAACTTGTATATATATATATATATATATATATATATATAAATAAAGTACTTTTAAAACTGTAACACTTTCATTACGAAACCTTAAGTAATAATTATTGAATTTAATAGTTTCTATTCTAGAGTAAAAATAATCTATTAAAAGGGAAGTCATTACGTTTCCCCAAAAACTTATTTTTAAGAAATAATAAAGTTCAAATCTAAACTAATGGAATTGAAACTTCAAGACTGTTAACTAACTAATGTAAATTATAATGAAAATTAATTAAAATGTAATTTCAACAGATAAAATGAAAAATGAGCAATAACTTGGATGTTGTCAGTATAGTCAAATATTAATGATATGGGGCCAAGAGTCATATCCCTTTAGTATACTTCATGGAGTGTAAAAGTCCTTGGATGTGGTTGTTTGGGTTGTAACGGTTGTATCTAATCTTCGGGATTTAATTCCAATATTCGTTCTAATTTTTAAAAATCTAGCAGTGGTTTCTCTAAGTCTTAGGGAGGGATAAAACAGAATGCTCCATTTTGTTACCGACTTTCTTGAATGAAGTGGATTCTCTCTAGAGGAACATTTTTTATTAACATTTGTGAGTTTTTATCTTTTTTTGAAAAGGTTTTTTTCCTTCTAGGAAGGATAATTGTTGATCTGCAGACATACTTTTTTAATTAGTAAATAGTGGACATTTTAGAATAAGCTGGCTTCGGATATTGCTTTATTGTAACGACTTACATCATTAGAAAATTTGACTAGTTTCTATATTTACAGGAAGCACTACAGGGAGGATTATCTTCTGCGCAATAATAGGTTGGCCCCAACAGCCGTGCCTACTTTGTTTCTACTTGGTAATTTTAGTTTTTTAATCAAACTTTTATAAAGAAAACACATAATTTTGTTTTTAATTATTATAAGAAACATAGAAAATCTTAGATAATAGTATATTATTTATTTATTTATTTATTTACTTATTTATTTACACTGTTCAACAGGTACCAACAAATTACAGAACAGAAACTTACAATATAATTATACAATTATACGTTATAAGTTTGTACTTATTTTTTTTTGGTTGTTTTGCATTAATTTTAATGATTATTTCTACCCTTACTTTATGGAATCCATCCGTAATAATTAAAAAGATATAAAATACCTACTTAAAATTCCACGATATTCTAACTAAAAATCAATTTTCAAAGAACTTTGTTGGAACTATTGTCATAAGAATATTTAATAACATTTATTTTGAGTAAGGTAGAGTTTTAAGATAGGTATATTTTATCTTTCAAAATATATGCTTTGTAGTATTCATGTCTTAATAATTAATTTGTATTATTTTAATACTTGGTTGCTTATTCAACTGAATATGGGTATGCCAATGGTTTAAATGTTGATTTTCTTTCTTTGCATTGTTTTTGTAATTTTTTATCACATTTGTAAAAGACATTCATACGATGAAGGTTAAATTAGTAGTTTATTATATATCGAAGTGAAGGTTTGTTTAATTGTGTTTTCGAAAATTAAATTCTTAGTTTTGCATGTATTTTATTGCTAATTTCAAAATTTTAACTTTAATGCGTTTATTTACCAAAGAACTTTAAATATTCAAATTTAAAATAGGAACACAGTACCTATAAAGTAATGTTAATAATAAATTTGTAATTTTTTAGGTTTTTCTGTTTTTTTGAAATGGCAGGAGGTTCTATTTTACCGCCAAAGGAACTAGAAATTCTTCAAAAAGAAAATAAAGAACTACATGAAAAAATAATGATTTTACAAATCGAAAATGAAGTTCTAAATACCAAAGTAAGCGAATTACAGGAAATGCATAAAGAGGTAAATAAGTTCTCGTTACTGAGGTATCTTTTATTTATACTAAATTTGTTATTGATATATTTTCAGACAATTTCAGAATTTGAAGAAAGAATTGCGGCATTATTGTCACAAAATGCGGCACTATTGTCACAAAATGCGGATAAGGATTGTAAGTAACAATGTCGATTTTATAAAACCTATTGTGTACTAATTAATATTTATATATGAAAAATTAAAAAACTTGAAGGAAGAATAGGAATATATTGAGGTATTTGAAATATCCTGCAGCTGGAACGAGTTCAAGTAATAATAGGAGCTGAACTCGAAACATCTGAAATGAGTTTAACTCCTGATATTACTTGACCATTTCAGGAAAATATCCAAAAACAGCTTAAGTGTAAAACAGACAATTGCTAAACATAAGGTAATTTTAATATTATATCGAACCTAGCTTTAATACAATTTAAAAGTAAATAAACTTAAATAAAATTAATTTTTTTAGGAAAATTTGAAGTTTACTGCAGCTGGAACGAGTTCAAGTAATATCAGGAGTTGCAAGAAATCCTTAATAAACCAGTGTTTAAAATTAGAATAAAATACAAGGTGTTTCATTAAAAAATATATAACTTTATATAACTGCTCTAATTTGAGACGGTGTATGTCTAAAAAAGTTAATTATAGCTATCATAGACCTACACGTACCGACTTAAGGAATTTTTAACATCTTTGATGTTTTTTCCACCATGATCATCTTAGTCTACGAAAATGGAAATATATTTTTTTAGATAAAAAAATATTAATCTTTAGTTGCTTAGAGGCAACATAAAGATCAAGAGAATATTTTTTTTCGATTATCATTACCGTTATATTTAAACAATGAAACAGTTTGTCCAACAGGAGGAGTTATACAAAAATTTATAGAATTTTTAAAATAATAATTTTCAAATGTATTACTTTAATTTCTTGTGATGCTAGTATTGAAAGAGAAAAAAATAATTTGGAAAATTTTAAATTAGATACTACTTTATTATTGTATTCTTGAATGGAATTTTTTATAAGTTATATTCCTCCTAGAATTTGCTAATGAAATATCGATTTGCCAGGGTCAAAAAATTCAAGTTTAGTAAATCAATGGTGGCCAAATCGGACAGGGCTAAAATAAACTACTCACCTCTGTGTCTTGATTTTTAGCAGCTTCCATATTTAGTTTAGTATAAGGATGATTATGTTACGCTCCTAATAATTAGATTATTAAATCATGCCACGAAAAGGTATATAACAAACTAACAACACACTTCAATAAGGTAAAAGTTCATTAGGTAATGTAAGCGGCAGGCGCAAAAATACAAATGACTTCACCATCGTTCCGCTTGAGGCACGAAACACTATTATGTCAACAAAAATGAATATCTTCTTGCCTTACGACACGTTATAAAATATACAAAAAATTGTAAAAATATGCGGATTGCTATATTTAAGTTTTTATAAATATTAAAGATTGGCGCGTAGAAACTAAAAATTCCAACATATTTTAAATTGTATAGAGTTATTTTTGAATCTTCTTATAATTTATTGATTATAAACCAAGTATTAGCTGTGGCACAATTTTTGTTAGGTTTATTAAGAAATCTGGGAAAACTTTTCCAATAAAGAACACTAAAAACGATGTTTTCATATTTTTAAATTCTTTAGTTTTTCTTTATTTAATTAGTAAATAACTGGGTTTTAAAATTGCTGTTTTTTTTTCACCTAAATAAGGGACAGTTGTGAAAATCACCAATGAAATTTATAATAATAATAATAATAATAAGAAGAAGAAGAAGAAGAATAGTAAAAGATCAATGAGTTTCAACAGACAAAATGATTATTTTTCTAATATGACTTGAAAATACTTCTCCCGAGCAGGCTGTAGAGGTTTCCCAAACATAGTTGGAGCCCTGAAGACGCATAGCTTTCTCCTATTTCTAAAGAGTACATTTCCGTCTTCTTTGAGTTGATTTTCTTCATATAATCTTACAAAAATGTTGCAGGCTACCTGCACGCACTCAGAAACCGTGATGGTGAAGTGACCTAGAATAGAAACAATCCATTGTCAGCATTCGTTTGCGCCTAGAAATTTTGTCGAGCGAACATCACCAGAAGGCTGTTCATTATATGGTAAGAGTTAGCTGCCTTGAGAGCATCATCGTCCAAAAAGGCTTAATTTCTTCGCATTAAAAATGGCACTACTCCATAAAAAGCTATACTAGGAGTACTGCAATTTCTATGAACCTCGCCCTTGCCTTGCCAAACGCCTTATCTACTAATAAAAAAGACGACGAGTGCTACTTCCTTAACTCTTAAAGCTTCTTACAACACTATGGCCATTGCTGTTAACTTTCTTTGTATGTATGCATTGTGGTAAAAGTGTAACTTTAAGATACCTTCCAAACACGATGATGGATACCTGTAAATAGATGGAGGTCCCTTCTGTGACACCTCTATAACTTCGACTTCGAATATTATTGAAAAAGTTATATGTATGTATTAGCTGACATAAAAAAGTTAGGTAATATAGAAAAAAACAGAAACGTGTTTACAAATATTTTTTCAATCTATTTATGAAGTAAACGTTCATAGACGCAAGTGACTTTAACAAAAAAAAAAGAAGAAAAAATGGGTCTTAAAACAAATAAACATTAGGCTCATACCACCTTAATGTATGGACTTATGAACTATTTGAATCCATAAAACAATGCCCCAGGCGTTTGGTTATCTCTTCATACAAAATCATGTTCTAAGTGTCCCCATCAATCCGATAAAATGTATAAAGACAGTGAGTGTGCTTGATGTAACACTTTATAAGATGTATTATTAAAAACGATACTCAAGAACGTTATCGTTAAGCTATGGAACTACTAAAAAAGGAACCCGTAGACGTCCTTAAATAAAGATATCACAGTATCTATATTGCTAGAAACATCTATAAACCTCATTGTCCGTCGACGTGTTAAATACCTATCTATTATATTCTTAACTGTTTTTAACAAAAAAGTTTTGAAAATATTTGCCGTATAGTACTTAGCCAAGTGTAATCTTTCTTCCCTACTTTCGGGATGAGTCCTTCTCCTTACATGTAGAGCCCATGGCATGAACATTTTTTCTTAGAGTTTGAAGAAGAAAGTCCAGGCCTTCTGTAAGAAAACCAGAGAGAGCCCGTTAGGCGCTGCGGCCTTGTAAGAACTGAACTAGTTCAAAGGAAAAATATGGAACCCTACGCTGTCACCTTTCCAGCCACTAGCCAGCCTCTCCAGCCAAACTGACGGTGGAATTTTCACGCTTGAGAGGCAACTCCTCTTTGGACGATTTCCAGGTTCCGTCTTTTTTTTGAAACTTCGAATGTGAAGCTTACTACTTTTACAAATCAGTATTTTTACTTGTCTTGTGGCTTGTGTCAGCAAATCTACTTCAGCGAAATAACGACCCCATCCGCCCTCTTACGTCGTGCCAACGCCTTAAATTCCCTCACGTTGCTCCTGTATCCATCCCAATTCGCTGTCTCACCCCACTTAGCTGGCTCCAACATAGTTAACTGGATATGTTCCTGATAAATGAATTGGACGAGCAAAATCAATTCTCCAATAATCAAGATTATGGATTGAATAAAGTTCCAGTTTTTTCCACGGTTCATTATATTAAAAAACTAGTGATCTAAGAACCTACAACTGCTACAGATGATACTATAGATAGACTTTTTTGGCTCTTGAGCAATTATTATTCATTTACCGCAAAGTTTAGTATACACCTGGAAGTTTAACCTAAAGCTGACGAGAACAGACTTCTTAACTTGTAGTCAAATTAGGAAATCAATTTCTGACTTGTAGTCAAATAAGAAAAAATCTCCTGCCGAGGTTCGGACGGGGATCCTTTCTATCACCAGTTCCAAGCCTAATTTTAAAGTCTTTAACTTGTTTGATTTAATAAATAATAGTAAGGCGTCATAGATTTAATAAATCAAAAGGAGGGCAAATACTGTTATATTTGATTAAGCTTCGAAAAAGTTGATCACTGTAATTACGGATTTTTGTAAGTGAAGGTTTTCAAATTCTTACTACACAAAAACTTGGAAACGTAATTTGATCTTTTAATCATTTGAAAACTGTCTATAAGAATGCATGAATCTAATCGGAAAACTTTGAGGATCTATTACAATTTTGTAATTGATTTTTTTTATACATTTTAATATTTATAAGATACTTAATATTGTTTTTTATACTTAATTTTGCTGTTTAATAACAAAATTGAAATATTTGAAAAAACTATTTAATTTGGAAATACCTAATCAAATTGAAAGTATAGTAAAATAGTAATTTTCATTTAATGATTAAAATACACGATAATCCAATAAGAAAATTTTAAAAAATTATGTTTTTGAATTCGCCCTGACATAATTTTGTTAATTTTAGAATTTTAGAACAGAGATAAAAGCTATGCTCAATTTTATCCTTTTGAATTTTTTGATAGGTCTCCTTTTAGAATGCCTGATTTCATACTTTGCCTATAACATCTAAGCTACGAGTATATTTATTAACTGTCTTGAATATATTTATTTTCGGATTTATGCGATGATATTGATAAAATAACTAAGTTCACAGAAACTGGGTGTGTTTACAAAATTATAGTAAAGTGTCTATAACTCTCGTAACAGACTTTTTTACTTTAATAAAATTAAATAGATAATATATTTAAGACTGATAATAACCCTTACTTGCTGTGAGCAATAACATTATAAAACAATTACATAAATGATTTTTTTTATAGTAATAGGAGAAACTAATTAGTAATCCGAGATCCAAAACTAAATAAAATCAACTAAACTTATAAAAAGGCTATAACGAAAAAAACATGTTGCTTTTATGCGCACATATAGAAAACGAGAACATACCATTTAATTTGGTTGGGAGTTGAAGAGACTCGGATTTTTAGAATTTACGGTCGAAAAGGCATTCAACTGAACACATTGGGGGGTGTTTACTCCTACGGAAAACACTAACAGAGAAAAGAGTAATTCGAGCCCAGAAATACAATCCCCATCAATGTTCAAAGTTTACCTAAGAGCTTGTCGATCGAAAACTAAAACCAGATATTTTGTTTATCCTCCTATTGCTGCCTTTACCTTCTACTCCAGTTTTAATTTTAAGTGGTTATTTGCACTACTTTAATTATAACTATAAATAGTCAGCAAAACTATTACGAAACATGTTATATGTAAACTGGTACTTCTGAGTAACCAAATTCTTATTATTGTATTAGTCATTGAATTTTTAACATTATAAGTTATATATATATATATATATCTTGCACAATTTTATTGTTCATTTTAATTCAATTTCACCAACGATAAATATAAGACCTTATTCGATGTATAAATTTAACTGTCGAATAAAAATATAGGATTTTGATTCACCAACACCAAACAGCGTTATTCGACGATTAAATTGAGGTTTAAATTAAACATCGAAATTTAGTTATTTAAAAACTTATTTGATGTTTTCTAACATCTAATATATACTGAATTCTGAATTATAATATTGTTATGAACGTGTTTTTCAGATCGTAAATTTTTATTTTTTTTTGGCTATATTTGTTACTTCGTTTCAGTTTGCATAATGGATAGGAGGTAAGTAAGATTATTACCTAGGTATTTTAAATACAATAATAATTACTTATACATTTATAAATTATCCCAGATTATTAACATCATCGTCGTCATCGTCAGCATCCTCATCATCTGATTAATATTTAGTTTATAGACGACGACGTTAAATGATTTGAGAGAAAAGATCTCATTAATCATTGTGACGATGTGGACGTTAAGATTAGGTTTAGAATACCTAGAGAATGCGTAGAAGAAGTTTTAAATTTAATTGGACATAATTTAGGTTATTTGAGCAACAGAAATAGACCCATTAGCCCCATGAATCAATAACTTAAGATTTTATGCTACTGGGTCATTTCCAATATGTACTGGAGATAATTTTAATGTTTCAAAATCAACTGTATGTCGTGTTGTGGAAAAATTAACCCACCACCTTGCTATGGTTCGTCTGCAGTTTGTCAGGAAGCTTCAAACTTCGGGTTTCTACATTTCTACATTTTCTACAAATTCAGGGATTTTTCAGTATTAATGTTGACATTACGTTATAATTTACATGTTCTGGTATTAGTGACAGTAGCAGTTAGGAGAAAAGGAAATTATTTGAAACATTAATACTTGAAAATTTAAAAGAAATAAAAATGTCCCAATTTTACATGAAGATGTATAGAGATTGGATTATTTTTTTGGTGGAATTTAGGCAATATTTCATTAAGTATATATTGCGCCATATCTTTATTCAGTCTAAAAAGTTCTTTGAATCTATTATCATTTACAGTAATACAATCACTACTATCTCGCATCAACCTTCTTCCAATATTTTCTCTTCTAATTTCATCCAATCTTTCTTCTTCTGCCACAATTAATATATTATAACCATTTATTAGCAACAGAATTCATTAAAGAAAAATTTATAATACTTTAACCTAATACTCTTATTTATGATGATGATGGGATTGATAGGTCTCTAAGAAACTATAAAACACTTGTTTTGTGTCCATAGAACTACAAAAAGTCAATAATAAAATAGAATTCTATAGCTCTGTGTATGTAGAATTGAAACTACAGTTTAAATAGAATAAACTCGATTCCAGTGGTTCACAGAGTGCGATTGATGTGTTAAAGTAGTTTTTCCAATTAGATAATTCCTAGATAGCTCAATATTTCTATCTTAACTGTTAACAGTAACTTTATATTTAATAGTTTTTATGTTACAATGAGTAATTCAAACTAGTTGATCAAGGTGAAGTTTTTATGTATTATACCCATTTTGAAATGTATGTCAAACTTTGCTTTCTTCCACCTACTAAACTGCAGTATTGATCAAGCGGAAATTCACTACAATGGAAAATGTGTACAAGATTAACCTAGAGAAAAACTACTGGCGACAAGAAATCATCGGCCCGATAGTCAAGCAATCAATAAAAGCACTGAGCTCCAGAGCTATCAGTTCTATGATGATCTGGAAATACCTACAACAACTGATTGAGTTAGTTAAAAGAATGTGGTCATCTTCTAATTGGTTCCGGGACACTTCAGAGTGGTAGGTAACGAGATAGCAGATAAATTAGCCAAAAAAGGAGTTCAAACGCCCTTCATAGATCCAGAACCCTTCTGTGAGATCAGTAGTAACACCATATTGCCAGAAATAATGAAGAAAGATGACATACAACTATCAAACAGTTGGAACACTGTTAGATAAGCTAAGGTACTTTTGGGTAAGTAAACCAAAAATATTGAAATCAAGCATAATTATCAGTAAGAATAAACTACGAATACTAACGGGAAACCTAACGGGGCACTGCTGATTAAAAGGACACCTCAAGTAATTCATTCGGATTAGAAAACAAAGAAAGCTGTAGAATCTATGGGGCAAGGACGAAACCTCCATACACATTCTTGCGTTATCACGACTCGCAGGCACAATACCAATGACCACGAGGTATAGTGGAGATATGCCGTCTTTCGGAGGAGACGTTAAACTCTCGGTCTCGAATCCATGGATGTTGGGCTCCTCAAAGATCCCTACCTCGGGTTGGAATACCTGAGGATTCGGCAAAATTTCCGGTTAGGGGTAGCGTGCTCCCGGCGTCGGTGATTAGCCCTGGTCGCAGAAGTAGGCCGACGTTAAATAAAAACAAAAAGCAAAAAACAAAAACACATTCTTGGGTAGGATGCGCTCATGTACTGCCCTACGGAACCCAAATACTACTCACCTAAGTACACACCAGACTAAGGAGGAAGGCCTAACTAATATAGAGCCATCTGATAAGCTAAGATTTCTTAGAGCGATTGGCTTAGATGAGTTGCTATAACCACGGAGACAACACCTTAACTCAGCAAAGCAAAAGCAGGGGCACAAGAGCTCTTTTAGGTCAAAGTAGATCTACCTCGCCAGCATATATACATAGTTATACATACTTATATCCCTCATAAAAGTATAATGTGTTTGGTTTTGTTATATCAAATCACTGTCAGATTAAGTAATCCACGATTGTTGTCTATAAACCTCTGTCGTTGCTACCTATTTATATTAGCTACTTACGCTAAGGCAATGTGGGATCAGCTAAGTTTTAATTTTAACCTATATATAAATAAAAGTCAAATAAGGATTTCTAAACTCTTGACTTTTGTCGTATTGATTATATTAACCCTACAAGCCTTCAGTTAACTTAAAAATTAATACATTGATTATACATTTATATCTCAAAAACTAGACCCATTTATTTCATGTAAGTATCATTTTTTATTATTATTATTTGTTGATATATGTTTATTATATAATTATCATGCTCTATCTTTTAGAAACATAATATCTTAATTTTCTGATATAGTTCCGACATCTGTTATTAGTGGCTGAAATAAGAAACAGTGATATTACTGCTTCTGTGAAGAACACAATCTAATACTCTTCGCCAACAGATGTCGTAGCAATACATATTTGATGGTGAAACAAGGAAATTTATGGAAAATGAGTCCTCTCATCTAACAATGTATTTTTTATTTTTTGTTTCTTAAATGTGGTAAAATGAAAAATATGGTCGAATCGTGCAAATATTACTTTTAATATATCATACCGTTAAAATATTATCAAACGACTTTTTTTTATTATTATAAATTAATTTTTAATTTTTTTATAAGTGGAGTGCCGCTTTTAAAGGCTTTTAAATATAGGTATTAAAAAAAATGTCTTGTACTTTTTGATTAATAAAATAAGTGAAAAACGAACGTACCTATCCTAGCAAACTTGTTTAGCCACGAAAAGTTTTAATAATCGTCATTTACTTTTAGTTATCTTTGAAAGCTGTTTTCTTATTCAAATGAATATATAAATATATTTCAAAATTAATATGACGTAGATTAATCGTGTCAAATTTTTCTAAGATTACCAAAATCAACTTTAAAAAACAAATATACAAAAAAAATAGAAATAATGGCGGAAAACTTAATACTTTTAGTTTTTTAGCTGTACTGAAGTCACCAAGATATTTCTAAAAAACTGATGAATATATGTTACATTTGCAACCGAGATACAGAATGCTTAATCAATTGTACTTATTTCTAGCTAAGATCCTAACTAACGAATCTCCCAGTATATTTTTTTAAATTCACAACTTTTACTGCCATCTAATTAATAAAAACTTAATTATTACAGCCTTAAAAATGCATTCACATATTACAAAATAAAATGATGAAGTGTACTTACTTTGTATGATTGCAAATATAATTTTACTTTTCAAATTAGGAACCTCAGTTTTTGCACATAAAAAAAAATTAAAAATAAATTATGCAAATTATATAATTTAAAGTTATCTTTTTTAATAATGATTACTTACATAAGTTTCTTTTTATACGTTTCAATAAAAATGCAAAAAAATAAACCATTTCATTCCACTTAAAACAGTTTTATTTCGTTCTCAATTTTATTTCTTTTAAAATGTACTTTAGTATTGTAAAGTGATGATAGAGTTCCTTATTTCCTAATAAAGAGAAGATTCCAAAAATGACTGAATATATAGGGTGACGTATTTGAAAAACCAAAGTGACTAATAATATCAGAGAAACAGCAAATCTAGCAACATTGCAAATGTCAAATCTAGAATCTCTGTATCCCGAAATAGGCTTATTCCAAATTTTGTACAATTTAGAGTACCAATTTACGAGATAATTAGCCGTTTCCAGACTTTTGGTCCACTCTGTGTATTTAAAAATATACCTCATAAGAGTGTGAAAAACAAAAGTATTATTTGTTGTTATTATTAATATTAAAAGTATTTAAATAAACAAACAAATGGTTTGGAATAAAAAACATTCTTATAAGCTAATGCACTTTAATAGTCTCAAGAAATGACCTTCACAAATATCCCACGACCTTCATAAATTAGCTACTATTTTTTTGATGTGAATTGTAAAGTTAAAATTAACTGTGTAAAATAGACTGTATCAGGCACTACTGAGTATACAATTAATTGTCTTAAATGTGATTATTAAGATCACCAATCGTTCTAATAATAACTAAAACTTAAAACCGGAGACAGTTTAAATAAAACAAGTTTTCACCTTATTGAGATAATGAAAATATTTGTATTGTAGGAGATGATTGTTTCATCACATATATTTTTTTTATGCTGTGTACAAAGACCTTTAAATTATGGTGATGTAAAATGTTAATTTTGCAGCTAACATGGGAGATATTACTTGAGAATGTCCTGAAGTAACTATTTAGATATAAATATACCGCTTACCGAATGAAAAATAGCGGCAACCAATTCAACGATCCGATCAGTTTAAAGTAACCAAATTCAATATTGACAGCAAGTAAAAAGGTTCCAGAAATTCTAGTTATTCCTAATAGTGAAAGTATAGATTTTTGTTTTCAACCGTCTTGAAAATCTTCTCCGACAATCATTTCTATATGCATATTAGGACATTTAAGAGCAATAGATAATCACAAAAAAGACAAAACGACTACCGAACAATCTTCAATCAAACCATAGAGCCATCGAAAAAAGAATAATAACTAAGTTAATGAAATTTGCAAATAACATTTATATTTAACTTAATTTGATTATGTTTATTGAAACTTAAAGTATGTCAAAATTAAAAAATGAAGCAATGGTTTTTAAATTCTCTTCTAATTACTTGTATAGGGGCTGGTAGAAGATTTCATGCAGTACCGTAAATATCTTATTTTTGTACAAATATTGTATTAAAACAATTCATAAAATCATAAAAACAATATATATTAAAAAAAATATTGACCCGTGAGTACCAAAAATAATGGATTATTTTTTCTACAAGAACCGTAAGCTGCCGTTAATGACATGAGAGATAATTTCTAGTAAATATTAAGATTAACTAAATTATTAATTCCAAGAACACATCCCAAAACATTACTATTCACTTGTCATGTAAAATTAATGGCTCTTATTGGCCTATTTTATAATCAGTTTTATACTGAGGAAATTCTAATTATTTGAATGGTCAATTACCATCTGCGCATCATTACTACATTCTGCCCATACCTATTTCTTAAACCTGTATAAATTCGGTTACTCTAGGTTCTCCATTCTGCTCAAATGTGGTAACCTGGAATGATAAAAAGAAACTCGAAATCATACCACAATTTTTATTAATAATCAAAGACAACTAGTTTCGACTTTTATAAAGTTATCTTCAGGTCTAATTATAATGAAACAGAAATGGAAAGCAACATATTACTGAAAGTTACATGTGGTAATGAAATAAAATTGTTAACAATTTAAAGTTAAAACTTAAAATACTGTTACAGAATAAACTTATAATCATCAAAATACTTAAACTTGAAAATAAAAACCAACATCAAGAGGTTGGTCTAACTGTGTGCGATTAGACAATTTATGGTAATGAACTGCATTATAAAATGCTTGGTAAATGTAAGTGGCAACTGGAGCACCTTGGAGAGATAATAAGATACCACCACCAACTGCCAACAGAATTGGGTAAATAAGCAAGGTAAGTTGTGGAAGAGGATCAATAATGTCAGCAAACCGTTCCACTCCGCTCACCTGAACGACCAATATTAAAGGAGGAGGCCAGTAGAGATCAAACCAATGACTGTTACAACAAGATAAACACCTCCAGCCACAGATTGTTCGCGAGGCTTATGGAGTAATGCAAGAAAAATCTTACAGGGGCAATTAAAAGGACGTATCCCAATGAGTGTGGACTTTGTTAGTAAACATTATTAATTATTATTGTAATGTGTTATGTGTTAGTATACATGCAATTGTTAATTTAACCCAATTAGTCACATACCCTACTCAGTTCAGTCACGTGATTTCCTCAGGTAATTACAGTCATGCTAAAATAATTCGTTATTGTTAGTATTCCTACCTACTCTAAACCTAAATTATCCTAATTGGGTATTGGGGGGGAGGGGGGTGTAGAGTTGTCCGGCCTTATTCTCTCGTCCCTTTGTCTCGTTTCTATGTTTCTACTGTTCTTACTATCAGTTATTGTCTTCGTCTTTGTCTTTGATTGTTATATTGTTCTTTCTGGCTCTGCGATATTTTCTGTGTTAATCTGTTCAGCTCTTTATATAGTTCCACTTTTGCCAGCATTTCTCTAACATCTTTGTTTTCCAATATTTGTCTTTCTTGCTCTATGCCTTCCTGCAACCTGCATTTCATTACCACATGCTCTGGAGTTTCTTCTTCTCCACACTCACACATATTTGTTTCGGCTAAATTATGTCTGTACAGATGCGAGGGATATGGGCCATGACCTGTTAGGAAGTGCACCAGCCCCGGTGTAGGATTGAAGTGTTCCAATTCAATTCTTGCTCTTATGTCAGGAAATAAATTATATAATCGATAATGAGTGTGGACTAAGGGATAAAACCTTTTATTGCAATTTATCTAGCCGGTGTGTGATTTAATAAAAAATAAATTTTCCGTTCTGCTTTCTTGATTTCGCCATTTTGGCTTTCCTTTCTAATTTTTCGGATGTTATTTTCTAATTTCTCACTATTAGTGGGTTCATTTCTCTGGCTCCTAGTATGGAGTCTATCTCTTAGTCCACATTCATTGTAGTACGTCCTTTTAATTGCCCCTGTAAGATTTTTCTTGCAATACTCCTTAAGCCTCGCGGACAATATGTAGCTGTCATTGGTTTGATCTTTACTTGCCTCCTCCTTTAATATTGGTTGTTCAGATGAGCGGAGTGGAATGGTTTGCTGACATTATTGATCCTCTTCCACAACTTACCTTGTTTATTTACCCAATTGTCTTAGCAGCTGGTGGTAGCATCTTATTGTTCCCCCAACATTCTCCAGTTGTCATTTACATTTACCAAGCATTTTATAATGCTGTTTATTACCAAAAATGGTCCCTATTGTCTAATCACACGCAGTGAATCAACCTGTTGATGTTGGTTTTTATTTTCAAGTTTAAGTATTTTTGATGTTTTCAAGTTTATTCTTTAAGTGTTTTAACATCTGACTTTATATTGTTCATAATTTTATTTTATAACTACATGTAATTTTCACTAATATATTGATTTCCATTCCTATTTCATTATAATTAGACCTGAAGATAACTTTATAAAAGTCGAAACTAGTTGTTTTTGATTATTAATAAAAATGGTGGTATGATTTCGAGTTTCCTTCGATCACTATATAAATTCAGATAATAAGTAAAGTAAAAATAAAAACGTTTATTTCAAATTATAACGCTACATTCATCCTACTACAACAAATAAGCCAATGTGGCCCTCAGATATATTAATTAAAAACAGTTAATAGGAAATTATTTCGGCAAGTGTCAATATTAAGAAGAAATTTACATTTTACAATATTTAGCGACACAAACTGTTTATACTCTACTTAATATTCAACAATTTCTCTTCAGTCTTGAAAAATAAACAAATAATTGCACCTACACTTATACTTTTTATCATGAAATAACAATTATAAATTAATTTTACCCAAAATAAAAACTCTCGCTGGAATCATTCGTGGGTTTAGCCACTTTCGATTGTCGCGTTCTTGCGGTAGGGGTGCACAATTCGAAACCGTACGGTATACAATTTTTGACTACCAATGTAGCCATTGTCCTTTGATTGCTTAACACTTTCGTTATTGTTATCGTTGATGTCTCATACGTTCTTCGCCTTGTGTAATGTGGTAAAATAGTTTCTAACTGGTCTAGGCGATCCTCTATCAACAAATTTTCTAAATGTTTCGTTGATAACGAGGGGGTTCCTCTGTTTTTTTTCGATAATGAATTGATTTCGCTGGATTCTAAATAATTTTGATAGAGCCTGTAGTCCTCACCTGGGATGGTGTTTGGTACGTTGATTTTGTAAAATCTAAAAAACAAAACATTTCAATTAATCTATGATATGCTATCAATATTTCAAAGACTTTAAACGGATATGGAAAATCGTAATTCTATTGTGTGCATAATTTATCAACAGTTTTTATTTATTTATTTATTGTTTTTACTTGTAGGAGTAATGAGGAAAATTGATGCGCTATTTAGACCAATTTTAATGATGAGGTGTCAAAATATACTAAAAACAATTAGTTAAAATACGTTGTCTAAATATTAAGAAGTTATATAAAATTAAAAATTATTTTTGGGATTTAAAATAATCTCATGCGAAGGCTACTTTACATAAAAAAATAGATGAACTTAATGTAATTTTACAGTTAGATACCTTGTGTGTTTTTTACGAAATTCTGTATGTAATGCAGAATATCCAACAAGGAATCTGTAGAACTTACATCAAAAATACGATTAAAATAAGGAGGGTTGCTTAGTCCATTGCCATTGTTAATAGCAATAGATGAACCCCTTAGCAAATTTAAAGAAAGGTTAGGTTAGGTTAGGTTATGACCATAAGATGAACCCCTTAGGATATTTAAAGAATGGTTAAAATATGACCATAAGATGAATCCCTTAGGATATTTAAAGAAAGGTTGAAAGTATGACCACAAAAGTGTAGAAGATGAAGAAAATAAAACTACAAAATATACAAAACATAGTCGGAAATTAAGAAAAAAAATTATAGCATAATTTAAAAACATACGAAAATGCATTAAAGTTAATTACATACATATAAATTTGTATTGATAATTTAAAAATATTTAATTGTTTTTTAATTTAAAATGTTGAGATTGTCACTTTGTTACAAAAAATGACATTATACATACGTATAGTTTTATTTTATTTGAGATAATACACTTTTAAGTAGAAATTGGATTTTTACATTTTTTGCTAAAAATTCCATTCCTGTTTGGTGAAAAGGTATATTTTAGACGAATATCCTCAAATCAATTTTACAACGTTATTCTTTTTCATATTCTCAAATCTTCTAATATTTGTTTCCACATTTATCTTCTGTTAAACATTTATTCAGCGATATCAAATAAAACTGTTAACGGTTATCTACCATTAAATCAATTAAAATGTTTTAGTTTTCCGTACAATAATTCATTTTGGTTTCCATACATGTCTGAATTTTAATATTTATTGCTTACTTACTGGTGTTATATCTTTATGAAGAATTAAGTTTTTCATGTGGATTTTTTGTACTTTATTTAGATAGTATCTTAACAAGAAATAATTTTTTCATTTCGATTTATGTAATATAATTTCAAGTTAAATGAAATTAAATTATTTTAAAATTCTATAAATGCCTTTGCAAAAGTTTTATCAGTTTTCTGGTCTAATAAACAACTACTTATCCTAGCGAAAATTAGCTGTAACATTTATTTCAAATCCGTTCAAATCGATTGATCCGTTTGATACTGTATCATACTTGCCGGTAACCTTACATGCTCTGATTTTTTTAAACGAGTATAACACCTTATACACTCGATATGTTCCTGTTACGGGATGAGTCCTACAACACAATTAATGATTGTAATGAATGCCATTTTTGAGGTGCATATGCGTGAAAAACTATTTTTTTCGTAATTTAGTAACCGAAATCTATAAGACATAATATAATTAAAGTTAGATTTTATTATCTTTTACATAAACTGATGAAGGATCCATGCATATACAATTCAAAGATGATATTCATTTTATAATCACCAATTCGGTGCAATTCTTTAAAAATATTTAATTATTTGGATGTCCAATTTATATTACAAATAATTAAATATTTCAATCAAAATTAACTGTACCCATATGTCACAGATGAACATCAATTTAATATTTAAAAGTACATTTTGATTTTTTTTTGACGTAATCGTCAATAATTATTTTTGCCAATATTTAAAGTTTGTCGTACGTAAGGATTACTATTTCCGGAGGATGTATACTCGCAAGTGTTCACTATATTTTATTTCAAAATTTCTAGGATCTGGCCAATATAGATAGCATTACAATCCGGACAACGATTAAATTGAACTTTATCGTAGTGAATACCTTAAAAGACATAACGGTTGGAATTCGCCACCTTGTAGATCTAATATAACATAGAAGTAGAAAAAGGTACTTTGAGATGGACACATGTAAATTGCACACCAATAATCCTTTAATGAGCTTGGTAATATGAAGGCACCATAATCCCATAGGTAAAATGCACACCGAGCTTTGAGAGGTAGAGGGTAGGTTTTCCCAAATTAAAATCTTCAGGTACCCACAGTCGATATAATAAAAATAAAAGTATAGATAACTAATTTAAATTATTATACATATTTCATGTATCGAAAAAAGTTACTAAAAATAGTTGTTCAAAATATTTGAGACCTCTAACCCGAGTTTCAGTTCATTTTTCACAATTTTAGATGTTTTTCTATTTTTCTCAAAAATTTCAAATTAGGATTGATTTCTTCGAATTTAGAAATTTTTGCTATCTTTATTAGTACAAAAACATGTGTAAAAGTTCATTGAAGCCACAACTTTAGTTTATTTTCAAAATGTCTTGAATAAAATGCAAAATCGATCATACATGTCAGACTTAATTATTAATATTTATATTATAAATGACCTTGTAGTGGAATATGGACATTGAAACTATTGAAACTACGGTGCTATTTCTGGAAACGTATCCAGAGTACTTTTTGAGTAAAAAAAGCCAAGAATCTTAATTACCAAATTTTTTTAATACTTATATATTTAAAAAAATTTGACGTAATCAGTGGTATTTATCGTCAAAAACTACTCTTTAATCAGAAGGGATAAAATTACTAATAACATAAAATTAAGTATCTTTACGCACAGCTTCTATGCCTAAGATTTGAATTCATTTGAAGTCATTTTCAAGATATTTAAAAAAAAACATTTTTTATAAATCTTATTATTGAGCTTAGGAATATATATTTTATTATTAGGTGAACTACCACCCGTTAAATTATTGATCGACTATTTTCATATTGATATAATTATAGGAGAGTAGATGTTTTAAAATTACAACAAAGTAGCTTTCTTATAAAATCATATTTTCAATAAAAAATCTATCTAAAAAGATGTAAACGGACCCTTATGAGAACGTGTCTCGTGAAGTAACTTAAAATACATTTTAAAATATTTTTTTTATTTTAAAATTTAAAGATAATACTGCTTGTTGGTCCGTTGAAACGTGTACTTATAAGCTGAGATTGTTATAATATTTATATTCTAGTACACCCAACATTTAATCAAATTTAAAAGAAACTAATAAAAAATAATAACTAAAAAGTTTTATGACCCAATTATTGGCTTGATTTTGCCTTCTTGCTAGGGATTCTTAAAACTTATTGGAAGGTAGTTGTTTATATACTTACTCATATTTGTCACTTTCGTTTAAATCATCGTTATTAACTTCATCAAACTCTCTCCTGTGCCGATTCTTGGTCCCAAAACTTTTTCCTTTCCGATCTTTGACAAAATATTCCTTAGTTACCAGTTGCTCGAAATTCCCTTTATGCTTAACAGCATTATCCCGTTTGCACATACCTTTTTTCTTGCTGTACTTAACACACACCGGATTCTTATAGACATATGTAGTTACGACTTTAATAGCCTTAGTTTTTGCGACCGGGGAAGGCTTAATCGCTGGGATGTTGTTGGGAATCGGGACGTCCCCTAAATAAGGCAGCTTCAAAGACGGCAAGTGCCCCATGTATTTCCCCGGGCTGTACAACTTCGCACACTCTTGCAGCAAATTGCTGCTAACTCTAACTGTATACACCGTTACTAACAAAATCAAGAGATACATAATTGAGATCCGCGTAATGCGAGTATTGTTATAGAACTAATCTGGGTGAAACAAAAAGTAAGTTATTTATAATCTCCCTCTAGATAGTTGGGAGAAGAAGAAGAAGTACCGTTAAAATGAAATAGAATATCGTAATCACGAATTGCTTCATGAGTTTCCGGAGATTTGGGAAAATATTTGAAACAATAAATAGTGACATTCGATTTTTTGTGGGAACTAAGTTCACTTTTTTTAATGAATATGTTACAATAAAAGTAACCAAAATTATGTATAATAAATATTTATTTTAGCGGGCACAGTTATAAGAAATAAATTTACAAGTGCGAGGAAAAGTGAAAAAATTCTAATAGAGTTACTCTCCCACTTTCTATTTCCAAATGCTAATATTGAGGATAGAAGTTAAGTCTTACCTAAATCGTTCTAGAAAATGAAAATGATAATTCCAGACTTCCATTATCTTGTTTTTTCATACTTAGTTTCAATCGGATTTTTATTTTCGATTTTGTTCAATGTAATACTATAGAAACAAATCATAGAGGTTTAGTTCTTTTGAGTGATAGGGAGGCAGGAATTTTCGCTGAATGAAAGTGATGGTTCTTCACTGTCATTTAAAATCTTCTTGTTATTGGTTGGTCATTTGCAAAATAAACACTAAAAGGAGATTTGCAACCGAAACATCACCCAGTAGAAGAATAACTAAAAACAATAATCGTTAAGAAACGAATTTGTTTTATAGATAGTTGTTAATGATGCCTACATATTTTATAAATATTGATGCCTTCAATATACTGGGCATAGCAAAACATAATCTGTGTTGTTATAATCCCGGATAGATGACATATAAATAATAAAAGAATTTCTTCAGAATTTTCTTCATTATAATTCATTTTATCAGTATTCACCTGAGACCATCGTAAATGCTGGTAAAAATAGAAAAAACAAATCTGAAACATCATCATCATCATTTTTTACTGCGTTCTAATAACGGTTACGAAATGTTGAACTTTTCAATGACAATTTTTGAAAAGTGTCACTTTTAAAGTCGAAATTAAATATATAATTTTCTATTTTTAATATATATTTAAATTGCAATCAAAATAATTTTCAAATCATTACATTTAAAAATAGTAGGTTTGATTTGAATTCATATAAAGATTTTTTACATCTTGCAGCTGCGTCCAATTTTTTTATTTTGTAATGTCCTCTACTTTTAATACGTTTAGTAGGTGTTTTTCCAAAAATTATCGTATCAATAACGTTTAATATTGTAGAAAGGTAAAATTCAGTATTATACAGGGTGTTTGGAAGATAGGTACAAAACATAGACCATTTAGAACAATTTTAGCTATGGTTGTCTTAGACGAAGTCAGAATATTTTTTTTTATCTAATTTTTAGTGTTTGACAAAAAATCCACAAATTTTACTTGCTGATAATGGGCAGCTTTAATTACAAGTGAATTTTAGAATTGAACTCACTTATTATTTCCAGCATAAAAAGTAATATTTTGAGCAAAAATATTTTTTTACTAGTCTGCCTAAATATTATCCCTCAGTTTGTAGATCCTAATTTCAATGGCTTGTAAGATATCAGCGTAAATGATTATCTCAAAAGAAATACCAATAACCAAGAATATTTTCAAAAAGGTTTGATCAAAAAATATCCCTTCGCTTGTTTAAAAAAATGCGGTCAAAAAAGGTTTCGGTGAACTTCAAATGTTTGTAAAAAAATTGGATGATGACACAAATTATTAGAACATAATTTGTTCGATTGCTTACACATTAGTTTAATAAAATAAAATAAAAAAATTAAGGTGGCCATTATCAACAATTAACTGTAAAATTTTGTGATTTTTTGCCAAACACACAAAAATTAGATAAAAAAACTTCGTCTACGACGACCATAGCTAAAATGATTCTAAATGGTCTGTACTAGTTTCCCCTTAAAGTCCAACTTTCAAGCACCCTGTACAATTAGCTTTTTTACGAAACATGAAAACTAGTCAATTGAAAATTCAAAACATGAAAATAGCCGTGACTAAATAAAAATACATGGTGGGCAACTGAAGTTTAAATTGATTTGTTCAAATATTTCTACAAAAGATACAGGGTGACGCATTAGTGTAGCAAAGTTCGACTATTCCGCTATTATTAAAGTTACGAAAATTGTAGGCAGTCTTGAGATTCACATTTTAAAATTAGTGCTAAATATACAGTGTGTTCAGGAATCAGCTCGTCAGGAGGTTTATAAAAATGGGGTATTCCATTTAAAAAAACAACTTTGGTCTGGGACTGCGTTCCTGAACACCCTGTATATTTGGGAATAATTTTAAAATGTAAATCTCAAGACAGCCTACACTTTTTGTAAAAACTTTATTTTCGCAACTTCAATAATAACGGACTAATCGAGCTTTGCCACACTAATGCCTCACCCTGTATATTTAAATATTCGTAGACTATAAAATCGACTACAAGTTTGTATTTCTGTAATCGTACAAAAGTGGGGTTTTAATATTTAAAATAAACTAGGGGGTAACTTTTGTTTAATACGATGTTCTGATTCATTAGTGTGATAAAATACAGTAGGGCAAAAGGATCAGTTGTTGTCATTATATGATAAGTTTTCATTGAATGAATATTTTTAAAAAGAAAAATCATTTTATAATAAAAAATTGTGTTGTTGGTCGATTATACTTTGAAAATAAATTTCGGTATGTAGTTAATTTTTCTTTCATATCTCTGAAATTAGCAACCATTACTTTAAATAATACTTTTCACCAAAAATTGTCACAAGCAACACCTAATAATTTTCATAAACAATTTTAGTAATTCTCTTACAATGCCTGAAGAAGAAAAAAATATTTCAATAGTTTTACTTTATTTAAATTTTACAAAAAAGAGAAATACACTGTAATACATTACGAGTATCTTAAGAAATATTCATGCTTAGTTTCATTTGATATACGATGTTTCTCTAATTTATATATCTCCTATATTGAGAGAAATGGGGACGTTCCCTGAAAAATCAATGGAAATATAAAATAAATGGTTTCTTTTGTACCGAATCAGCATATTATCTTTTAGGACAGGTAAATAGATTTTCGGAAATCCCTTGTAAAAATATTAAGAAGACCTTTTTTGTCACACTAATTTTACACCTCAATACACTGTACAAAATTGTTCTAATTGAGGATTTGTTTTTAAGAATTCTCATCTAGAAGCAGTTTTCTCGGCACACATATTCGAAAATGTTGTTTCTTAGCCCAATGTTTCTACATAAACAATAGTTTCACATTTAGAAATTTCTTAATCTTTTACTTTTCTTAGTTTTCTTGTTATGATTTTTTTCTTGCTTTCCTTAAATTTTTTTGTGGTATTTTTAGTTCTCTGGTCGTCCTTCGTTATTTTTTTTACTCCTTTTTCTAACTCCTTTTCTGTTCTGCTTTTTTAATAAAATATATTTTCCACAACCTTTACATTTAAAAGCATAGACAATGACGTAAACTTTTTTATACATTACAAATATTTTGTTTCCTCGAGGACTAATAATAATTAGGGATTCATAGTATTTCAAAAAATTCGTCCTTGTTTAAATAATTTTATAGTTCAATAAATCACTCTTTCAGGTACTATGCACTTAGACAGATAATACTGCTTGACTAATAATAGCAGAGGAAGAGGTTCTTTAATAGCTGTGAAAAAAAGTCTCTCGACATCTTTTAATGATTTAAGCTCATGTAATTATTTCGAAGATTTGATTAATATTGACATCATTTAAGTAAAAATTAAATATATATTTTAAATATGTACATTCCTGCGAATAAGACTAATGATGAATATGAAATACTATAGTGTCATTTAAATTTGAATCTCAAGTAAATAGGACCAGAAAAATCTTAACGCTAAATAATTTGCAGAACTTTTTTAATTTAATCCAAATAAAGGAGATATTAAATGACCTCGATCGTATTTTGGATCTTATTAGATCTAATATTAGATATTGTTCTATAGGTACAAAGAGTTTCGAATATTCTTGTACCTCTCGATTCTCATCATCCTGCATTAGTTGTAAAAATACCATTTGAACGTTAGAAAAATCTTATTCCAAATTCATTTAAAAATATTATTCCAAATTCATTTACAGGATTTAATTTCAAAAAAGCAGACTTTCCTAATATCTATAAATGATTAGTAGATGTAGATTGGAACTTTTTATATAATTTCTTAGACTCTAATAATATCTTAACCATATTTTATAATGAGTTAAACACTATATTTGATCCAAAAAAGAGACCCACCAACAGACATTATCGGCCATGGTTTAACTATAATTTAATACAGCTGCTACATTGTTAAAATAAAAATTGGAAAAAGTATAAAAGTAGTGGGAGTGATCTATTTTATAATATATTTAGTCAGTTAAAGGCTAAAATTAAAAGGAAAGATACCTTACTTTATGAACACTATGTCAAACGTTCAGAAGAAAATATCAAGTCTGACCCTAAAGCATTCTGGTCATTTATTCAATTAAGAAAAGGTGACGTGTCCGCAATACCTAACTTAATGACATTTAATGACAATCAGTTAAATACACCAAAAGAAATAGTAGATACTTTTGCGAAATAATTTGCGGGAAATTATAAATCACCTAATGATAATGCTCAGTACAACATGAATAACTTAAATCTTAACAATATTAATATAACCAACGTAACTGAGGCTGAACTATTATCTGCATTAAAGAAACTTAAGCCTAAATTAACAACTGGTCCGAATATCGTTCCAGCATTTTTGATAAGAGACTGTTCACACGTATTTTATAAGCTCCTAACTGTTATCTTGAATACGATACTTAAAACCCAACATTTTCCAGATTGCTGGAAGTTAGCTAGAATTTGTCCGGTTTTTAAAAATGGAAGTAAAAATGATATATCAAATTATCGCCCCGTTACTATTCTGAGTAATTTCTCGAAGGTATTTGAAATATTATTGCATATCTATCTCTCGTTCCAGTTTCGTGAAATTATTACCCCTACTCAACATGTTTTCGTCTCTGGTCGCCCAACTTATTCTGTATCACACAATACATGTCAGAAAATCTTGATCAGGTAGATGTTATTTACACTGACTTCTCCAAAACCTTTGATAGACTCGATCACAATCTATTAATAGTTAAGTTTTGTCAAATCGTGATTTTTATGTTCAGTGTTTAGGCCATAAATCTACATATTACAATCAAACATTTGGAGTACCTCAAGGATCAGTATTAGGGCCACTATTATTTTTACTGTTCATAAATGATATTGTCAGGGATCTTATTGTTTCGAAACGATTATCCGCAGATGACATCAAATTTTTTTGTGAAATATTTACTATTTCTGATTGTGTCAAACTGCAGGAGAATTTGAGTAATTTAAATTAATGGTGTATAAATATCAAATTACCTTTAGATGTAAAAAAACGGAACGTAATGCCACACTAACAAATCCTAATTTAATAAAAGTTCTTGGGGTTTACTTTGATCAGAAACGTTTATACCTCACATTGAAAAAACAATCTAGTATTTGGCTTTGTGGTGAGGAATATAAGATTGTTCAATGATTTTTTAACATGAATATACTTTTTCCTGCTTTTGCTTTATCTAAATTGGAGTATGCCAATATAATTTGGAATCCAATATATTTAAATCATATTTCCCAACTTGAAGGGGTCCAACGCATGTTTTTTAAATCGGCTCGTTTCTCAATCCCATAAGGGGACTTCCTCAGTCTTACTACCTGGATCATTTTAGCGCAAACAGTCTTCTAAATAGACGAATGATGCATTCAACAGTATTCTTATTTAAACTTCTGAATAATACTGTTGACTGTATTTCACTAATGAAATTGTTAAACTTTCACATTACGCGAATTATCTCTCGAACTAATTATTTTTTTTACCAACGACCACATAGGACCAACATATACAAATTATCTCCTATATACCAAATGATTCATAGTTATTCAAAGGTTGAAAATAATCTTGACATTTTTAATTGCTCTGTTGCATCTATTAAGCAAATATATTTGTCCAATTGAAATAAATGGCACCCCTGTATATTTTTTCCAATATTATATCATACTTGTGTTCGGTAATTAATACTATGCAAACACTCAAAACCATCTTGATATGTTGGATCTAAAATAATATTTACAAGATTTTGTACAAATACCTTTTCTGTTTATAAAATATATATTATAGTTTTCCAATTTAAAAAACAAATTAAAACATAATTACACCATTGTAAATTGTTTATTCATTAAATGCTTAATTAAATTCAGCAATTAGTAGTCCAATGTATCGCTGAATTTAACTATAAGTAAACGATTACTAAATTATTAACATTTATTCATAGTTTGAAACTCATAAACAGTCTGCAAACTTCTTATGTATTCATTTATTCATAACAAAAGCAAAAAGTAAAAAAGAAAATATTTAATAGGTAAAAAACAAAAATAAACACAAAAAATATAACTAACTATACCTACTAAAAAAAAACACCGATTGTAGATTTGTACATTCGATCCCAAAGAAGTTTGGCCGCTTCGTATTGTTTTTTTATGACTGTCTATTTTACATTCAAAAAAATCACCTCTGCACTAGAATCGTTTATTAAAATCGTCTTCCAGATTTTCGCTTAACAAAATAATGTAGTTTTATTTTAAGATGTCCACAGCGACAATTCACATTACACATTTGTACAATTATGTACATAATTTCAGAATAACAAATTCATGGTATCTATATATTATTAAAAGGAAAGTATATTTCTGTAATATTTGAATATTTTGAATTTCAATTAATTAACCGACCATAAGAGGAATAAAGTGAAGAGCTTACTTTTATGAGTGTAATAAGGAAATTCACTTAACTTGTGCTAGATGAAATCTTGAGCATTCAAGGTTATTGTGGCATTAGTTCTGGGAACTACAATAACTACAGCCTAAAATTAAGAATCATGCGAATTGTTACTTTCATATTGTTTATTGTGATTTGCGTACCTAATACAGCTCCATTAAAATTGAATTTAAAATGCCATCTAAGGGAAAGTATGGAAACCTATATATGCCACTTTTGTTAGTAGACATAAAATCAGACCAATTTTATTGTTATGCGTTTTTGCTACATTAATATAATAATAATCGATCTATTCGTAACCTACTTCCTTTAATTTGTGAATGATATACATTTTATTATATTTATTGTTTTACTTGTCAAAGAACGTAGCGGAAAATTAAGTTGTTCATATACAGTATGATCAAATTCTATCTGTTAAAATGTTATTTTAAAAACACGGTGCCAGATCAAAGTTATATTTATCTTATATTAAATTTGGAATATCCACCTGTTTCGATTTCAAAATCTGCAAAAGTATACAGCGTGTTATTTTAAGTTAAATAAGTTGATGGTATTTCCGGTTAAACGGGAAGTATATTATTAACAAAAAAATGTACATCAGATGCATTTTGGCTCATTGCAGTTACCTACAAAATTTAATAAATATCGTCCGTTTCGTTTTTAAGATATTTGTTCCATACTTTATCCCAACCCTGTATTTGTTATCTCTAACGTAAAATTTTATGTCTATCTTAAGTGGAAATATTCTAGACAAATAGCTTCCGTTTCATTCTCAAAACAGACCATTCCTTTTAAAATGCAGGTAGATAATGTTCTTTTCATAAATACTTGTAACAAGATAACCTACGGTCAGTATTGACTAAAAATGGCTTCGAAAACAGTTTGTCTTTTAGTGTTCTTATTATTTCTTTGGGTAAATTGTAAAAATATTAAGCACAGAAATCCTAGATTTATAGGTGGTACATCCACAAGTTATATAACCTCCACACAGCTTGTTACATCTTTTGTACCGTCTTCATGTGTGTCAGTTGATCCCACTTTGCCACCATGCAGAAGCGTTCGGTATTTAAGTTTTCCTAATTTCGGCCCTTGGTAAGTTTAAATCAAATATTTTATTTCAAAACACATACTATGTATTTTCAGGACTTTTAAAAAACTTATAACAAAGTAATTTTAATTATAAAATTTAATCGATCAATGCAAAGGATAAACATTTTTCTAATACGATCCAATTTTTTTCACGAAAATGAAAAACTTTTCCTTTAACATCCCTGTAATTTTCACTCATCTTCATAACCATGTGATTTAAAATTTGACATTTTAATAATAAAAGTTTGGGTAGGGCCAAAGTATTTCGCTTGATACGTAAAAAATACAACAATTAACTACATAAAGTAACAGCATTTTTGTCCTTGACGGATATGTTCAACATTTTTATGCACTAAATGACATAATACCGATATTAAAAAAAGAAATAAAAAAATGGCAAAATTTTGTTAAAAACATCAATAACTCACATACGCTACTCTACAATAATTACAAGAATGAAACTCAATCTTGGTTATAATAATAATAATAATATGGATTGACCATTTTTCAAATTATTTTCTTTAAGTTAAATATTCATTTTCTTCTTAGATTTTTGCATGTTCCAGATTATTTTACTTTATGAATTTAGGTTTTTTAAAATTGTTTACTATATTATATTCCGCATTTTTACGACATATTCGTTTGTCAACTTTGGTTCACATTAATTTTCTCTTTATTTATATCCTTATGGCTCGTTATAAAGTTCTTGATATTGTATAAATATTGACGCTTTTTCCATAAAAGTTGTCGCCCTTTGGAATTTCTTTTTCATGTTCTCCAACAATTGAATATTTTTTTAAACGTTTACAATTTTGTTTATGTCCGCTATTATATTTGGATTTCATGCAACAATTCGTTTGTGAATGTCCGAACTTCTGACTTGATTTTAATGTCTTTGGCTTTTAAAGGTATCACTTGTTCAAATTTAATCTGGGTATTTTCTTCCAATTCTTTTAATATCATCCTTGTCGATATCTAGTGGATCCTTCATTACCAATCCCACAACCTATATTTTATCCATTTTATCCGTGTACATAACATGACCTATGCCCTATATATTTATTCCAGCAATCTTGTCTGCTTCTTTTTCATACTTATCTAACATATGGAATGTATTTGTTAATTTTATGGCTTCTTCTATTGTCTTCCTTTTCTATTCTATTCTATTTAATCATTCATCTCGCTAAGAGTCTCTTTTTCGATTATATAAGAAAATAATTTATAGTATCTGTAGTATTGGTTTCTCCTACTTCCATTTTTTGTGGACCTTTAGGATCCTCTTTTATTATCATACCAAACATATTAATCATTTTTACCGGTAGTTCTTCTTTTTGTATAAATAAACTTTTTTCTCTCGGTTTTTCATCATTTTCGCTTCCTGAATCGGGTACAACACTCACTCTTCTATCTCTATATTTGTGTTCCACATTTCTATTGTTTGGCATCTTGAAAACTCTTTTTCGTTTGCTTCTGTGCAAATTATTTCTGCTCCCGAAAAACTATTCCAAGTTGTTTTCGAGGTAAATAGTAGTAGTCGTCTCTTGGTTGTTTCCCTGCGCATCTAGGTGAATTAGGGTTAATTCCTTTTTCCTAATGTACTTTCAATAATATTTCGATAACGGACTTAAATCATTTAATTTTTGCCTGCAGCTATCATAAAAACTCGATATAAATGTTATTATTGATAACGGTATGCAGCCCATCAACTTCCGGAATTTGTTAATTTTGAATAATAGAAAGGAACAGAAAGTTACATTGAAACTTAATGTTTCAGAAAAATTACAAGTTATATTCGTAAAGTCAAATAAAGTGGCATGGCAATCTCCATTTTTAGATCTCAAATTTTTTTGTAAAATTTATGACTTGTTTTTCTATAAAGTACCAATAAATGTAAGACGGCAATTCATGAGCAGACTCTCCATTATTTCAAATCTATTAATCTCTCTTATTTAATTTTATTACTTTTGCTGTTTTCCGCCTTATCTGATTTTTTTATTATTTTGCTTTCATCCGAATTTAAATCTTGATCAGAAGCAGAATCATGGTCGCTAATGTCAACAAAATCGAGATTAGCAATTGAATCATCTTTGGATAAATCTCAGAAACATACTTCTCCATACAATTTTATTATAAGTCTGTTTTTTTATGAAATTCATAAATGATGAAATCTAGATATAAATGTTTAAATTGTAAAGAAAATAGAGCTTTATACACTCTTGTATCGATAAACAAAAAATCTTACTAATAAACACTTTCACAAATACACAAATACAATTCTAAACATAAAATTAACATTATTTTTATTAACAATAGAATTTTTAACAAAAATATTTTATAAGTATCTCCCTGTAAAACACATTTTGTAAAACTATTATCAGATGTGATAATTAGATGAACCACATAAAAAGTCCTCTTCATAAACGAAAAAATATTTACTACTGAAAAATTGTGGTGCCAATGGATATTATGATGTTCCTAGGCAATTATTCTGGTCTATCCCGTCTTGGTTCTCAGATTTGCACAGAGATCCGTTTGCGTTCCGTACCCTTTTGTTTCTCCTTCTTTGGTTCTCTACTCTTAATTTGAACAGTGTATTTTCTCCAACCCTAGCTCCTTGATTGCTTTTCTCTTTCATGTACTTTTTGGTTAAAGGTTGCAGTTCTCTTTTTGTAAGTCATGAGGTTTCCTAGTACATCTCTCTGTGAGTGAAAGTGACTTTCTTCTTCTAAGTTTCTCCTCTTATCATAGTTGTTATTACTGATGACTAATTCATTGCCATCTGACTCCTTGATAGTTACTTTTATCTCGCTTTTTATCGCTTGGAGTTTCTGTAGGTAGTTGCACAATAGTTACTGCTTGACTTGGAACTATATTATTTGGCTCGACAGACCTTTGTCTGGTTGGTGCTCGGTTCACTGAAAATAAGGACGAGGAAAAATGTGTTACCTTTCTTAGCGAACACATATCACTTCTATTCATCCGATCATGTAAGTAACTTGTTGGAGAATGTATCCTTTCCTCCTTTTTTCCAACTTTTTTCTTGCTGATTGTTCACGTTTGTCGACTGATGCATCATGCTCTTCTGTATTCTGAAGAGAATTTTTTTCTCCTATATTTTGCGAACCTGTACATTCCAGTAGTAACTGTATAGTTTCTGTGTCTTGCTAACAGTTATTTTCTGATTATAAGTTATGAGCAAAACAACAAGCTCGATTTACGAAGAATACTAAAGGGATGAAGCCAAACCACCAGAAAATGCATCTACCAACACTACAATTGGAATGAATAAAAAATCTAACAGCAAAATATAAATATAATCAAAAAGATACTTACATGATCGCATGAACAGAAGTGACAGTGACATGTTTTCGCTGAGAAAGGAAACATTTTTCCTCGGCCTTATTTTCCGTGAACGGAGCACCATCCAGGAAAATCTACCGACAAAAGTCTGTCGAACCAAATAACATATTTCGAGGCCAAGCAGTAACTAAGGTGCAACTACCTATGGAGAAGGTATTGCCAGGGGTTTGCCCTGTATTGCGGTACAAAGTTTTCATGTTGACTCATCATCATGTCCATCCGTAGAAGCACAAGTGAACAAATCAGAAGTAAATTTGTTTGACATTAGTTGAATAAGGATATTTTTCTTTAAACTAAAGCATACTAACTTAGCTTGTCAATAGTCCAAGATAGAAAATACAATAAAAGTTATCCTGTTCCCTATACAAAATTTGAATACGTTCACTTTAATTTTGTAGGACCTCTAAGTTTTTGTAATAGACTTAGATACCATTTATTAATAATTGACATATGTACACAATGACCAGATATCTTATCATCATAACTGATCAAGTTCGTCATGTCAAATCTGGATTCTAAATTGTTCTTATTCTTTTACTTTACATACACAAGGAGTGCACAATCTTATCCATACTAATTTTCTGAACTGGTGGATTGGAAAAGGTGGATCAAATAGATGGCCTCCCAGATCCCCCGAACTCAATTATATTTTTTCTTTTGGGGCTACGTGAAAAATAAAATATACAAAACCCCACCGCCCACCGACGAGGAGATAGGATTTTTGAGAAAATATATGTTCCGAGTTTTGACTTACCCTGTATGCAATGTAAAGATTCTATCAAAAAATCATAAAACCGATTAAAGTAGAGAGCATATTTAAACTACTAACTATACTAAAGATGAAAAAACAATTGTTGCTATATAAATACAAACTGGCCAATATACAACGATTTTGATGTAAAAGTGGTCATAACTTTTGAAACGTCCGGTATATATCTGACAACCGATTTATTTGGAGAGTTAAAAAGTCGGCAGAATTCAGATAAGTAATAAAAAATGTACCATTGTATTTAAAAAAATGTATGTTTAGATTGGCCGGCAGCTGTGGAAGATTCTGCAAACGTGAAAATAATTTTAAGATGTAAAGCTTAATGCTACCAACAATTTTACTTTACGCACTATTCGAACACTCTCTATATCATTTAATCTAATATATTACATCCTTATCACTTGAATTGGAAGACCTGCATTAAATGTTCAATTGAAAAACTATTTTCATTTTACAGGGGTCGAATGAACAATCCACATAACCAAACCCATTCGATGGAAACTACAACTACTGCTTTAGGATGGGGAGAATATTTTGGCATATACGCTCCAACCGTTACAGTTACCAGGATAGAAATGCAAACAACTATATTAAAAGATCCCAGAATTGTCGTCACCTATGCTGTGAAGGGTTGTCGACCTCAGAAAATCCCTGACGATTTGGACAGGTACATTTTTTATGTCGACTGCTTATATAACTCTAGATATTTTACATGTTGATATATTTGTTGCCATAGTATTTTATTGAGAAGTTGACATTTCCTTTATCAACTTCATTCCTAGTACTGGTTTCCAAGCTGTTGATCTCCTTTGAATATTATGTAAAAAACATAAATTATCTTAACTTTTTTCTATTTCTATGACCTTTCTGATTATCCCTGATTTTAGATGTTTAAAATTTCCTAGTACTTTGATATTTTCGACATCTATTGAATGAACCATGACTCTTTATCCTTTTTCCCAATGGACACCCTGTGCTATCCATTTTAACCATAATTAAAGTCGTACCTTGCCAAGAACGTGTTGGCACTGTAATCTTTGAATATCCTCCTGTACTATTTCCTGATCATGATTCATACTAGATTTTAACTAGATTATAACCAGCTTCTCTTAGCTCTAACTCTTCTAGTACTTACCCACCCCAAAATTAAACTCGTCTATTTGACATTCACATATAAGTTCGTCGATGTTGAAATTCAGATTCGAACCCGAGACCGCGGTGTCATACTTTTGAGTGTTTTAACATGGAGCTACTAAGTCGGACTTTTTATTCGGATTCTTATTTTTTTATTTATTTTTCCGTGTATCTTTTAAAATTATACCAAAATTTTGTACTCACCCCACTTTCTGCTACGTTGTTAGGGTTTATTATTTTAAAAACTAGAAAAGTTTATTTTTATTCTAAATATTGTTTAATTCCAGATGTGAATCACCACCAACAATCTCTATACAAGATATTATGCCTACGTCGACTGTGGCTGTTCTACAGTCAACCAGATCCATTACGAATTTGGTTGGTTCTAAATCATTCCCAGAAAATACTATTCAAGACAATACCAAGCCGAATGGATCAAAAGATATTCAACGGTTGATAGAAAGCTCAACTGAAAATATATTGAACGAAACTGTCAATGTGTCAACTGATCCGTTACCGTTTTGAAAAATTTAAACAACTATTGAATACTATAGTCATAGTATTATAAGGTTAACAAACACTCAATACGATGAAAACATTTCTTTATTAAGTAAAATATTTAGCGTAAAATAAGGATTCCTTGGTATTGTCGTGAACTGTGAAACACGGAAATTATTTCGCTATACTGAGTGTATAGTCCTCGACGGTTTCAAGTTCACAAGGCATTTTATTAATTTCATTAAAACTGAAAGCTATTATTTTATTATTTTTGTAACCGAGAATGAGAATATTAATATGGCATTTAAATTAATTTTCAATTATTAATGTACCTTTCGTTAGTAGATGTTAATATCACTCACATATTACAAAAATATGATACGGTAAAAAATCAAAATGTCTATTAAGTATCACTTCCATATGTGGTCATAAGAAAAACGATACCTATATATGTAATTCTATACAATAGGTTGGTTAATAAATAGTTTTTAGAAATATTTTGGAAGTATTTTTGATAACACTTAATATATAGTATGATTCGCTCTTGGCCAACCGAAAAAATCCCGAAAGCAGTTGATTTTTATCTTCCAACACATATTCTGTCAGAATTCGGTCTATTCTATGAATATTCAATTCAAGTCAAGCAAGTCGCTGACATCTAAGAAATAGAAGAATATATACCCAGTAGAAAGACGAAATATCGAAATATCACTTTTTATTATTTTCTAGCCAAGGTGACAACAACTAAATTTTCAGTATTAGTTTCATATTCCGAAATCAAAAATGATAAAACCGCAACGCATCACAGCTTAAAATCAGTTTAACAATACACTGACCTTTAAGAAAAAACGAAAGATCCACGCAAAATGTGTTTAAAGGTGGAATATCAACGTCTGCATATATTTTATTTAAAACGTTTATTTTGTTTTGAATTCAGTACGTGTTTGTAAAGAATTCACATGAGTTTCAAAGAAAACACACACACAGTTATAGGTGATAATCGCCAAAAACATCTTAAGAAAGGAAAAACTGCAGATCGAATAACTATAAGTGAAGATTGTTGTAGCAAGAGACTAAAATGTTTTTTCGAATATTTTTATTTATTTATTTTTTCCAAGATGAGAAGAAGAAAAATATGTATATATGTTATAAAAATAATAATATTAAGTCACAGTAAGTGTAATGGAGCCCGAGCTTACGCTATGTGAACTCTCCAGACCGCAGACATTAGTTAACAAAATATAATTAAAATGAAAAATGTACACTAAGAAATATACAAGAAAGAAGAAGTAGAAGATATATAACGAATCCACAGAAAGAAGAAATGTTGTTCAAATATACTGAACGGATGTCATCAATATTTTGAACATTAATATTATGAATCGCTCATTAATATAATGATTTCTGATCCTAGATTAATAACTCACTACGTTAAAACAAGGACCGAGCAAACATTAAAAAATAACATTTTTTCTCATTAATATAATAAAAAACTTCATTGTTTTATTGTTTCACATTTATTAACTTATGCTCTTCATCGTTAAAACAACATTTTTTTGTAATGGATCGACGAACAGTGTACATCAAAAACCAATCACCAGTGTTCGTTGTTTTAATGGTCACAAAACCTAAATAATACAAACCCAACCATTAACTAATAAAAATACCCTAAAAGTAATGTTTTCTAATCTTTGTAACAATGACTGCAAATATTAATATTATGTAAACAATCGTAGAGCCAGTCCTTTTGTAAATTGGTTCCATCGATGTCAGTTCATTTTACTTAGTCTTTTGACAGGGGTGAGGCTGTTACGTTTCAGCTTCATAGTGCAAAATTGCCGATTCATAACAGTGGATGAAACTTGAATACACGAATATACAACAGAGACCAAACAGCAATCCAAACAATGGACAGCAAAGGGTGAATGGTTTTCAGGGACGCAAAAGGAATTCTTTTGGTTGACTACCTTGAAAAAGGAAGAACAATAAACAGCGAATACTACGCTAATCTACTAGAAAAGCTCTCCCAAAAAATTCAAGAAAAAAGACCCGGGTTGGCCAAAAAGAAAATCTTGTTTTATCAGGATAATGCACAATGCCACAAGTCGGTTATCGCGATCACTTAAATTAATGAGCTGGGCTTTGAACTGGTACCTAACGCACCTTACTCCCCTGATTTGGTCCTGTCGGACTTCAGCCTATTCTCCAATTTCTCTCCAATTTCATACGGGAAAGAAATATGCTTCAAACTTGGAAGTGATTGAAGCGACAAACAGTTATTTTGAAGAGTTGCCAGAATCTACCTACAGAGATGGGATGAAGATGCAACATCGATATACCAAGTGCATTCAACTAGAAGGAGATTATGTTGAAAAATAATAACAAATTTATTCTTCTGAATTATTGTTTTCTTTGTTAGGCCGCGAATTAATCAACCCATCTTAGTATACCTATGAATTTAAGAAATATGCTTTGTATGTAAAAGTAGCTTTTGCGTTTAGTCTTTAATGATGAGACATTTTAAATTAAAGCACGATATCCAAATTCCCATCAAAGTCCGGTTAAAGGGCCAATAAGGAGTTCTTAATAATAAATATCATTGCACATATCTAAAGGATACCCTCAAAATTCAAAAATTCGACAAGCTGCATTTTCTTTTGCTTTTCATTAAATTTTGAACAGGTCTAATCAAATTCAGATTATTTGTAATTTCTTCGCAGATCTCCTTTATAATTTAAAGTGGATCTTATCTTCTACTGATAACTTTTGATTTTAGACCCAAGTAAGGTAACACTAATGATTAAGATCAGGCGACCTTAAAGGCTACTTATGGGACTATCTATGCCCATTCGAGCATATGTAAACTCCACACCAATAATCCCGTAGATATTTAGATATTTTTATCTGCTAAATCCTAGAAGTAAATTCTAAACTGAACTTAATAACAGATTGGATAAAAGATAAGGTTTACTGATCCTATCATTAATATTAAAATTATATTTTTGTTCATACTGTGGTTCTTTCGACTTTAGTTTCGAGTTTACATTACCAGTTTCTTTACACAGTAATTTTGATTTATAAATTTCTTTTCAGAATATTCTAATATCTACCTTATATGATAAATTTTCAAAAGATTTATGGGTATTGAAAAAAATTTAAACAAAAAGCTTCTATATTGATGACAGTTCTTATAGAACATATTGTACTTTTAAAAATTGTATTTCTAAATGCTGTGTTAAAGAGATCTGCGAGTATTCTTATAACCTACTAAAAGAGGTAAATTGCCCTTTTAAGAAAATAAGCCTATAGAAGTTGTATAAATGATAATCGATTGTCCATTTCATCGTTTTACTTTCTTTTAAACAACTTTATTACAGGCAGCCATCTCTAAATAAAGTATTTAGGGGTAAATAAAATTAAAACTTATACATATACACTTTGTTGTAATCTTTATACGTAATTGAGCCTTCATCAATCAGAGTGAACATAATAAAGATGGAGAATTCTAATGAACGGAAAAACGGAAAAAGACGTGCTTGAACTTCAAGTTCATACTATAGAAATATTTTTGTAAAAAAAGCAGTTGTATACAAGATTATCAATGATTTTATCGAGACATTTATGAGAAAGAACGGAACAAAAAAACAGAATTGGTAGAATCGATTGTTAATTAATCACTCATCCATCATTGAATAGAGAAAATTGAAAACAGAAATTATTGGAGCCAGGAACTACGTTTTGTTTTAACTTTGGAGCAATTACAACATTGGACAGACTAGTGGAAAACAAATTTGGTTAGGTTTTCGTCTATGTCTATCACACTTGACTGTTTCAAACAATACTTACCGAGTTTAATTAACAAAACAGATGACATGACTGACATAAACGAAACGCTCGAAGTATATTGAATCAAGCGAAATCAACTCGCTTTAAAATTAATTCGCATATAATTGAATATTAAAATAATATTTTTAAATTATTTATATTTAAATAAAACCCACAAAAGGAATTTTTAATTCTACAATTTTTAAACGAATCTGTCAAAGGTAACGTAATAATAAAATATTATATTTTCATCTAAATGAACATATTTATTTTACCTTTAATTAATTCTCATAAACAAAAAAACTAGATTTTTAAATGTGCCTCATCACAAAGATAAAAACACATGATAAAATGATATCAAAAAATGGATAATATGAAAATACATTTCAGTAATTTGGAAAATGTCACTTTCTTAAATTTTATTCCAATACAATTATATCATTTTGACATATGCTTAATTTCATCGTAATAACTTGACAACAATCAAATTACTAAGTTCCAGTATATTGTATTGAAATAGAAAAGGTTCTCCATTGGGCTCAAATGTGGTATAGAGGACTAACCAAAAAAAGCTCAAAATCATTATCAGATAAAATTTAATGTATAAAAGGGGAACACTAGTTTCGACTATAGTGAGTCATCATCAGGTCTACAATAACAAAAGTAAAAATATTACAAAATGTTTAAGCGTACATACTTACATAATTAAAATAAATAAAATACTTCAAAAGTTAAATGAAGTTGACATGTGATATTAAAAAGTAAAAAGTTAAAATCAAAATAAACAATTAAAATTTTTTAGTCATTAAAAAATATGCTTCAGTTGAAAAGAATACAAAAATAACTGTAAAGAAACAAGTGGAAATAAAGAGCCAAAGACCCAAATATAAAACTAGCTTAGGTATATGGAATGCGAAAGACACCCAAAACAAGGTAGAAAACAATAGCAAGTAGGTTGCCATACAAATCTGACAACCAATAAGAAAGGAGGAGACCTATATAAGCATAATAAATTCCCACATAGAAACGTGAAATAATTTATTAACTCGCTTTCAAAAATAATTTTCCTAAATTAATTGTTTCAACTCTTACTTTATGGAAACTATCCATAATAAATATGAAAAAGATAAATTATGAATAATTTATGCTTGTCAAAGATCTGTCAATCGTGATCGGTTTAATACAACTAAAAAAGCGTTTGAATCCTGTGGAAACACTGATAAGTATAATTTATCTTCTTAGTTATTACTATAACAATAACACTAAAATCCAGCGTCATCAAGAGATAAGAATAACTCTGTTTAAGCAGTTATAAAGATCTCTTAAATCATATAAAAACCCTGTGTTAGTTGGATAGTTGGTTATCCAGTTAATACGAAAGTGGAACTATTATCGTAGTAAATTAAGAGTTTATATCTTTTTCATGAATCTGAGCAAAATAAAAGGTTGAAAGAATTCTAAGTTGATGTGTAAATTAACATAAAACACCTTGCATCTTGTTGATTTCATTTTGACAAAGCTAATTTTTTTAATAGAATGTTTATAAATTAAAATAATAACATCAAAAGTAAAAGTATAACATTAAGATGTTAGTTGAGGGATTAAAGAAATATTATCATGGATTTTATCTCTGGGATTAAAACCCGCCTGTAAGGACAGTGTGAATTTTATATTTTAATATCGGTTTGCTAGGCCAATATACTCGTGCAGATTTTACAAACTGCCATAAAATCAGAGACATATTAAGTAAAGAATTTGAATAAAAGTTAAATATAAAACAGCATATACATATACATAAGACAGAAAAAAGGAAAATAGTAGAACATTTTATTGCAAATAAAATTAATATAAAAAATATACACGTACAATAATTGTCAAGAAAATTTTTGTATAAATAAATATACTAAAGGGAAACAAATCTAATAAATGCATTTGGCGATACATATCCGTTTCATATCCATATATATTTTTTTTATATCGGAGATTTAAAACATCCTCTTTATATTTAATTACTTGTATACTGTAAATGATTTCAAGTTGTAAAGTACTGGACTTATACGATGATGAAATTATCTTATATTGACGTAAGATGTAGGATATCATTTATTTCAGATTACTTTAATGTATTACTTAGATATCTTAATAAAATGTATTTTAAGATGCGTTTCTGCATGATCTCAATATTTGCCTGATAACTTCTAGATAAACCTCTTAATACCAGTGTCACTCGTAAGTAATATGACTTCACGAAGGTCCTTAAAGTAGGATTTTTAATTAATTCTTATCAAGAATATACTTTAATTGACGAAGCTTATTAAATATAGTCATTTTTTTTAAAACTTAATCTCTGTAATGGTTCCAACGGAGATGTTGGTCTTTGATCAATTCTAAGTACATTATATTGATCTTTAAGGCATTTTTTTTTCATTTACGATGGTTAGATATTGAAAATATGGATGAGGTGGAAAATATGCTGTATAATATAGTCAAATCTTATATTAAAGTGAGTTATTGGGATTTAAAATAATATACAAGGATTCCTCTCTAAAAAAAACTTCTGATTAATGCATATCGGAATTAAGAAACGCCCTGTATAATTCAAAATAGTTTTATATTATGTATCTATACTCTTTTATATCAATAACAAAAAGAAATTTATTAACCTTTGTCTTAAAATTGGTAGACCGTATTTGTTTATAGCATAGAGTAAAAGGAAATATTTTAAAGGTATATAAACGTCAATACTTGGTTCTAAATAACCATATACAGAGTGGACCAAAAGTCTGGAAACGGCTAATTATGTCGTAAAGTGCTAGTTCGAATTGTACAAAATTTGGCATAAGCCTATTTTGGGATACGGAAATTAAAAACTAGGTATTAATAATTTTAAAACTAATTGTTTTAAGCGACTTACGTTCGCGCAAAAAATATTTTTCCTTTCGTAAACATTATTGTTAACACTAACATTCAACAATAATCTTAATCTTAAGATGAGTCACTTATATGACCTCAATTTAACTTTCACTACACATATGTTCAAGTATATGCATCCATGACATAAATGTCTATGTTTAATAAATATATAAATCAAACAATAATTAAACCCATTTCTTTTTAATTTCAATTCAATTGTTTTTTAATGTATGTAAATTGACGCCTAAAAAAACTTAGCACAATAAATTTTAAATACAAACCAAGGCAAGAGAGCAGAGATAGTTTGTATCTTATTAAAATGTAAAAAAAAAAAATTTAAAAGCACTATAAATAGAATATATATTATTTTTAATACGTTGTTCTTGTATTTTCCTGTACATAAATGATGTGAATAATATCGTAACACGTTCAAATATGAATTTAAACACTTAATCATTCATTCATTAGTAGTATTATTTACAAGAATTTTCTTACACATGTAAGATATACTAATTGATTTCTCATCATTATTTGCGCCAATCCACTAATTGATTGATTAAATATTTCAAGATTTCGTTATTAGTTCTTTATCTGCGTCTGAGAAATTTTGAAAAATACTTATTAACTATATAAAGATATATGTATAGCTTCACACCGCTAAAAACGATTGTATTAATTTACAATAAAACCTTTAAATTAATTGTTTCAACTCTTACTTAATGGAAAACGCTTTGTAAGACTGTGAAAATTCAAGATAAATATTATTTCAAAATATACAGAAATACACAGGAAGGCATATTAGTGGGGTAAAGTTCGTTATATCTGTTATTTGTAAAGAGATATCTGAAACCCTTGTTTATAAAAGTGAAGGCAGTTTCAAGTTTCATTTCTTCAAATTTGGATCGCAAAAATTTAATCTAACAGCGCCTGGCTGTTATATCCGAAAAAAATCTGTTTTGCATTTTTAGGTAAGTCTGCTCCATCATTTTCATCGGTTAAAAATGGGTTGCAGATCTTGGTATTAAATAAGGGAGGGGAGGCTGATAAACGTGGATACAGACAGAAGATATGGTCCTGAAATTTTGTTTCAAATAAAAAAATAACTCACAAGTTTTATGATCATAAATAACACTACCTACATTCTACAATGTTTATTACCAACGTTTTGATGCCATAGTTTGTTAATCTTTCTTAGGGCTAAAAAACATATAATATTTAATGACACAATTAAGAAAAAGGAATGGGAACAATTGACCGCGAAAAGCGAACCAATCCCAAAAAAAGATGAAAATGTTTCCATTGGCCGGAAAGTATTTTCGGATGCAAAAGCAATATTTTTATTAATTAATAAAACAATAATATTCTACCATGATGAATGATTCTACCCTCACTTTGTGGAATTTATCAATTATAAGTGTAAAAGATATGTAAAATATCTTAAAAACCACAATATTCCAAAACTTTTTTAAATATTCTTATGACACTTGTTTCACCCTTGGCATCGTCATATAAAATTATAAGAAATTGAGGAATCTTTGGAAATTGTTAAATAAAATATAATGAACACTTACGAGCTTTTAATTGTAAACAACCAGATAAGTCCCATTATACAAAACATTTTAATGACAATCAACATAGATCTACTCTTAAGAAAACAATAGAAACAACAACGAAAAATCTTCATTTATGTGATAAGAAGCAAGAACTTGATTTTTTTGGAAGAATTTGAAATAAAGCACTAAATGAACAAATAAATCCAGAAAGTTTTCTGTTTTCAAATTATCTTCTGTACTAAATATATAATATTAATCAAATGTTTTAGAGAATGGTATTGGTTATAACATTTATAATAAAAATCATGTCGTATGTCTAATTGAAACAATCGTAATAAGAATATTTAAAAAGTTTTAGAATATTGCGAAATTTTAAGATATTCCATTTTTAATATGATGATAACTTGCTTGACTAGCAACAATTAAACATTCTGGAGAAAAGGACTAAATGATTGAAAAAAAAGTTTGTTTCACTAGAACAATGAGCAATATCACAAATTTATTATTGGAAGGCCAAAATTAATAAAATTTTTATTGGGCGAGGTGTATTGAGCGACAAAGAACCTATGTCGAAAAATAAAAGGATTTTTAACTTCGTATTTTATTTTTTCCTCTCCTAGGCTGGCCTATTCTAGTAGTTAAAAATTTAACAAGACTCTCCTTTTTAAATCGTACTGATATCAAACATTTTCCTTCAGGAAGGCAAGACTAGGGTCTTTAATAAGATAAAAAGGAAAAGTATTGTATGTTATGATTCAATAAAAAAATAAAATATATATTTTGCTTCAAATTGTTTTACATCCTCATCCAAATATTTGAAATATTTCCAACGAAAGAAATGATCATTCGGGTTTTTGAATCGGAGTTATTTTACAGAAACAGATTAATTATATTTAAAGTATATTTTAAAAAAAGTATCAACTTTAACAATCTAATACTCTCTAAGAATTTAATTCTTAATCATTATAAAAAAAAATGAGATTATTTAAGCAACTGAAAGAGGTACACACTCAATATTTAAAAGGTCAGATACCCGATTGAATTCATTATGTTATCGAGTAAGCCGTATATAGACACAAGTCCTTCACGAAAACAAGCACTTACTTTTATGGACAAATTCTCATATTTACGTAACTCGTACCAATTAAAGGAGTGTAAAAAATTGCAAACTTGATCTCTTACTCTTCTTGTTTCTTAACTGTTGTAATAGTACACAAAAATGGATTACAAGACTGACATGTACTCTAATTTGTTCTGATAAAATTTCAACAATACCACTCCACTAAAAAAGCCACTGCCAAGTATATTAGTTACGATATTGGAACAAAAATTTGTTGAGAGTGGAGCATTTTCTTGAAAATTTTGGAATATTTCTGAAATAATTAGAAATCGATTTTTTTATTTGGTTTCAAGTTAGTAAAATCGATTTGTGCACCCTATAGAAGGATCCTCATTCGAGTATTCACTCTAAGATTTCTAATTAACGGTGCTGTTCATAAATTGACACCAGGGAAATTTTAATGAAGCCTAAACACGAAACTGTTGACACCCACAAAACTTACTTATTACATAATTCAATTAAAAATTATAGTTACACTATAATATAAATATTAATTTTTATATTAAATGGTACTCATCACGGTCTTATTAATGAGTGTTCAACAGAGTAGATATTCATTGGAAAGAAATCTTCATATGCTTTAAGAATCTTAACAAACACCACTTGGAACTCTAAGCCTTAAGGATAAGCCAAAATAATACCAATGTAACGCTCTTATATTATACAACTTTTACAAAAAACTTTTAAATTGGTAATTCCCTTGCTCTTAAGCATTTTCCTTTGCAAGTTTTCAATTAAAACTATTTCTAATTTTCAAGATCGATTCGAGCAACTTTTTCCAAAATCATAACGATTATTCAGAATTGAACAAAAAATTGTAAAATCGTTCTTACATTATGTAGTTCTTTGTGTATTTTTTTATGTAGCAAATGTAAACTTTTGAAAATTTATTGTGTGATTTGAAATGTTTTTCGTAGTAAAACTGTTCGGTAAAAGTTTTTTTTACGATTTTACAATGAGTCTCTTTGAAAGTGATACAAATAATTTCTTAATGATTAAAATAATTGCACGTAAAATTACAAAAACTAATAATAATACAATACTGTACATTCTAATAGGAATTAGAGTTTTACTTTTGCATCGTTCGCCACTTTCTTCCATGTTTTTCTATTTTTAATTTTATCTCTCCAATCATTTTATCCCATGCTTTTTGTTTCATCGTCTGTCTTTCTATTTATATGATCATACCATGTTTTTGTTACTTTAACTATATCTTCTTCTTCCAATATATTTAATATTTCTCTGATCATCAGTCTTCTATATTCCTGATCGATTATTTTTTTTAGGCCAAATAGTCTTGTTATTATATTCTACTCGAATATCCTGAGTTTTTCTTCTTTATTTGTAAGTCTTATAGCCTCTGTTGAGTATATCATTACTGGTCTCATTGCTGATTTGTATACTCTTAGTTTTGTTTTAATAATTATAATTTTGGTTTTCATTATTTCTGTACATCTGTAATAATCAATATGTTCGGAATGAATTCGTTAATTCTGTTATTTTTGTTATTTACAATTCCACCAAGATACTTAAAGCTTGTTATTTTTACAAATTGGCTTATTCCTATCTCTTATTAAATTTATTTTGTCTTCTTGACATTAATTTTCAAGGACCTTTTCTTCGCTTTTTTATTTATTTCCTCTACTGTTTCTTCTAACCACCTTGCATCCCTCGCTACTACTGCTAGAGCGTCAGTATACGATATATCCTGGACAGACTTTTGATTTGTACTTCCCTTTACTTCGTAATCTCTAATAATTCCTTCCAATTAAATCTTAAAAAGTGTCGTTATTATTATTAACTTTCCAGGTATTCCTAAACTTTTTGCATCTTCAGTTAGGCTTTTTAGAAATATATGAAAATCTCGTTCATATCTCATTAAATTCTGCCACTGAATGTAATTCTGCTTCTTTCTTTTTTATAATGTTTTCATTTTCTTCCTCTTTATACTACTATTGTCTGTCTAAATAGTCTTCCCACTTTTTTTTATCAATAATGACTACTCCCTTCTTTCTTCTTTTCTGTTTTTTACTTACTTACTTACTTACCTTAGTCTTATTGTTTATACCCTATTTTGGTGGGATCCATTCATTATAAATGTAAAAGATAAACTATACTATTTTTGTTCTTGAGATACAGGATGTTGATATTTTTAAAATGTTTATAGAAATAACAGCATTGTAATAATTATGGCATAAAAGTAGTACATTTCGGAGCAGATGTTCAAAATGTCACCTTTAGCAAAAATGAAAGCTGCCATTCGACGTCTAACGGATTGTCGAATCCATTCGAAATAGCCAGGTGTGTTCCGAATAATATAACATTCTTCTACGATGCGATTTTGAAGATCTTATAAATTTACAATCGGGGTTGTGCAAACGAATTATTTTAAATATTTCCACACACTAAAATCTAGAGGATTGTATTCAGGTGACCTTGGAGGCCATGCGTATGCAGATCCCCTTCCTATCCAATGGTCTGGAAACACGTTATTTAAAAACTTCCACTTTATTACTTCAAAATGTCGAGGAGCTCCGTCACGCATGAGAGAAACCTCTTCTAAAAGAGCTGGAAATTCATTTTCTAGAAAATGAGGACGTATATCACCGTTCAATCATTGAGGAAAGAAAAATAGTTCTATTAAATAATCGTCGATAATCCCAACCAAAATGTTTACAGAAAAGATTTGTTGGACTCGTATTTCAACAGTGGCATGTGGATTTTTATCAATCCATATGTGGTTATTATGAAAAAATAAATATAATGCCATTTTTTGAGAAGTTGTACCTGAGTAAATAATATAGTGTTTGCAATTTTTCCTAAAAACCATTGGCAATACTGCATACGCTGCAAACAGTCATTAGGTAATATTGAATATGATACAATACATTTTATTTTACAATATTCAAAACGGTTTTGTGACAAATATTTACTTGTTGAGCAATTTTTCAGTTACTCGTTTTTATCCGTCATCAATCATTTGAAAAAGATGATTTTCAACTTGTATTTGTCGACCACAATGTAATAATATACTTCCGGTTTAACCGGAAATACCCTTAACTTTTTTAATTTAAATTTAAATTTAAAAAATCGAGAAATAACTCACTTTTAGTAGTACAATAACTAAATTTATATACTTTAGACTAACGAGAATAATAATTTGAACAAAATTAATTCAAATGTTCAAAATGCTCTCCGTTCACCTCCTGACAATATGACAGCCTATTAACAAATTCTTGAGTCGCTCTTTCTAAGACTTCTCCACGTATAAGTCCACGTTCATTAATAATTATTTGTCTCAATTGCTGCAAGCATGTTGGACATTTAACATAAACACGTGATTTTAAATAAACCCAAAGAAAAAAATCTAATGGGTTTAGATCCGGAGAACGTGCAGGTCATTCTATGAATTATCTACGTCTATCAGAGTAGGGAAGTGCTCCACTACTACATTGCTCCACTTTGTTGAAACCAAACATTTTGTGGTAACTGCCCAGTCTCTTGAAGTACAAGAATAATTTTGTTATTCAGTAAATCTAAATACTTGTCACCATTTAAGTTTTGGTCTATAAAAAATGGGCCTATAAGCCTATTTTCGACAATTCCCAACCAAACATTCAACTTCTGTGGATGCTGGGTATGTGCTTCACGAATCCAATGAGGATTTTCATTTGACCAATACCTTGAGTTATGGCGGTTAACAGTTCCATTTAAACAAAAAGTTGCCTCATCGAAAAACACTACATTAAACTATAAACTATGCCATTACTTTTTATTTTGATAAGATTGCGGTACGCTCTCTATAAATCTTTACTTTTTGTATTAATAAAAATTTTTAATGGCTTCAAATAATCCATTCTGAAATCTAGGAATATCACGAATCGATACCTTTATAAAATGAAGTAATATTAAATCATTAAATGGTGGTAAACACGAATTTTGTGTAATCTGCTAATTAAATTTCAGCTTCCCGTTCCGTGGTGACAGAGATATAATAAGATTTGGTTACTGATCATATTGTTAGGATGTGGGATTTATTTGTTTGACGTCACTTATTTCAAATTATTCATTTTACTACTTTTATTTTAATTGTTTATTTTAAAATAGCGATAACCGTCCAAATGTTCATTATCAATATTAAATAAATAGCAATGACATACACACCCTAAGTTAATATAGTGTGGAACAACGGAATAAAATAAATATAAAAGTTAGGTTTTTTAATGGAATACCCCGTATATTTTTACATTTTTATAAACGTATTGCCGAGCTAATTTCATCTAGGATCTACAACCACCTGAAAATCACATTTTTTTAATCAATGTCCAGCAATACCTCGACTTAATATTTCCAAATCACTGAATAGGGAAGCGAGAATCGATAGAATGGCCAGCACGGTCACCTGATCTTACGCTTCCTCTTATGGTGAAGCAACAGTATCTTGTAGTTTTACATCTTACATTGAATTGCCTGATGTTCAGAATAATTACCATTGTGGAACAAAGGATGTGTCGGAGAGCAGTTGCGAAAACCATAGGCGTCTCTCAAAGTGTTGTTTCAAATCACATCAAGAATGGTCACATTTAAAAATCTTTCCAAACGTAATCGTTCAAAAATGATTACTGACGAACCGTATTGTTATTTAACTCATTTTGCTCGAATAACTGTATCTTCTTATCATCCATACCTTAAAAAGGAATTTTTAGAAACTGTAGGAGTTATTGATTCTGTTCAAACGAAAAAGATATCGCGAGTAAATTTGATTAGTAGAAGACAATTAAGAGTTGCCTAGTTATCCCAACAAAACAAAATTGATCGACTGAGTTAGTGTAAAGAACACGAAAGTTCACAATTGAAGAATGACAAAATGAGATGTGTTCTCAGATCCGACTACCTTAATGTCTATTCGTCAGAGCTTAACTGGACAAAGGTAGTTAATCTGGTATTGGAGCCTGTCAGATGACTCAGGAGAGGGCTGTAGGATATCACTAAAAGGCGATTTGCTTGAAAGAGAAGGTAGATATTAATGCAATAAAGTGGTAGACCCTTCTCCAGACATCAACCTACTAAAACAACATTTGTGAGACAACTTAAAAAAAATAAATACACATACAGTAAGAACGACAGGTAAACTTATTGTTTCGCTTTAAAACAATGGGAAAACATCCCTCAAGAAGACATTGACAAATTAATAAAAAACGTGCCCAGATGGGTTGGGGCTTATATGATATTAAGAGGTAAAAAAATGAATTACTAATCAAGCTTAATTACTTTTATTCATTTTTTCCAATTAACAAATTACTCTACCTTTGATTTTTAGTTATTATCAAAAATATTATACTGTGGTTGGAAATAAACCGTTGACCTGTATTAAATCAACAACTGAATGAACCCGATGGTGTAGGTCTCAACATCTTCAAACCGTAGTAAATGGGTGCAGGGTCGGTTTGAAATTATATCTGTCTGCAAATTGATTTATTGTTATTTTGAATTAAAAAAACATGTTCAACTAAATGAAAGTAAAGATTAATTAATAATATTGTATTTTATTAGCAACGACATAATAAATACAAAATACAAAAATTAGTGGCATACTGAAATATTTTTACAAGTTATTATAATTAAAATTTACAATTTTAGGATTTAGGCTACATGCTACATGATCAAAATACACTGCAATATGGGTACACAGAAAAGTTAAATTTAGTTCTGTCACTATCACTATCTTCACCTCAACTGATTATTAAGGCTTAAACATTAATACTCATATTCATATAGGAATTTTACACCTTAATTACATGTTGTATGCAGTTTTTCCAATTGCCTGCATAAATGTTACTTAGTATATTTTTTGTTAATTCGACTTCAGATATATTTAATGTGAGAATTGTATTATTTCATCTAATATTTGATTTTACTTGATGCCATATTAGTTCAGTTTGGATTAAATATGTAATAGTACGGAAGAAAGCGCTACACTTTATGTCCATTTTCACTTTCAAGTTTATCACACACGTATTCTCTATCAATTTTAAAAGTCTAAAGTTTGTTCAAAATATAAATTATTATTCGTTATAAAATTTTGAATTTCTGTTGTTGTACTATTAGAATTAGAAATCCGTGATACTTGACGAGTATGATAACTAGCATTGTCCATTACAATAACACTAATTTTTGGTATATTTTTAAAAACTCGTTGTTCAAATCAGTTATGAATCAGTGTGTTGGTGGATATGTAGAGAAGAATCTGTTATGCTTTAAGCTAAAAGCAACAAACAGTTCGGAACCAAACCATTTTTATTTGAACTAACCTTGGTTTCATATGTTTTTTGAAAAAGCATTTGACCGTTTTCTTGCAGTGTCATGTGTATCGAAGAATGCTTCGTCAAGATAGTCAATAGGTCGATTTCCTGCTCTATATTGGTTCAGTATCAACTGGCCACACTACCCTCGTAGGTAGAATTTGTATGCCTTTGTAATTAGTTCCTAATTGAGTCTCGATTTGGAAAAATATCCTTAGATATATATTATTTGGAAATTATGACGTATTGACAATTTTAAACGAGAGCCTTTTTTGCAATCATAAAACTAATGTTTGCTAGTCGTTTGAAGAGTTAAATCTACATTACAGTAATAAAATCTTGTCTATCAGTGAAGTCTCTGATATGTGTATGACACCTTTTTAACTAACCCCTTAAAATATATATATTTTTTAAGACTAAGTGCAATCACTTGATGATATGATAAAGATTCTAAAAAAAGTTTTCTGTACCTATATTTATATTAACAAAGGAACGAGATTGTGAAACTTACCTAAAACATGAAACAGTAAACAATATCACAGTTAAAACCAAAAACCAAAAAAGGTTTCTTCTTAATTAAAGTAACAGTGCAATTAAGTGGTAACAATGAACAGATATTAAAAAATTAACAAAGGAATTATGTGGTATAAAAAACTAATTAAATAAAATTAAAACTGTGTTGAGTGGTGAACTTAAGAACATTTCAAAAAACAAATAAACTAAAAAAAATTGGCTCATTACTAGGTTTAAGCCATGTGTGTTTAAACTGAACCAGATAAGGAAAACACGAATTAGTTTGTTCATTTTTTAATATTTGTTCATTTTTACCACTTAACTGCACTGTTACTTTAATTATGAAGAAAAATGTTTTTGTTTTTGGTTTTAACTCTGATATTGTTTCCTATTTCATGTCTATATTTATAGACTGACCTACTAAATATGTTGTTTATTTTAAATTACTAATTAAGTGTAGCGAGTTGGGACATCTTAAAATAAGTTTTATCGTCGCGTGACGATTTGGGACATTGTAGGTGCTCGTGACGAGTTGGCATGTGGCGAATTGGGAATAAACTATTGTTGGGATTAGGTTATGAGAAAAATAAGTTTGTGATATTGATTCAAATAAGTTTGCTTTATTTATTTATTAGAGATCCCAAGAAAGACAAGTTCAAACATATGAGTCTCAACTAACTTAACTATATTTACCCTACATATAAAAAAAAAAGGAACACTTAAAAACTCTTGTCGTGTCTGTTATATTTATACGACTTACGGTTCAAAACTAAAATATCATATTACTTCATATTACTTGTCGATTTCTTATAACTTTCTTAGAAGGAGCACTTAAAAATATTGATTATTTTTTGCTCTTTTCATTATACACATTCCAACATTAATAAATCCAAATTATTCTCGTCAATACTTCTAAATGTGTCAGAATCACTTCACTTTTTATTTACTGAAGATAAAGAAGTTCTTGTTAAAACAGACGTCTCGGCTAAAACATCTCTTAAATTCCAATCTCTTTCCAGCAATGATTCGTACACATTTTTAATTATTTTTTTAGCATCGGAAGATAAATGGTTTCTTCTGAAAGTGATGTTACTACACAAGATACTCTATCAGCACAGCACAGCACAGCAAAAGATATAACTCGCTAGTAAAAAAAACATCACTGGTCGGAAAAAGATTTAAAACTAACATTAATAAAAATAAATTTGCTACATAATATTAGGAATTTATACCTACTTAAAATGACATAATCAGGTAAATAAAATTTGTACTCCAGCTCTTCCGGAACAGGTGGTAAACTTGGGATATTTTATGGACAAAGGCGTAAAGAGAGTTTTATTGCAGTCAAAAGGTCAACGATATAATTCTAACCATACACACAACCAAACTTATATGGAATCACCCTGTATTTCTGACTAAACGTTTTGTAAGGAAAAAATTTGGTATCCAACTTTAAGTTGAGGCTTTTTGTTGTAAACAAACATGATAATAAAGAAGAAACGACTAGTGCGATTTATTATCTTGTGAATTTTGTGTTCAGTAGTAAAATCACGATTCTCCGGTAATTTTATTTCGGTCCAAAAAATACCTTATGTTGGACTAACAGATGTTCAGAGGGGAAAAATTATTGCTCTCATTGAAAAAGGAATGCCCCAAAGAGACGTAGCAGAGATAGTACGCGTTACACATGGAATGGTATCGAAAACCTATGCAAGCTACTTGGAACTAGGAACTCTCAAGAACAGGCTCAGACAAACTTGTCAAAGAGTCACAAATGAACAACAGGACCGCTTTGTGTGCCAAATTGCTAGAAGAAATGCCAGTGTTTCTCATCCAGAACTGCAACGACAACTTCTGGAATCTACAGGTGGGAACGTTTCAGTTGAGACCATCAGAAAAAGACTCTCGAGGGTTGTACAGTAGGAGAGAGTTACGGGTCCCACAGTTATCCAGGCAAAATAAAATTGACTGGCTAAATTGGTGTCTTCAACACCAAAACTGGACAATTGAGAATTGGCAAAATGTTCTTTTTTCGGATGAGACCAGAATTGGTGTAAGATCAGATGACCATCGAATTCGGGTTCTCAGAGCTCCAGGAAGACGAGCGACACTCTAGGCTGCCAGATCTGTTCCAAGATATAAAGGAGGAACTGTAATGTTCTGGGAAGGTATTATACTGGAAGCAAAAACTCCATTCTCACCACTTCAACAAACTTTAGCCGATCGGAGGTATGTTGATTTAGTGCTAGAACAAATCATTAGGCTTTGGAGAGATGCAATTGGGGATAATTTTATTTGCATGCACGATAATGCTTCCCATACCTGTAGAGTGACTAGAGAATGTCTTGAAATGGAAGGTGTCACAGTTTTAGACTGACTTGCATGTTCACCAGACCTAAATCCTATTGAACAATTGTGGGTCCAGCTTAAAAGAAGGGTTAGAGCTTGTCGAAACAATCCAGGAAATATCGCACAGCTTATTGATGCAGCATTAGCAGAATGGGAAAACATACCCCAAGAAAATGCTGGCAATTTAATAAGAAGCATGCCAACGCGAATAGAAGCTTACATAAGGGCTAGAGGTGGCAACACACGTTATTAAAATTACCAATTTTCTTTTTGTTTTTGCTTTTTGACGTTTAAAATTTAAATCTCATTTCGTTTCAGAAACCAATAAAAATATCGTTATGTTTATTTTGTCAACTAAGTATTCTTTTTATTGATATGTTGGTTATTTTTCATTAAAAGTTTTTGGTAAAAACTGAGTATTATTCATACATAAAAAAATTTCATACTTATACATATAAGTTTGGTTGTGTGTATTATAAAAGCATGATGTTAATTTATTTTATTAAATTGTATGGACACATATCGTAGTTTTATTTATGTACAACTAATATACACAATACAATTTTGGTGGCTAGGTGATTATATAAATTTAGTGTATATGTCTGAGACGATGATAGAATTCTACGTTCTCACTGAGGTATGTAACGATTATTCTAATGTGCTTCACTCTGTATACATCACGTATAAGTACTTAAAGCGTTTGCCAGCCGGCTAACCGGTTCTTCGAAGTCTTTGGTTAATAACTTCGTCATCGAATTCGAATTGGAGGTGCAGTTGGACTGGCGCTGAAACGTTCGCGACGATATATTCGAAAATTCGACGAGAATCGTTCCGCTGACTCGACACGGAGAAATCACTTTTAGTCGGGTTCATAGTTTGTTGTGGTTTAGGTTGTTTTGGATTTGTTGACACTTTACTTTTTTTGCTCATTCCTGATAAAATGGCAACCAACAGGGCTACAAAAAGCGGATTCGCCGCCGAAGCTCAGAGAAAGGTGAGTTGTTAAGTTTTTTTGTGTCCAGTTGAACTCAAAAATCGATTTTTAATAACAGGTGGTCGGATTGGTTCAGATAAAGTTCTGTTACAATTACTTGCACGATAATCGAATAACTGGTAATAAGATTTACGAGGTTGGTTAGCTTTACCCATAAATGGTTTACCAATATCGCAACTTGGCTAATATTTTATTATTATCGCTTCAAAATAATTTTTAAATTTGTTAATTAAATTTGGAACTATTTTATTATTCTTTGTATTAATAATTTCAGTTGAACTTAGTAATTAAATATATACAAATATTTATAACTGATATGGCTTGAAGTTCAAAGTAATTTAATTTAACTTTAATTTTCTCTTATCGACAGTTTTTCTCGAATACAACTTAGAACACCTATACTTAGTTGGATAATTTAGTTAAAAGTTTCATTCAAAGTTTAATGGATACTTTTCGTTGTTAACTAAATTGTTTAAAAAGTGAATACCTAGAATATTAAATCATAAAACTGTTATATACATATATCAATATCTTTTTTGTGATAAAAGTTACACATAACTATTTTTGTAGTGAATATAATACCATTTCAAGATAGATACTTTAAAACACTATTATTACTCGAATGTAATTAATTAAATATGCTGTTTTATTCAGAATTTATGTAAAGCTCGTTCAAGTCAAAAACCCCATTTGCAAAATTTATAATATATAATAACAAAAAAGCGGCAACGTTACTTATTATCATGCAGATTAGGACAATTAAACATTAATGAGTTTGATAGGTACGCAGGTTACTGATCATTGTTTGTAACAAATAAATTTGCTGATATCGATATAATTTATAATTTTAGACATGACTTAAGATTCAAAGTAATTCGACTTTATTTTTTTATCAACTTTTTTGTAGAAATTATTTGTTGCTAATTAATAACATATATTGTTAAAAATTGCAATAATATTTGATAAATTTATTTCAAAACTTAATCTATTTTTACTTGACAACAATATTTTGTAGATTATATTGACCTTTTTCAACAACGTTATTGGTAATATGATCACATAAATAAAAACGGTTTATTTAATAATGGAATAACAATTAATATATCGAAGTTTTTTTATTACTTTATGTGTGGGGTTAACAAACATAATCTAGGGTTTACACTTTTGTTATCCTTTATCTCCTTATGTAGGTCAAGTTCCGGGCAATCAATAATGTTACATCACAGTTTTGCAACTGGCACATATAAAATAAGTAGATGTACCCAGAATGAAAATAAAAAGAAAATTTAATTATTCATATTTTAATTTGAAAAGCTATAAAAAAATAATTGATACATAAAACTGATTCAATAATACCAATATATTACGTTCCCAATTTAACGTATTTTATTTTAGATATATTTACAATTTAAAACTTACTTGTTATTTTTAACTAACTATTAAAAATACCCCTGTGTCCCCCAAGGTCTTAATTGGGACCTCATCTAGCATCTAAGTAAATTGTATCTCAACATTGATTGCCTCTTTTTGACTGTGGGTTTTTACTTGTAATTATTAATGTTATTACTTAAACAAATGTCTTGGGCTTGACATTAGGATAATTAATGACGGCAATAAAAACATTCCCAGACAAATGCACCTTTATAAAGTGTAAATGCTGTGCGGATGTAATTATTTTAATCCAATATCAAAATCCTCCTTGATACAATGCGAACGTAGCCATTTCCGTTATAAGCCGACAGAATGCTTATTATGATATTTGAATAAATTATACCGTCTGTTAGCATTCTAGGAAACCTAGAAAATACTTCACCCATGACACACCCGATATTAATGAAAGTAATGTAATATTACATGTATATTCTCGCGATATGGATCGCACGGGACGAGCCGATGGGGAATGTAAATCACTCCCCTACGCAGTTTTACAAAAACGTTTGAATTCGAGATATTGTATAAAAGCGTGGAGGGATCACATTTTTTTAACTCGATTTACACTTAAAGTATTATTTACAATTTGTAAATTAAGACATACATTGACCGGCAAAATTATCGCATCACATAAAAAAATGGTCTTTTATGATCAAACATTTTAATATTTTAAAAAGGTAACTTGAAAATATTACATTAACATGAAGTTTCAATGACACTACCAAATATTTAAGCAATTTACATTTAATTAACAATAATTAACATATAACACACAAAATGAATAAATCTTAATCTTAAAATGAAAATTTCACTGGACGATTTGTTGGTTAAATCGATTTCTTTCAATCGCCTTTGGATTCAACATTTCTGATAACATAAACCTCATTCTGAAACTTTGGTGCATCTAAACGTTTAGTTTGCAAAAATTTTTGTTTAGACTGTCAAAAATCATTAAATAAACAAATCGACCCTATAATAATAAACCAACTTACATAAATTTAATAAATTGCAATTGCTTTTAAAACATCTATAGTCAACTTCTGAATTTAGCAGATAATTCTTCTACGCTATTTGAATCAAAACATAGCCTGAAATCATCATGTTGTAAAAGTGGTAATACCACGTGGGTGAGTGCTAATTATCATGTATTATTGAACCTCGTCTACTTCTTTAATAAACCGTTGACTCTATTACTAATTAGAAAAATACCGGCAAATCAAAATTTAACAAGACTGAAGACACTTTTTCGAGTCAGATGCTAAACTACAATTGATTCCTAAATTCGTCTAGACTGAACTTTACTTTTTGGTTCTCACAAATTTTTTATGACTTTCGGTTTATTAAAGAATTTGGCTTTTACAAACTAACCGTATACCTCAGTTCGTAAAATTGATTAGGCAACAATTCTGAAATACAACTAGTCTTTATGAAGGTAAAAACCTAAACAAAAACCCCCCAGGTGTAATTCAGGCTTTACGAAATATGCCCTTATTGCAAATTACAATCATAAACTCATCTGTAGATGAAGCGTGAACTCATATTTTTAGTATTATGCCTTTAAAAATAACACTTAACATCTGTTACTTCATTCTGAAATCGTTTATATTTCCCCGAACCCTTGTTTTTAAGATTTATAATATTCCGGCCAGTATGTTCTTTAACTTATGAATTTATAAATTTGAAAATAACTTTAAGTATATTTTACAATCAAAAAAGTTACATAAAACGTAAAACACAGGTACCTTAGTTAGAAGTGACAATTGAGTAGGAAAAAGAGAAGGGGTAGACTTAAATCAAACTGAAAAATGCAAGAAAACACCCGAGATAATGAAACTATTTTAATAATTTTAATAAAATTATATATACAGGGTGATTACGACCTTGTGATTTTATTATATATATATATATATAAAACTACAAAATCTACAACTCATTTTGTGTCGATTTTACGCAAATCATGTTATTCAAAAGTGCTTCCTAAGGGCAGTTTAAACATGGCGTCTTAACATAGGTTTAATTAAAATAACTTCACGGTTTTCTTTTATGTGACAACATTAATTATATTAATAGCTACATTTTGAGAGTCAAAAAAAAATTTGAATAAAAGTATCTAATAATCCACCAAAACGAACTGCTTATAACTACAATTAAAAAATTGTATTCAGGAAATTTGAATGAGCACATTTTAAGAAATGAATGAACAAAATAATATAATAATAACAAGTTATTTGAATTTAAATTATAGTAAGAGCGCCATCTTTGAAGATCTCTAGCTTCCTTGGGAAATATTTTTGGAAAAGGTCAAATCGACATAAAATGAACTCTACATTTTATAATTTTTTCTGTGAAGTGACTTTTTGCTGAACACCTTGTTAAAAATTACAATGAATTAAATTAAAAATGAATTTTTAACAAAATTCATGCTCTAAATTCAATACTTATAATAAAGAATCCAAATCCGTCAATTATTTTTTTAATCCCAATTTTGTAATTAACTTTCACAAAATTATAATAGAATATTGTAATAATAATAATAATAATAATAATAGATTTGTTAAGCCTAAAAGTAAAAAAATAAAAACATAATTAACTCTTAATTTCCATAAATTATTCGATCCTGATATAAATATTAAATAATAATTATCTTTATTAATTGTCACAGAATCATTTTTTCTATAGAACACAAAGGAATGTACTATTTATTGAAGGTTTACAAAAATCATTAATGTTTGTTTGTACATAATAATAATAATAATGTGTAAACGAATAATGCTTGACTTGTTTTAGTCCATACTATACCCTGTTCAAATATTCGAACTTTTTTTAACACCCTGTATTACAAGCTAGAACTAGAACGGTTAAATAATTAATTAATCTTCCAGAACTTATCAGGCATTAATCATTTAACGTTATTCAATGAATTTCCGAAAATATATTAGACATACCAAAACGCGACCTTCAACTGTTTATGATAAATAATTGTGTAATACAAAGGAAATACAATAATATCAGCAATACAGGGTGTGTCACGCATAACATGCCGGTCTCTTATACCTTTTTTTAATTTTTTACAGCAATGTTATAGGGAATTATAGTGTATATTTAAAAAAATATTTTATAGTAGGTATACAGAGTAATTGAAACAAATTTGGGATATCAATCCTATCTAAAGTGGAAACTCCACAGTTTATTATGTTTTTAAAATCATCTACTCATTGAGCTGCTTATAACGATGAGCCACATTTGATGTCTAAAATAAATAGTTTGTACTGCGCAAACATTTGAAAATAACATTTTGGATTTTGGTGGCGTCTATAAACCCTTAAAAATGCTAAAGAACGATTTATGTACCTATTTTCAATTTTCAAGTAATTTCCTTTGATATTGAAAAAATCTCAAAATTTTATAATAAATTTCTACAACCCCAAATAAATTATATGAAAATTTGATATGAAAATGTTGTTTCCTTATCGCACAGCAGGTTGAAATGCCTTTAATATGCCTAAATGTGGCACATTGTTAAAATTAACCTAATGAGAGGATTTTAAAAATATAACTTTGATGTACTCATACTTTTTTAAAACAAACATTGTAAAATAGTTTTTAACAACTTTTTTTGAAAAAGTCTACCATTTAGATATAAGATACCGTCCCGGTACGCATTAAACGCCCTGTATAATATCTGACATCATTTTTATTTTTGGCAACATCTCATTCTGACATGTCGAGGTTTCTAATATAATCGGAACCGCAAGTTATGAATAAGCTATTTTATATTTTAATTGCCTTATAAAGAAGAAACGAAAATCGAATTTGTCATGCTCATATATCACAACAAAACTATTAAAAATTAATCCACATATTCTAGAATTGAACATGAGTCGATTTGAACCAAATTATGTATCAAAGGTCACCTAAAAAGAGTTATATTATAAACTCTTAAAATTAAAAGTTTTAATTAGAATTAATCTAAAAGGTTACAAGGAATATAATATTGGTGACTAATTTTTAGGTATAACAAGAATAAAACAGCATTCATTTTGAAAGATTTCTTAGCTCTTTATTTAAATACTTTTTAAATAATTACCCTCATTTGTGTTAATAGTGAATAAATATGGTTTAAATTTCGCTTATTTTCTTCTAATCCAATCACAAAATCCTAATCGCTTGAGTTCTATAGATAATTCTTAAATTTATCTCAAGTGAAGAATATCTTATCTTATCTTATATTAATTATTATCTATCCTATCCCATGCTTTTTTTATTGAGATATTTTCTGGATCATGCCTTGCAGCTACTTAACATTCACTTGATTATCAAAAAAACAAATATTTACCTTGCTAAATAAACTTCCCAGTAATTTAAATATGTCATTTCGGAAAAACTGTCAAGTATAGTTAGGCTAAATACTATTATAAAGAACAAATACTGTGAAATGATTCTGTAGCCAATTTTGGTTAAAGAAATGTCAAATATAAATACTACCTAGTACCAGTTGAAAGAGTTAATGATTTTTCAAAACATTGTTTGCAAATACGTATCTACATGGTGACAACGCCAAGGCCATATTCATTAGAAACAGAAGAGGTGGCAGAAACTCCTGAAACTTCAAGACTTTTCAAAAAGTCTTGAATTTAGGATGAGGCGATTGTTGGAAATAATTAATCAGGACATATTCAAACTCATAATGTTGAAAGCTTTAAAAAAGTCCCGTCATGGACATTTCTACCTAATATTCTTCTTTTTGCTGTACCATCTCATCTTTATTTGGCCCATATGCAATTATTATCATTGTGTTTGTTTGCTTTTCAAATTCCATTTCAATTTTTAATATTATCTTTGCAGTAGTCCCCCGTTTTCACATATATTTGAAATTATTTTGTTTTATTAAAAATCCTATTCTTTTCTTCCATCTTTGTTTAATTTTTTACCACACTTTATATTAAAAGATGTCCTGTTTTTACTAAATTTTCATTTTTAAAACTCTTCTATTAGTTCATTCTCTTCCTGTTCTACTTCTGACACATTTTTGTTTGTTTTCCGGTAATTTTGTATCGTATTGTGGGCGTATCATGCACCTTTCAAAGTTTATCATTTTTTTTTCAAATTTTTTCTTCTTTTTTGGTCCATTTTCACTCCAACCCTTCTATTATAGATTTACTAAAAAAAAATACAGTTTTCTTATTCTTTCGTTTTTATACAATGAAAAATTATTGAAGAAAAATACATTTCTACCACCATAAGTAAAATAAAATGGTTAGAGAACTATGGACCAGGTTCATACTAAAATACTTTTTCTTACTTTGTAGTGCTAAAGTAATTTCTATTATATTTGAAATTTCTATATAATATACACATGGTTGATTTTTTAAAGCGATAGTAGTAAGCCCCGCATTTATTTTTAAAATCCGTGATTTGAAACGACCTGTATTACAGATGACCAAACCATTAGAGTAAAAACTCTCTAACAAATATTAAATGTTCCTTTTTATTAATGGTAATTAGCATATTCTTTAACCGCATCTTATAGTAATTAAATATTCAATGTCAATGAATACCAACATGTTTTTTTATGAGTTTATTTAGCCCACGCAAGTATTATGAAAATATTTTTGTAGAAGTCATTCTGAACCGGTATATCTTTTTAGTAGGTTGAAAATATATTTAAAGAGAGGCAAAAATGTAGTTATATTATAAACTTTCTTTATAGTTTGATCATAAATGCATTCATTTATCGGGATATAAAATTAATTATAAAATGTTTATTAATGAGAAAAGTTTCTCTTAATATCAATCACTATGTTTTTAAACATTTTTTTAATACTTATAATGAAGTGGCTAATACATGACATACAAAGTACTATTAACAATACAAAACAATATTATACTCATTATTTTTTAGGTTAATGCTAAATACAGCGAAGATCTGGCCTCCGAAAGTTTAGAATGGGTTGCTTTAATCACAGGTGACGAAATTAATACAGCTGGAGACATGGATAACTTTTATGAAGTTCTTAAAGATGGCACCTTACTCTGCAAGTAAGTTGTAACTAAGATAAATAATACTTATCTTAAATTTCCACAGTCTTACAAAACGTTTTAATAGGTTTCGGTATGTGACAATATCATTTTTCAAGACAGAAAGAAATTTGACAATTCAAAAGGTGATCTAAGATAATGGAACTTCCCAGGTTTAGTTGTTCATTCAATATTGTATATTGAGGATATTTTAGGTGTTTCTTAATTTCATATTCCTCCAAAAAATCAAGTTCTTCTTTCTTGTCACTTGTATGAAGTATTTCCACTCTTGTTTTAATTGTGTTATTAAGTGCAGGTTTGTGTTTAGTGTTAATGAGGTGCTTTGCGTAATGTGACTTATCTGGTTGTTTTAATCTATAAGTTCGTAAGTGCTCTCAGTAGCTTATGTTAAAATTTCTTAGGATCTGGCCAAGATAGATGTCGTTACAATCCGGACAATTTAGTTTGTAAATACACGGTAAATTTTGTGTTTAGTTTAAATAACTTAATGACTATTTCATTTGCAATAACATTTTAAAATATAATTGGGAATTTGGAGGTGCACATCGAATTTATGGAATTTTTTTTGTGATCTAGTTGTTTTTCTACTAATTTTTACTAGATATTGATACGACTATTGTGCTTTTCATTACAAAATAGTAAAGGTAAAGTAAGTACAAACAAATTTACACAATGAAAATTCGAAAACAACTCCAGCATGATAGCACAACTATAATTTATTTTACTGCTTTGAAGGGTTCACTATTTTCTCACCAAAGGTCGTATTAGATCTATTTTCTACCTCTCTTCTTCACTACAGGTCTTCTTCTGAGAATTGTTTTTTTGGCCATTCTTTCTTTTTCCAACTTTTCTACATAGACTTTGCTTTTTGGACTTTAAAAACCAAGTTATTTTGGGAACACCGTTTTTAAATAATCATATTTAAAAAAAAGTCTAGCTGTGACAACACAATACAATATTTAACATGATTATTCAATATTTGCTGGATATAACAATAAAAATCTTTTTGAAAAAAAAGATATGAAATTACGTTTTAAATAATATGAGAAGTTATATCTTTTTGTATTTGACACTATAGAAAATCTAAATTGTTACCATTTATCATTTTGAAAGGCAAAATGAGCCGGAAAAGGCATATTTGTACAGAAAGACCTTGAAGTTTGACACACATTTTTTTCGAAAACAGAATTATAGGTTCTGAATTAAATTTACTATGAAATAAAGTCTTCAAAGTCAATCACCAAGAAGGTAATTGTTTAAATTGTATTAAAATACCAGAACATAAAAATGTTAAGTACATACTAGTCACCCACAAATATAAGATATACAAAAGAGATGAAAATTCATGAAAAATTCTGAAACAAAATCAAATAAGCCTACATATAAATTCGGTATTGTAACTGTCACCAGTGAAAATATTATATTTGCATACAACAAGGCCCTCATCAATTTATCATTTATCAAACACCTTTTATTGAAGTCTACCGATTGTTAAAACTCTGATATCACCAAAATAATCAAAATGTACACATATTAATTCGTTCTCCACTATTTGTAAGATGGTTTATCGTTTTTAGAGTGAAAAATAAATTTGGATTCAAATATTGTCAACATTTATAACAATAATAATATTATAACTTTTAAAACTAACGAAATATAAATAAAAACATGAAAAGCAACAAAGACGAGAACCAGTTAAAAAAATGAATATGAAACAAATAATCAAAGGATATAAAAAATATTTACCTCTATAAGGCTATATTTCAGATGTGCATTTGTTTTTAATAAATTCATAAAAGATAAATTATGACAAGAGATTAAGAAAGTTTTTGGAAAATTTGGTATACTGTATGATGCAAATCTACAGAATAAATAAATACCTTAATTTTATTTTTTGATAGTACATCTCATGTTGTACATGTAAGAGACATTACATGATCAATGTTGGAATAATGATGTAACATACCATTTTTATGAATACAAACGGAGATCATGAATCATGAGACAACTCATGTCTTGGTATAATTTTTCGAATACTTATTTATCCCAACACGGTAAGCGAAAATTGATTAGTTAGTAAAATACAACGAAATTATAATAAATATTTACACTGATGATCCTTAGCAATGATGGAATGGGAAAGCCGAGCAGAAAACTTTACTCTAATGGTTTTGAGAACTTCAGGGGTAATTTGTGCAATATCCTCCTCTAACCTCCTAAATTATTTTTCTCTCAAAGTATAAAAAAAAGTCTAACGGAGTCAAATCTGAATGATGGGACATCTTTTTCTCCATTTTGTTTTAACCATAAATATTTTGGAAATAGCTGACTCAATATAATTGTCATCCAAACATCTTATGATTATTGCATACTATACTCTTCTATCCAATATCGATTTTCACTTGCCCAGCATAAATACGTACGAAGCATTATATGATCGTTGAGTATAAAAATGGTATAAAAATCGTATTTCTGTTACATCGTTCAAAAATGATTTTGCGGAATTTAATTCTTTTATCAGCTTTTTAGTATTGGTTGGGGTATTTACCATTCATTAAATCTGATTCAGTTCTTATTTTATTTCTACAGTTAATCATAATTAAAATTTCAATTCGTTCATAGAGTCTACAAGCTCCATTATTAAATATTATAGATTTAAATATTTATTTGATAATAGATTCCTTTATTAAAAGTTTATTGTCTTATTTTGGGCCCAATTCACATTTTTCTATCACTTTCTATAACCTTTTCCTGTTTATGTTAAAAATTAAAATTCTTGGGTACCACAACTAATTTGTAGAATTATATTTTATTAAGATTGCATCGAATTACGACTTATTTAAAACCTAAATGTTGTATACAACTTATTTCTAAAATGTAATTAATTTATATTTATTGGTAAATAAAATCCTAGTCTGGTTATTTGCAAATTTAAATCCATCCCCCTAAGTCCCGTTACAGGTTTGTTTTATTTCCAGTAGCAAACGTTAACATAAATTAATTCAATGAATGAATATATCTATTTCCTTAAATACATAATTTTAATTGACCGTGAAGAAATATACCGTGTGTCCACTTAAGTTCGCACCATATGGAAAACTTTTTTATTAGTGGTTGTATGAAAAAAAGTTATTCTTTATAAAAAGTTCTGCATTGTCTAAAACCTAGAATATAGTCATCAATTATCAAATTTTTTCAGTGGTATACGAGGTTTGTCGAAAAATGTAAATTTTGCTCAAGAGTAAAGTACCTTTAAATTTGGCAATATCGAAAAATGTTACTAAAAAAAAGAATTAAAAATTACGTTTAAATATGCAAGTACATCCATTTAAATTAAAACTTTAGATTATTTTATTTTGTACTAATATTTCTATTTTGAATGAACATTTATCTCTTGTGATTACGAAACACATGATAACCTTTTAGTTTTTCGATATTTTCTAATAATTTTGCAATTAAAACGCGTAATAAGTGCACTATAGTTAAATTTGCATTATTGTAGACATACGTTTTAAAAATAATTTTATTAATGTAAATGGATGTACTTGCATATTTAAACGTAGTTTTTAATTCTGATCAACTTTTTTTAGTAACATTTTTCGATATTGTCCAATTTAAAGGTACTTTACTCTTGGGCAAAATTCATATTTTCTGATATACCTCGTATACGACTGGAAAAATTTGATATCTGATGATTGCATTTTTGGTTTTGGATCATGCAGAACTTTTTATAAGGAATAATTTTTTTTCGTAAAACTAATAATAAAAAAGTTTTCCATATGGTGCGAACTTAAGTGGACACATTGTATATTCGAATAATTAATTATACTGCTGGCTAGACTATTAGGAGACATGTCAAAGGATGTGTTACATGATCCTTATTCCTATTTAAAAAATTGTCTATTAGGTCATTTACTGGTGACTTAACGTTTCTTACATGTGCATCATATCATAAGATGGTCCTTAAAATAAAATATAACGTGCTTTAAGGATTTTTTTCAAAAATCATCTATTTTCAAAATAATGAATTTGCTAAGTTATACAAAATGCACATTTTATTTTTAAACTTACTTTAAAATGCATTTGTCAGTTATTAAAAAAGGGTTTGGTTTAATCAGTAGTGTATATAAAAGATACCTAGTTGAATGGAATTTTTCTGCCGATCTCCACTTAACTATAAACGAGTCAGACAACATGAGTCACATTTCCTTTTTTGTCAATAGGTTTCAAGTTAAATAAAATTTAAAATAAGCCATGACATCATTATCGGTTCGCTTAGGAATGCTTCGATTTGATACTTGAACTTTTATCGTTGTTTATTCTTTCAGATATAAACACAATGATTCAATAAAAGGAATAAATCATATTTATTGAGTGATAACACTACTTTGGGTATAATATTTAGAACATATTTCACACATGTTTGGAGGCAAAAAAGAAAGAAATCAATACAAAACAAACTGTTAGCATTTATCATGACTACTTCAACAACATTCTACAAACTAAAAACATATTTTAATTAAGTTCTTGAACTCATAGACCGACCGGGACGTTCATCATTTTCAACCTCCTCCTATAGGCGTAATCTACTCATTATTTTTTTCCAGTATTTAAAATTCGTTTTACTCCTAAGCCGTTGGAATTAAAAAAATTGCATTAAAACTTTAAATCTAAAAAATATGCATGAAGTGCAACGATCTGTGTTATGGTATCCTACTAATCACTTCTTATAAAATTATATTATATATAATGCTTTATAATAATCTACGAAAAATTTGTAAACATATTTGAATGATATTGAATGATATTTTATATAATTTTTTTCTAGATTGGCAAATGGAATCAAACCTAATATTGTCAAAAAAGTAAACACCTCCACTATGGCTTTCAAATGTATGGAAAACATCAATGCTTTTTTGGAAGCAGCCAAAGAAATAGGCGTTCCACCTCAAGAAACTTTCCAAACTGTTGACCTCTGGGAAAGACAGAACCTGAACTCTGTTGTAATCTGTCTTCAATCATTAGGCAGAAAGGTAAACTATAAATATTCAGCTTAATATTTTTATCCAAAATACATTAAATTCGATTTATACAAGTTCAGTACAGTTGACATAATTTTACAGTAATGCCAAATTACGAATTTTTTTAGTTTATTTTAAAATTGAAAAAGGAATGCAGTTGTATATCGTGTTAATATTTAAAGAAGCGAACAATTTGAAACACTCTTAAATAAAAAGCAACTTAAAGGGAAATAAATTATTTTTTCCGCTTTTATTATAAAATGATTTTAAATATACTATTTCAATGGGTTGTAAAATGTAAATGAGCACAGTGTGTTTGTTGCTATTAAGATTTCATGGTTTTGTTTATGCTTTTATTATGTTTTGATGAATACACATTGTATCTAGGAATAATATCAAATATTTAATTATAATGATATTTCTCCAGCCTTTAACGTTTAAAAATCTGCAGTTTATAAAATAAAAAGATTTGACGAAACTAGCATCTTTAATATTGAAATTTGGGGACTTTAGCCATTAAAAGTTTGTTAGGTAATCCCAAAACTAAATATTAACCTCTTTATAAAATGATGCAGAAAATTTAATACTTCAACGACAAATATATTTTAAAATATTAAATTTTGATTAATGTCATCAATAGTGCATCACCACTATATGCGTATTAAAGTAGAAATCATGATTAGATAGACTGGTACCAAAAAAAATATAATAGAATTAGTAAAAAACGCATTAAACCAAATAGTTTCCCTTTCCTTATTTCGAAATAAATTCAGAAAAATTATTAGAAATAGAAGCTATATTAAAAGTGCCAAATATGTCGAAATCTGATAAATAACTTTGACACACGAAATTCAAAATAAAACAAAGAAATTCTATTAATATAAAAAGAAACATTAACTTAAGATTAACATAAAACAAATTATTGAAGCTGAGACCTAAAATAAGAAAATATAATATTATTTGGTTGAAAGGCAAATTAAATACATAATATTGCAAAAAATTGGTAAGATATGTTTATAAAAACGTAAATTTATGGAGCGAGTTTATGATGGACTAAAAAAGCTGGGAGGACTGTCTTGAGGATATGAATAATTTTATATTTGAAACTTTAAAAGTTTCCAAAAATCTGATTTAATGCTAATACATCCTATCATAGTAGACTGGAAAGTGGACTAAATTGTCTGATTTTATCAAAAAAATCCCTGGTTATTGTAAAAACATGTGAAAGATAGTTAGAATATAATAGACACCTACTTAATACGGAATTGGCACCTAATTTTGAATTCTCAAAACAAGTGAGCAAAGCTCACAAGGATAGAGATTTACTGCGGTTTAACGCGAATAATTATACGTTGTAGAACTAATCACTAAGTGCTTACATACTACTAAAAATGGTATAGACATGTCAAATATAGATTAGGGAAATTAACCCCAAAGTTCGTAGTCATAAACTGAAATTCCTTCTTGGTCACTTTTATCATTGTTTTCTAATTGTCTGAAAATTTGACTTAAAGACCAAGTAATCATTGGAGGTCCGGTATTTTAAGATTCTTATTAACTATTAACACAACACTTCTAAGACAGTAAAAAATTGTCTCTTTTGCTATTCCGACTGATGCCATTTCTGTTTGATTTTTTTAGTATATAGGTCTATATTATAACTTTGCGTTATAGTCATTTTGTTGCTTTTTGTTTTTAGGCCGACAAGTTTGGTAAACCACATATAGGACCAAAAGAAGCAGAAAAGAATGAACGACAGTTTTCTGAAGACAAACTTCGTGCAGGTCAAACCATAATCGGTCTTCAAATGGGAAGTAACAAAGGTGCCAATCAATCTGGAATCAATTTTGGAAATACAAGGCATATGTAGAAACATTTTAACCATATAAAATGAAATAAAAATAACAGAATCTTAGTACGTAATCCTTAGCATCGAATCATTAGTTGTCTCATCGAAATTATTCTTTGATACATTTTTGTAAAGATTCTGTTATTTTAGTACAACTTCGTATTTGATCAAGTATATTTAAGATTATTATTTATAAAATATATCTTTTGTTAATGCATCGAAAATATTTTAGTTTTACAAGCTATTTGTAATGTCAGTATTTAAAAATTGTTAAGCATTCCTCCTAATTTAAATATTTTCAAGAACAATAAACTTAAGTAAAAAATCCATTTCATGGTTTTTATTTTAACTTAGAGTCTGTTGAATAAGTCAGATACTAAATATTTTTATTTCCTAGTAGAATAGGTACCAATAACTAAAGTATATAATTATTTTTATAACTTAAATTTTAATAAATAAAAAATGTTGAAATAAATCGATAGACCATTATCAAATCTTCCATTTATCTTGAAAATTTTCTGAATGCTTTGGCTTCAAATACATTTTGATACTAAAAAAATAATCTGTGAAATGTTTAATTTTATCACATTAATCTGTCTCTATTATTGTCCTATCATTTCAAATATTTCGTTATGTCACGATTAAAATTGAACTTGAAATTATACATAGTTTAACAACTTCTAAGCGCTATAATAGTTTATATTGAGTCTATGAAGACTAGTAATTCATTTATTTTTTGGTATTAAAATGTTTTCTAATAAAAGCTAAACATGTGTAAATTGCTGTGCCTCTAAAATAACAAGTTCTATTCTAAATCACATAGTATTGGCAGTTTTCGTTGTTTATACAAAGACAAATGATATTATGAGTGCAATATAGTATATCTTTGGTGTGCCGAAGAAGCTCATAAAACTAGTTAAAATGCCATTAAATAACACTAGATATAAGGAAAAAATAAATTATTCAATTACTTCTTTTAAGATTAAACACGTTCTTAGAAAAGGAGATCTGTGTGTAACTTAATTTTCTGATTAAGGAGGTGATAAAAAATGTTTAACAACAAGACAATATACAAGGAGTCTTCTGGGAAAATCTAGACAGAATTCAGCTAAACTGACAAAACGATTCGGCTGTATACAGAAAAGCTCTTATAAATTTTTTCTTGAATAGACTTTAAATTTACTGAATTTACTTATGTAGATATAAATTGAACACTTATACTCAATGCATGTTTGAAGATCCAAGAAAACAACAGAGTAATTATGCATGATCTCTGCAAGGTTCTAGTACGAGGGTTGCTATTTATGTATTGAGAATAGAAAGAACAAACAAATGAATTTTATCAAAAATATATTGCTTTTAAAAATATTCGCCTTTCAGCTCTTTATACTCTTTTGCATGCGATTGAACTACCCTTCAAAGTACTTTGTCCAATCATAAGATGATGGCTTTAAAACATGGTTTTTGACGGCCTCAACCGCTTCTTCGGGCGATGAAAATCGTTGTCCACGCAGTTTATCTTTATATATGAATGACGTTGAATACCAGCGACATACACTGGCTTTGGATGGTGCTTCATCGCCAAAAGTTGAATTAAGTTGATGCACTTGCGGTGATACATAGGGGAAGATCCCGGAAAGGCAGAATATACAAAAGGTCGAGAATCTTTATAAATGGGACAATTAACACTGAAAGGAGTAGCAGGTAGTAGTGAAGTTGTGAATTTTCTTATAAATAAAGTTTATTAAACCTCACGAATGTTACATTATAATATACTACTCATTAAAATAATATTTTAAAATTAATATGCGTCAGACATGAAAATAATTGATTGAATATTAAGTCATTAATAGAAGTACATTGTTCTGATGAAATCGAGCGTCGATTATTATCAGTACCCAAATATATTATAGTGATTATTTTCTCATTAAGTCACTTTTTGTTTACCTGTATCTCTCATGGTGAAGTTAGGGTACAGTGTTTGAAAAGTTGGGTGTCTGAGATGATCTTAATTTATTTGTTTATTTACCTTAACAATTATACGATATAAATTATGTCTACATTCCTGTTATCATACTATCGTTAAGATATTTTTTCATTTGTATTTATAGTAATGTGTGTTGTCATTTTTAGAGTGATGTGTCTTTTGTTTTACTTAGTAGGTCTAGCTTATTAAACATGATACGAGTATATATATATATATATATATCTATATTATTCATTTTTAGAGAAAGATTTAGACAATTTTTCGATGATTTTCAATCAGCGTTTTAAATTAAAAAAAAAATGTAATGTTGATTCTAGATATTTAAATTTTATTCGTTGTTGTCTTTGCTTGAAATTGTAATATGTTGCCGATTTTGTTCATAGTTTGTATTCCTTGTAGAAGCCTCGATGATGGACGGTAAAGGTGCCGAAATATTGATAGATGAAATAGTATTGGTTTTCTTAACTATACATAAACCCAGCAGTAAAGTTATTGATTAGGTATTAAAAAAGTATTCCCATAATCATTTTCTTCTTGTAATTGAATAAATAAAATTCTACCTCCAATTTCAACCAATTTTGTTTGAATTTCCTGGTACGGATGTTCTAGTACCTAACTTAAAATAAGTGGCATTTTTTAAGAAAAATGTCGATTTTTAGTGACATAAGAACGGTTTTTTTTGTGAAAATGTCTATTAATTATTTAAAGAAGCATTTAAATGTTATTAGATAATGATTACAAAGAATAAAAATGTTTTGTGATATTCGGCACTAATCAGACCGGTCTAATTAACCTCAACTAAATTATAATAATACATTAATCGGTAATTTTCCACACCACCACTGAGGTATTACCACGGCGCGTTACCATTTTTAAGGGGATGGTTCGCCTGTAGCCATATAACCCCATAAAACCCCAAATAAATGAAATTCCTAATAATGAAACCGATCAAAAATCAAATCATTTACAACACGAAAAATCACGTCACTCCAGGAACAAAGAAAATAACATTAATCGAAAATGGAAATGGAAGAACAGAGAAAATAACGTCAACCAAAAATACGAAAATAAAAGAAAAATGTCCGCCAGCAACAGAGAAAATAAACAAATAACTTCATCATCAAAAACAAGGAAATAGCAGAAGTCTCCAAACTCCAAACAAAAACGATAAAATTTATTAAAAATCCCCTCCAGAAATAGAGAAAATAATATTTAAAAAAAGGGAAATACAATAATAGCCACTCGAGGAAAATAGAATCATTCTAAAACGAAAATCAGGAAAATAGGAGAACAACAAAAACGAAATAAACAACGTAATACACAGAGAAAAAAAAATCGGCATAAACTTAGATGCAGGTACGACAAACCAAAAAAAGAGACCTCAATGAAAAACAACAATGCTCTAAACCGAGAAATATGAACCAGAAATAATAATACTGATGATCACGAACCTATCAAACTTCAATTTCCGAGTTTTCGGAACAAATTCGACTACTTTCCCCTTTAATGCATTTGCTTGCTTTGGACACAAGTCTGATCAATGCGGGTTCATCAGAGACCCCAGCTAGAAGTGCACTATTGTTCAACGAAAATCAGGGAAAAAGAAGGAGCGCCCCTCAATGAACAACGAAAATAGAAGAATAGATCCACCAAGAACAGGGTAACGGAAAATTCCCTTCATAAACAAAGAACATCCTTTCACAAAAAACAGGGAAATGAAAAGTCCCTCCATAAACAAAGAAAATACCATCAACCAAAAACGGAAATAAAAAGACCCTCCATAAACAAAGAAAATATCTTCAACCAAAAACAGGGAAATGGAAAAATCCCGCCATAAACAAAGAAAATACTTTCAACCAAAAACATGGAAATGGAAAAATCCCTCCATAAACAAAGAAAATACCTTCAACAAAAACAGGGAAATGGAAAATTCCCGCCATAAACAAAGAAAATACTTTCAACCAAAAACATGGAAATGGAAAAATCCCTCCATAAACAAAGAAAATACCTTCAATAAAAACAGGGAAATGGAAAATTTCCGTCCATAAACAAAGAAAATACCTTCAACCAAAAACATGGAAATGAAAAGTCCCTCCATAAATAAAGAGAATACCTTCAACCAAAAACAGGGAAATGAAATGTCCCTCCTTAAACAAAGAAAATACCTTCAACCAAAAACAGGGAAATGGAAAAGTCCCTCCATAAACAAAGAAAATACCTTCAATAAAAACAGGGAAATGGAAAATTCCCGCCATAAACAAAGAAAATACTTTCAACCAAAAACATGGAAATGGAAAAATCCCTCCATAAACAAAGAAAATACCTTCAATAAAAACAGGGAAATGGAAAATTTCCGTCCATAAACAAAGAAAATACCTTCAACCTAAAACATGGAAATGAAAAGTCCCTCCATAAATAAAGAGAATACCTTCAACCAAAAACAGGGAAATGAAATGTCCCTCCTTAAACAAAGAAAATACCTTCAACCAAAAACAGGGAAATGGAAAAGTCCCTCCATAAACAAAGAAAATACCTTCAACAAAAACAGGGAAATGGAAAATTCCAGCCATAAACAAAGAAAATACTTTCAACCAAAAACATGGAAATGGAAAAATCCCTCCATAAACAAAGAAAATACCTTCAATAAAAACAGGGAAATGGAAAATTTCCTTCCATAAACAAAGAAAATACCTTCAACCAAAAACATGGAAATGAAAAGTCCCTCCATAAATAAAGAGAATACCTTCAACCAAAAACAGGGAAATGAAATGTCCCTCCTTAAACAAAGAAAATACCTTCAACCAAAAACAGGGAAATGGAAAAGTCCCTCCATAAACAAAGAAAATACCTTCAACAAAAACAGGGAAATGGAAAAGTCCCTCCATAAACAAAGAGAATACCTTCAACCAAAAACAGGGAAATGGAAAAGTCCATCAATAAAAAAAGAAAATACCTTCAACCAAAAACAGGGAAATGGAAAAGTCCATCAATAAAAAAAGAAAATGATTTCAACAAAAACCAGAGACATTGAAAAGTCCCACCATAAACAAAGAAAAAACAAAAACGATGAAATTTATTAAAAATCCCCTCCAGAAATAGAGAAAACAATATTTAAAAAAGGGAAATAAAATAATAGCCACTTGAGGAAAATAGAAACATTCTAAAACGAAATAAACAACGTAATGCACAGAGAAACAAAAAAATAGGCATAAACTTAGATGCAGGTACGACAAACCAAAAAAAGAGACCTCAATGAAAAACAACAATGCTCTAAATCGAGAAATATGAGCCATAAATAATAAATAAAGCCAGAAATAATAATACTGATGATCACGAATCTAACAAACTTCAATTTCCGAGTTTTCGGAACAACGACTACCTTCCCCTTTAATGCATTTGCTTGCTTTGGACACAAGTCTGATCAATGCGGGTTCAGCAGAGACCCCAGCTAGAGGTGCACTATTGTTCAACGAAAATCAAGGAAAAAGAAGGAGCGCCCTTCAATGAACAAAAAACATAGAAGAATAGCCTAAACAAGAACATAGAACGCACCTTCAAGGAAAAAGAGATAAATAGAAGAACAGGAACAAATAAAATAACTAACCAAAGATAGAAAAATAGAAGAAAAGTCCTCCAGAAACAAATAAAATAATTTTAACTAAAAGCAAACGAAGAAAATACCTTCAATCAAAAACAAAGAAATGAAACAGTCCCTCCATAAACAAAGAAATGGAAAATTCCCTTCATAAACAACGAAAATCTATTCAACCAAATACAAAGGAATGGAAAAGTCCCTCCATAAACAAAGAAAACATCATCAACCAAAAACAAAGAAATGGAAAAGTCCCTTCATAAACAAAGAAAATCTACTCAACCAAAAACAAAGATATGAAAAAGTGCTTTCATAAAGAAAGAAAATCTATCCTACCAAAAATAAAGAAATGAAAAGTCCCTTCATAAACAAAGAAAATCTCTTCAACCAAATACAGTGAATTAGAAAAAAAGAAATAATAACCTCGACCTAAACCACAGGGAAATTCAAAAGTTTCTCAATAAACAACGAAAATAATTTCAACAGAAATCATAGAAAGAACTACCATTCCAAAGGAAAAAACAAAATAAACACAGGAATCTATAAATAATACAACGAACGAATTGTGTATAAAATATACGCACAGGATAAACAAATTTTAAAAAATGTTCATTTACTTTTGGAACACACTGTATATCATAAATTTTTACAAATGTAAAAATTTACAAATGTAAAAATTTAATAATAATTGAAGACACCCTGTTGTTGAACTCACGGTATATCACTCATTTTTCATAAACCGAATATTCGCAAAATATTTAAAAATAAAATTAAGAATAAAATAGTTATGTATCACCCTTTATATTAGATCTAATATAGTCAAAAATATTTTTGGAATTGTTGAATTTAATAAAAAATAAATCAAAAAACACCATGCAAATATACCAGTTTTCTTACCTTTCCTGATGAAATTCTTACCCTGATGATGACCACCCAAAATTCTGAAACAAAGAGAAAATATTATTTATTCGCTATTTATTCTCAATTTGCTTAAAATTTAAATAAAACGTAATTTTATGGAAATCATTTTTGTTAAGGTATTCATTTTTTAAGCAAAAAAAATATAGAATTGATTTGATATATACAGGACGTTTTTGTTTCCTTAGTTTATTTTTAAGTATCAATAAAGAAATGTTAAAAAGGTTTAAACGCTCTGTATATTAACACAAGGAACTTAAAAAGTTAAAATAAATTATTGGTTCCAATTACTATTGCAAATAAAGAAAAAATTAGGCACGGTTAACGCAAATTATATGTAAAAAAATTTCAAAATGCAATTATACATTAATTTAAAAATAGTATATATAAATACTACACAAAAAAATGTTTTTGAAAAAATTAATAGTTATATTCGTTAGCGTTAACCATCAATGATTTTATTTAAACTATTATAATAAACTATAGAATAATAATTACAATTGCGAAAGACATTTAAAAGTTTATTTCTAAATTTTTTTCATTTCATTTAATTAATTAAAAAGCGTTAAAAAATTTACCTTGTGACTTCTTAAGTCAAAACCCATATCCAAAATCCATGAACAAAACGAAAAAAATTAAAATTGTTTAATTATTTCAAACTAATAAACCACTGAATTTAATTTCGACCCTTCACTCCGAAAATCCAAATTCGACTAATTGAATTATTTTGATATACATTTATTAATTTATTAGTCACGACCCTTTAGTCACGACTCACTCACGAAATCGTGACTAACGAATTATTGTAAACATAAACAAAAGGGTAAATTTTCTATACAGGGTGGCGTACCGTAAAATAATGAAATATAATAACCATAATTTTATTTAGAATTCCCAACGAATATTTAATAATAAATTGTAATATAAAATTTGTAATTGTGACGAAAATTTTAAAATAATAAATAATTTTACGTTTGTAAATAAAAAATGAAAAATAACCTCTTCAGAAATATAGAACAAAATTTCGAGGAATAAGAGGTGAATAGAAGAACAGGACCAGAGAAAATAACTTCCCTCCAGAAATAGTGAAAATAACTTCAAACAAAAACAGGGAAACTTGAAATTTATTCCAGAAAAAGGAGAAAATAACTTCAACTGAAAACAGGGAAACAGAAAATTCCTTCCAGAATCAGATAAAATAACTTCAACCGAAAATACGGATTTAATGGATTTAAAAAAGAATGTCCAGAATCAGAAAAAATAACTTCAACCCAAAACAGAGAAACAGGAAATTCGTTTCAGAAACGGAGAAAATAACTTCAAACAAAAACAGGGAAATAGAATAAATAGTCCAAAAATAGAAAAAATATCTTAAACGAAAAATAGGGAAATAGAAAAAAGTTCCTACAGAAAGAGAAAATTATTGAAGATCTTTCAAAAAGAGAAAATATAGAAGAACGAACAATCTTTCCAAAGAAACAAAAATAGTTAAAAACTTGTAATATTTTCAGAATAGTTGAATTTAATAAAATGAAAAATAAAAGACCACCATGCAAATACCCCAGTTTTCCTACCTTTCCTGATAAAATTCGTACCTTGATGATGACGACCCAACATTTTGAAACAAAGACAAAATATTATTTATTCGATGTTTATTCTCAAATTGTTTAAAATTTAATCGAATTTTAATTTTAATGACTCATTTTTTATTTAGGTATTCATTTTGTGAGGTAAGAATATATTTGTCTATAAAGAAGTTTAAGCGCTCTGTACATTAACGCTAAGAACAAAGTGTACAAAAATAATTTATTGGTTGCAATTACTATTGAAAATTAAAACAAATACGCATTGTTCCTGCAAGAAATAAATTAAAAAAATTATAATGTTATATATAAATATTTACGCTTACTTACTAGTAATGCAAGTATGTACATGGCCTAACTTTATAACTAGTCAAAAAATTGCCAAAAAGTAGGAATATTGTTGTATGTTGCTTCAAAAAGTATTTAAAATGTTTTATTAACCATTATTATTAGCTATCTTGGTTACAATAATGTTTTTCTAAAATGAAAATATATTTTACTTTTCTCTTAAAAAACATTTTTATAATATTTCCGATGAGAATTAATTTTCAAATGAATAGTTATTATTATTAAAAATTTCTTCAGAAAATTAAATAAAACCATGTTTACTATAATCAATTATTTTATGATACGCCTATGTGTTTAAAAGATACACCGGTCGTGATACACAAAAAAAGGTTTTACTCATACTTATATAAGGGGCGATTAGTTTATGAATGTATCGAAATAAATCCATTATTTGTGAATTATTTGTCAACGCGGAAGGTCCAAACTAAAATTATTGTGTTTAATTCATTTTTAATTCAAAAGTTGGTGGTTTATTAGTTTAAAAAATAAAACCGCTTTCATTTTTCATTTTCTATTTTTCGATTCGATGGATCAAGTGCGGGTTTTGATCCCTTTATTAAAATAAAACCGTTTTCATTTTCTATTTTTCGATTCGATGGATCAAGTGCGGGTTTTGATCCCTTTATTAAAATAAAACCGTTTTCATTTTTCATTTTCTATTTTTCGATTCGATGGATCAAGTGCGGGTTTTGATCCCTTTATTTTCGCGTGTGCCAAATGCCCTTTTGGATTGGATTGATTCCATTTCTAGAAAGAGAAGGCAAGGTAAATATTTTTTTATTTTCGATATTTTAAATTTATAAATGAAATTGAACTGAAAAATTAGAAAAAAAATTAATTGGTTAATTTTTCAAAATTTTAAGCACTCTTAGCAATTTTATTTAATATTCTTTAGTTTATTATGGTAGTTTAAATAAAATAATAGATTGTTTGCAGTAACAAATAGAACTTTTAATTTTTTATCAATTAGGTATTTTTTCCATTTAATAATTAAATACTCTAATTTTTTTAATTTATAATTACCTTATTTATACCGATATATTTACAGTAGTACTAATCGATTTTCCTTAATTTTACATATTTTTAGTTTTTTTTAAACGATTTTTGTTATTTTTCAACTTGGTGAATTTCTTTTAAAATTCTGGTTTTTTTTCTTTAAAAATGAACACGTAAACACCAATACAAAAACCGCCGTGAAAAAAACTAGAATAACAAGACCAGATTCTTTGTTCTACACTTCTTTATACAATGATTCATTTAAATTTAAAATGGAATTAATTATCGAATAAATGAAATTGTTTTTTTTTGTTTCCAGAATTTCTTCAATTTCGATTTCGCCAGGAAAGGTAGGCAAATTGGGTTTTACATGGTCTTTTGATTTCTTCTTTAATTAAATTTATTTTATCTAAAAATAGTTCGATCATCACTAAATATTAATACAACAGATCTAATATAGAGGGTGATAAATAATTATTATATTCTTAATCTCTTGTTCTGTTTTTACATTTTTTATTCTGTCGCATATTCGTACACGGTTTCTAAAAAGTGAGTGATACATAGTTTTGTGAAAAGTGAGTGATATACAGTGTGTTCGACGACAGAAAGTCTTCAAAAGGTAAGCGAACTTTTTACATTCTGTGCATATATTTTATACACAGTTTGTGAAAGGTGAATTATATACAGTGTATTCAATTATAGAGAATCTTCGAAACGTAAGTTGAATATTTTAAATATTTTTACATTTTGTGCGTATACTTTATACACAGATTGTAAAAATATAATGATATTCACTGTGTTCAATGGCAGAGAGTCTTCGAATGAAAATGAACATATTTAAATTTTTTACATTTTGTGAGTATATTTTACACACAGATTGTAAAAAGTTAGTGATATTCACTGTGTTCAATGGCACAGAGTCTTCGAAAGAAAATGAACATATTTAAATTTTTTACATTTTGTGAGTATATTTTACACACAGATTGTAAAAAGTTAGTGATATTCACTGTGTTCAATGGCACAGAGTCTTCGAAAGAAAATGAACATATTTAAATTTTTTACATTTTGTGAGTATATTTTACACACAGATTGTAAAAAGTTAGTGATATTCACTGTGTTCAATAGAAAGATAAGTGAACGTTTTAAAATTCATACTAAAATTTAACTAATGGGGACTTATTTATTTTGAAATTCAGCGCGATCACCCTCTATGAGTAAAAGAAATCAAAAGACACAAAATTATTACTAACAACTCTGTCAATTTTGTCTAATTGTCTTTAATTATTCATAGTTTCGTTTATATCATACATACAAAATTAATTTTATTTCAATGTGTGTCAAAGTTATCAAAATTTTACAAAATTTATTGGTATTAATTTTTTTAATAAATTCTAAATATAGACAAAATGTACAGGGCGATATAATTAACGAGGTACTTCATTTTCAACTGGAGTTAACGAAGAAAGATCTACAGGATGTTGCAGAACGAAGGAAGCGTCGAAAAATAAATTCCAATATTTATTGCGTTTAATGATTATTTTAAAGAAAATGTCATTCTTTTATTTTTAAACGAAGTAGTTTCAGTTAAAAGATATAAGCAAATAATATTTTCATTCCATATAGAGAATCTTTAAAAAAAATATAATGATTTTTTGATTAACTACATTTCCAAATTTTTATTTAATATTACGAATTAAAAAAGACAGGTATTTAATTTTTCAATATTTATATGAAAATAAATGTGATATAACGTATCTTACAATCCTAGAACAAACAAAATATACAAAATATTTTTCTCGATGTAAATTTTGTACAAAGTTGTTTGATTTTTGCTAAATATAAACAAATATTGTGTAATAAAATAATGTGAATTGGATTTTTAATTTTCTAAACTAAAAATCAGAAAAAAAAATAAGTTGCAGATTCTGATACTATTAGATATTAAAAATAAATAAGTAAGATATACAGGGAGTCTCGCGCCCTTAAAATTATAAATCAAATCAATAAAGCATTTAAGATTTTATATTTTTTTAATTATTATTTCATGCGCCCTTCAAAAGAATTTTAATTATACTATAAAAACATAAAGTTTTTCATTTTATAATAAAAAAAATTGAAAGCACATGAAAAGTTTTTTCAAAAGGAAAAGAAATAATTGAGATATACAGAGGGTTCTCACATCATTAAATTTATAAACAAAAATATAGAAAAGCATTTAAAACGTCTGATTTTTTAATTAGTAGCTGAAGAGTATTTAGCTGAATTTGAAAAAGATATCAAATTTTTAATTAGTGTGACAAGTGCAGGGACTATTTTTTGATACGTAAAGTTGACATAGACAGACTTTGCCTGTTTTTCGTTATTTGATTTTGGAGGGACTTTTCTTCTATTTCCTCGAGTTTAATTGAAATTGTTTTGTCTGTTTGCGAAAGGACTTTTTTTCCCTGTTTTTGATTGAAGTTATTTTTCCTTTTATGGAGAGGTACTTTTTTGTATTTCCTTATTTTTCACTAAATTTGTTGTGTTTGTTTATCGAGGGACTTTTCAATTTCAAAGGACAAATAATAAGATAGAGCGGACATATAATGAGAGTGATAAATGCAAGAATACCGAAGAAGTTATTGTAAAACAGTATAAGAGGCACAATGCGAAAAGAGAGCCAATTCTAGATGGAAGGATGAGGTTGTTAAGGTTTTGGAGAAGGTTGGAGTCATAGAATGGGAGGTAAAAACAAGACAGAAAATTCTGCAGGAAGATAGCCAACTAGGTTTGGAGTGCTAATATATATACGGAGGGACTTTCCCATTTTCCTATTTTTCGTTTAAGCGTTTTTTTCGGTTTCCAGAGGGACTTTATGTTTCCTTTTTTTTTTTATTGAAATTATTTTGTCTGTTTTTGGAGGGACTTTTATGTTTCGCTGTTTTTGGTTAAAGTTGGTTTCTCTGTTTCTGAAGGTACCTTCTTCCATTTCCCTGTTTTTGATTGAAATTATTTTGTCTGTTTATGGAGAACTTTTCTGTTTCGTTCTTCTTGGTTGAAGTTATTTTCTCAGTTTATGAAGGTACTTTTCAATTTATCTTCTTTTGATCGAAGTTATTTTCTATGTAGCGATTAATCTGCCACTACCATCAGGTGCAAAAGTTTGTCATGTTAGGCCAAGAATGAAAAGAACAGTTCACTTTCAAAAATAAACGAGAGGGGGAGAGACTACAACTACAAAAGAGATTTAATAGGTGAATTACTGAAAAAATTTTCTTCACTTTTTGAGGACTACACCGACTTGTAGCCAGGATACACATAGATGATGACGTCATTCCTAAAGCATTTCGTATACTCTTTTGAAGGGAAAATTTGTTTTTATTGAAATTATTTTGTCTGTTTATGGATGGATTTTTTCGTTGAAGCTGTTTTTTCGATTTCTGGAAGGATTTTTTTATATTTTTCTTTGTCTATTTATGAAGGGAATTTTTAGTTGGAAGTTATTTTCTCTGTTCTGGGTCTTTTATTTACCTCTTGTTCCTCGGAGTTGTGTTCTATGTTCTTGGAAAGGATATTCTTCTATACGATTTGTGTTCGTTGAGGGGCACTCCTTCTTTTTCCCTGATTTCCATTGAACAGTAGGTGCACCTCTAGCTGGGGTCTCTGCCGAACCTGCATTGATCAGACTTGTGTCCAAAGCAAGCAAATGCGCTAAAGGGGGAGGTAGTCGGATTTGTTCTGGAAACTCGGAAACTGAAGTTTGGTCATCATCAGTATTTGTGTTATTTATTGAGATTTCTTCGAGGGATCTTCTCCTATTTCTGCGTTTTTGATTGAAGTTATTTATTTGGAAGGATTTTTCTATTTCCCTGATTTTCATTCAAGTTTTTTTCTATTTTCCTGAAGGGGCTCTTCTTCTTTGCCAGTTTGTTATTTTTCTCTTTTCCTGTTGTTATATTTCCGTTTTTGATTGAAGTTCTTTTCTAAGTTTCTGAGATGACTTTTTTAGTAAAAAAATTTGATATTTTTTTCATTTTGTAAATTATTCACTTTTAATATGTTTCATTATTTGTAAATTTCGTGTATGGGGTTATATGGCTACAGGCGAACCATCCCCTTTAAAAAAATGGTAACGCGCCAAGGTAATACCTCAATGGTGGTGTGGAAATTTACCAATATATTATTTTTTATTTGAAGTTGCCCTGCAGTAATGGATGACATTTATTTTGAAATATTGTTATTTTAAATATTGTTACTTTCGAATGCCAAAATTGGGATTTCGTCTTGTCTCTAGATTGGAAGAGTAAATCATTCTTCAAATGGAAATGTACTAGGTGAGTACTACTGTGTATTTTTTTATAGTCGTATCGTTAAAAAAATAAAGTTCTCTCTGCTCTGCTTAATTGCAATTAAGTTGCAGACCGGAAACTTTGGTTTGTTGTTAAAACATGAGTCTTGAACTTCTTAAACACCAAATTAAAATATTCCACTCGGCGCGCGTTTCGGTAATTATTTAGCATGATCTTAAACTGATTTTTTTGTCTTGGTGATGCTAATATAGTTAGCAAAACGCGCGTGGAGCTCAGTATTTTGTTTAGTATTTAATTAATTCAAGACTCAAATATATGACAATAATATTATTATATATTTTTCTCTACTAATTTATTAATTATCGTGTAATTTTTTTTCCATTTACATAATATTTTCCGTGTTTTAGAATCTGCTGAGAAAATAGAGATGGAAAGTATAAATAAAGATGTGGAAATGTAGACATCGAAAAATTATATGGGGTGTTGCTGGAGTTCGACCCAAAATTTGGGAGATGATAGCGGGGCTAAAAATAGTGATAGTATTTTATAAAAAATTTGGCCATAACGCCCTTCGTTAATGGACTATAGGGATATAAAATTAGGAATTAAAAGTGTTTTTTTTTTTATAATTATTAAACTACTTATTTGTAATGAATCAAAAATTAATCATTTATAGATACCATAAAAACGCACCTGCTGGCGTTATAAACAAATCTGCAGTACCCTTATGAACACAGGTCCCGACTAAGTTTAATGGTTAATGAGGCAAATGTTTTTCATATAAGATTTTTTTCACTTGTAAACATGATACTTCAAACATTTTTAAGAGAAAAACTCCTCTTGAATACACTTAGAGATTATGTATATTTGAGCATTTCGTGTTAGCCAAATAAAATATTGAAATGAAAATCGACGAAAATTTTAAATACCTTTAAATTGGCTGAAATTTTACACAGAGATACTCAAGGCGACAATGAAAATACCGGCTGAATATGATATCGCAATACGTCTCCGTTAACCGGGAAATAGAGGGAGAAGTTTGGAAACATCCAAAAAACCCTTAAAAGCCCAAAATATGACATTTTAAATTTCGCATTAATCGAAATAAAAACATTTGTTTGGTTCTCGGGCGGTTTACTTAAGAAAATCCAATTTTCGTCCACCTTTGCAACATTTTAATTTTCGGGAAATTTTGCTTTTCCATCTGGTTGATCTACGATTCTAATCAATTTAAATCAATGGAAAATAGCAACCGGCTCGATGATTGGTCCTTTCTATTCTTAGTACGAACGAAAAATTACGTTAGAAAGTAAGAATCGGACCCCCTTAGTACTGAAATACCAGTGGCGCACCTCCCAACTCACTTATTCTATAGAGATTACCCATTTTTTGGGCTTTGACCGTAACAGATATACTTAAAATTAATAATTTAAATTTGTGTATGCACTTTGTTATTTCATTTATTTTTTCTTTTACAATTAGTAAATATATACATTTTTGCTCATAGTTTAGTCATTTAATTAAAATAACTAGAAGAAACAATAAGATTTTTAGAAACATACAATAAAAATAATAATAATGATCAGTTACATTGCGCCTGCTAGGCTCTCTTCTGAAAATACTTTACAAAAAAGAAAACCCACCTAACGTCCACCTCATGGTTTATAAAGATTTAAGGCCCAGAAGAGTTTCCAAAGCTATTGCTGATGTGGCATTGTAAATCACCTGGCATGTTCTAGGTGATGGCCAAAGTTCTTTTGTACACCAGTCTACTACATCGTACGTGATCTTCGATGTTATCACAGTCTGATAGATCCAGTCAGTCTGTTCAGAATTCATTCCCCTAGGGTTTCCACATACTTTTATAAGAGTCTAGTCAATTTTTTCCTATAACCCACTGTACTGAGTGTCCCAATAAGAATGGCTATATCTTGGAAGTGTAGCTTAGGGAAAAACATTTTTATAACAAAAGTAGCCTTGGAAATTTTTTTCAAATTTACATGTCCATCTTGACCTTCTAATGAAGGTTAGGATGTCGTTCCATGAGAGGGCGTGTAGATCTTCGACATGAAAGATTTCTTTCCTCAGATGCCGGTAGACCTCACAGTTGCACAGATAGTGGAGGGCGGTTTCCTCCTCCCCTCCACATTTCTGGCAGTCTGGGTCCTCCACTGTCTCAAACAAGGACGGGTGGTGTCTTTGGAGCCTGCAGTGCCAAAAATTAAAAATTATATATTTCACAAATTTTATCTAATTAAGAGGCATTGAAAATACTATCATCGTATTCTTCCGAAAATTCTGCGATTATTTGATTTCACAAGTTTTAGTCTATCTTTTCAAATAAGAGGCGGGGGTGGGAACCTTATTATGGAAAAACGTCTGTAAAATCCGGTTCTGCTTCACCAATCTTTGCAAACTTAGACATGTTGAAAACAGCTCTTTTCCACCAATCTAAGAGTAATAATTTTGACAAAACCTATTAAGTAACATGCTCGCTAGAAGGCGCTATTTAATTTTTTTAAATCTAATTATCTTTGAAAAATATTAAATGAATGCATGTAGTTTAAAATGGCGAAAACTGCAAGAAGATTTTTTTAAATATATATACCTAACATAGTGTGTACACCTACTATTAACAGATCATTATTACAATAATATAACAATTTTCTAACAATTATTATTAGAAATTATAAATAACTGCCTTTACTATATACGTAATAAATTTGAACAGATTCATGTCAATGTTGAAAAAGACTTATCCTCTTATCTTGCATTCTAACGGATTTCCAATTTAGTCATTTTTTATCAGGCCGAACAGGAATTTTACGTGACTTGTGACACGCACTACTCTTTGTTGCCTGTCAATCTGCTGTAAAAAAAATAGTGGTCGAGGGAAAGCATTGGTGGCAACGAAAAGCAAAAGTATGTTTTCATTTCTTCCGCTACAGACCTCGTTGTGTCTCATATCGACCGGAATTGGTAGACAGAGCGCCGTCGCTTCTAGAAAAGCCTAGAGATGGACGAAACCGACGTTTCGTGGTAATTCAAATTCTAAATTTTACCATCATATTATTTTAGATTTACATAGATTTGCCCTTAAAGGCTTATTCTAAAACAATCATTGAATATTACTTAACACTTTTTTTAAATAATTTAACGTAAGGAATATCTTTCGATACTACTGAAACGCTGAAAAGAAGTAAATAAAAGTTGATTGATACTTAAAAATAAATGAAAAAAGAAAGATATATACAGACACTAAGAGCTCATAAAAATTGTTAATTATTACGAGAGGATGATAAATATTACCGATTTACCAGAGAAGGGATAGAGAGCCAATATTATTCACTGATTAGCCCCGCTTTTGAAACGACTAGGAACAAAAATTGTTTTTGAAAGTTGGAAATTGAGGGTGGCCCGAACGACCATTGTCATGTTACCAAAATTGGCATATGTTAATATGCACGAGCTATACATTCCTTGCAGAATAGAATCCACTTTTATAAGCTCTTCTGAGTTTATAATTAAGTGGGTTGTACATTACTCTTCCCCTTCTTGTCTTCTTTGTTTGTTAGGCGTTTTTACTTTATTCGCTATTTTCTTCTATTCGTTTTTATTATTCTTTCAGAAGTCAGGAATTTCCATGTCTTTCATACTTATTCATCTCATATTAATTTAAGTCTCCCTTTTGGTCTGTTTTCATGCAGTCTCCATTTAGTAATTAGTTTAATTATTGTACTTTCTTCCTATTTATGTATGTGACCCTACCATCTAATTTTCTTTGCATTTATTAACTTTTTCGATATATTCATCTTCTACTATATCTCTAATTTCATGATGCATTAATAACCTGGCCTATTTATCACTTATCTTTTTTTGTCCATATATTCGTCGTACTATTTATCTTCATCCTTTTTGCCGCGTATATTATTGCAACCCTAACGCAGTTCTGCATATTTTTATTTTTGTCTGTCTACTGTTGTGCATTTCCTTAATTATCAACTTGTATTCTTAGTATGTTCATTGCTCAGACTGAACTTTCTGGTAATTTTTGTTTTCTTCTAATAATAGTAATAATAATAATAATAGCATTTATTGCCCAACAGATTGTACAATCCCCTTACAGAGCAATAATAATAAAACACTAAAAAGAAAAACAATGCATACACAGTAAAAAGAGAAACATTAAATATTTACAATACAATAAAGAATAGAAAAATTAAGCTACTGTAATGTTACAAAATTATCACTGATCAATAGAGGTCAAGTAAAACAAATGGAGATTTAATAGTTTCGCGGTCAGATCGAATAATTGGAAAAAACAGTCATGCCCTGAATGACGAGCAGTAGACTGACACGAACATTCATGTTTATGAAGAATGTAATCGAATTAGAGTTTTTTGGGGATTTAAATGTTAAAGTTCTTTTTGTAGATTTTAAGATTTAATAATTTTGCATTTCCAGAAAAGAAGACCATTTTGGGATTAACATCTGTTGAAAGAGTGGCGAATAAACATTAGGGTTAAATGAACGGGATTTTTTTTTACTTTCACTAAGTTTTCTTGAGACATGATTGCGTGTTCAGGGTATGTCTAACACAAACACAGTTTTCCTCCTTTGAAAATAAATCGAGTCTCTCTTTAGTTAAATGGGATCCTCACTGGTTGTGTGGGAATATTTTACTACTTTTATTTTGGGATTTTATTTGGTATTTATTGTTTTTAATCACTTGGTTTGGTTATTTTGGTAATTCTGTTATTCTATTTTTTTTTTTGCTGGAGGAAACAAGAAAGAAAATAAATTAATAATTAATTATGAAAGAACGCAGTTTAGATATTAGTTTAAGCAGTGGGTTGGTTCAAACAAGTCTTTTAACTAACAGCCACTTTCAAAAGGTCAGTCAAAAAAAAGATGATCTCTTCATTAGATGATATGAATGTTATCATTGAAAATATTTTTTAATGCGTACCTATTACAAATACTGATTGTGCCATTATTCTCAATATATAAATGCATTAGGGTAGTTTTGACCATTTACATGTAATCGTAAATTTTGGACATATAAGAATATGATAACTGACTCAGTGGGTTTTGTGTCACAAGCATTTAAAACGTAATAAACCATTGGTGTATAACTAGAATAAAGAATGAAAACCTTGAAGTTTATTTTACTATTCCTACAGGTCAATCCTGCGCTTTAATTTACAATATCCATTTACTATTAAACAATAGTACATAGTGAAAACCGTCAATAGTAGCCCGCGATTTAAAAAAAATTTAATGTCACATATAAATACGGAAAACAAAAGTGGCCTAAGCGGGCCACCTTGAAAAACTCTTGAAGCACTTGATCGTATATTTTTTTATATTATTCGGATTACTTTAGAATGTACTCCACAATTACATTTTCTATACCATAGAATATTATAAGGAGATTCAAAGACCTACAAAAATCGATAAACTTTGCATATACATATGTATTTTGCGCTGCACGAAGGTTATTTGAAGGATACCGTTAAGAATCCTCGGTCTTTTCTAACATCGTACTGACATTCTGGCAAAAGTAAATTAATTTCACACCAGTTGCAGAATGAATTAAGAATAGTTTTGTTGAGCACAATAGCCCTGTAATTTAAGAGTTTACCTAGATTACTTTTTTTGTGTATCACTGTTAAAATGTTTTTTTTATTTAAGAACAAAGGGACTCGACCCTTAAGGTTATTAGCGCTTAAACATTGATTAATAACATTGTATTTCCATGATAAACGAAATTTATGAGATTTACTACCTTAACAAATAATTATATACTATACAGTAAATTAATAAAATGTAAAAAGCACATAAGGTTTTTAATAATACAGTTGTTTCCAAGAATTTTTTCAAGTTCTGATGAGATTCTGAATGTTCTTCTCTGGATTTTAAAGTTTGGACATTTTGTATGATCTATCCGGAGCTGGCATAAGACTATCGATTCCCTTCCATTTGTAAGAGACACATTCCACCGTTTAACACTTTTTTTGATTTCTCTTAATTTAGTTTCTGATTGGGACCAAAGATTTTGCCAAAAATTTAACACTGACACTTTAAAAAATGATTTGTACTATCATTAAATCTTTTTTAATTACCTTAAGATCTATAAATGTTATAATTGTGTAGCTAGTTTAACACACATTAAGCAAATATTTGTAAATAAAAAATATAGATATAAAGCTCTACGTAGCTTAACAAAATTTTATTTCTTTTCTATATTTTTTCGGTTTATTGGACCAGTTTCTCGGAACAAATCATTACATGTATATTAGATACATAGTATATGAGAAAGTGACTTTAAGATTTTGATTTTCACATTTTTAATGACGTATGTCTAGAAAAAATGTTATTCTATAACTATGAATAAACCTCTGAATGGATGTTCACAAAATTATTTTCAATTATTTCTATTATTAACTAATCTATGTTTTAGAAATGAGCATCTGTCATTAATTTGGTTTAATTTAATAAAATAACCATTAATTTCTGTATTTATTTTAACTTTTAAAACAAAAGCATCAACAAAAATTAAAAATATTATTTAATTTGACCTGATTTACTTGATATACAATACAAGCTGTACGGATATTCGACTGACAATGCTTGACAGGTGATAAATAGCTTTCCTTATTTATTAAAAAATAAGCTTGAAACATTAATACTTTAATTTCCGAAATAGAGATTGTTAAACTTCAAAAATCTTTTTTTTTTTTTGTATATCAAAAACCAAATAATTTTTTCTTCAAATTTGAAACATGGCTAACACTAATTAAGGTAATTTTTTCCTTAATTTTTACCGTTATCTACTTTAACCTTAACGCTTATCGAGAAAATGAATAATGGAATATTTCCGTCAAACTTTGTTGAAGTGGAAATCATATTCCAACTTTAAAGAAAATATATTATTTGATTTTTGACTAAAATAAAAGATTTTTATATTATATCTTGTATCTCAAAATTTAGGCACTCTTAAAGTGTTTTTTGTACATATGTTACTATTTCACTTTTCATCATTTTGCAAGGACTATTATCTGTCAAACCTTATCAGTCGAATATCCGGAAATCCTATATATTCTAGCTATATCAAGGTGTTCAAAAATAACTAATTCTTTCAAATTTTAATTTACTTCAGATAATATAAAGCAGTGATTCTCAAATTTATTTAGCCTACCGTCCCCTTTCCAGAAAAAATATTACCCCTGTAAATTAATTTTTTTCAAATTTTAATAGCAATTAAACAGAAAGATATATGCATTAATGTCTCTACCTTTTTCGTAAAATATAGTAAAGAAAGGTGTAAATTAGAAACATTGAAGTTTGAAATTTATTGAACTCAGAATAGAAAGGTAATACAAAAAAGTTAAAACATTCGAAACCCTTAATGAGAAGGACGAACTTGGTGTGCTGCTACCAATTTAGTAATCCTCGGCTCTATTTTCGTCAGCAATAATCTTAAATCATCGCGATTGACTATTTTTTTTTTGTTAATAAATTGGTTACCGCACTGAATCCACGTTCCACTAAATATGATGAAGGAAATGCAATTAAGAACTTTTGAATTACAGCCCATATTTCAAGATAAGCCGTAGGGATCTCCTTTTGCAGCCAGAATTGTTAGTAGCCGCTTTTGAATTTAAATTTCAATTTATCATTTGTAGTTAATTCCATCAGTTCTTCTTGTAACTGTGGAGATTATTCTATGTTTGCACTTGAAAAAGGATGCAAAATCCAATGAGGTATGTTCATTTTCAAAATATCATCAAATCGTTGATTAAAATCTGAATGAAGTGCATCCAAGGGTTCACAATAAGAAAGTATATCTTCATCTTTTTTTTTCTGCTACTGATAAACTTGGGAACTGCCTTAATTTCCCTCGACTGTGCAGAAGAAGTTTTGTCACAAATGCAGAAATAAGATATTTTGTTTTTATTAAATTCAGTTCATTACCTTGAAGCTGAAGATTGCTTCGTTGAAGCACCATCTGTGGCTACTGATAAGATATTACTCAGAGATTTTCTTTTTCTTTAAAAAACTCATCCAATGTATGAAATATTGATTCTCCTTTAATATCAGTTTGCAAATATTTAGCAAATAATAATTCTTGGAAAATTTGTTCTTCCTTTGTGAACCGCACGTATTCTAAAAGTAAAGCTTCATTTCCCGGAAAAGTTGACTCATTAAGTTGAATAGAAAACCGAGCAACATCTTGAGCCATTTCATCAATTCTTCTTTGCACTGTATTATTGCTCAATGAATTTTTCTTGATAATATCAGACGCTGGTTTATGTCGCACAGTACGTATTAATTCATTTCTAGCCGCTATAATTAGTTCTTCACCAATAGTATGAGGTTTTCCCAATTTGGAAATCATTAACGAAATATTGTAAGAAGCAAGCCATCGCCATCTTGTGTGGTTGCGGTTGAAAAGAGTTTTTCCAATGTCGGTTGTTTGATAAATTTTTGTTTCAGTATTTGAAAATAAGATAAAACCTTATCATCTTTATCACCATGAATTTTAGTGAAATGTTCTTGTAGTTTGGAAGGCTTCATAGCTTCGTTTGATAAAACTTTCTGGCAAATGGGTAATGTATTGTTTACAAGCGACTCAATAAAGCCCTGTTTCATATATTCGCTATTATATTGTCTACATTTTTTCTTCGGTTGAATCAGTTTAAAAAAAAAAAATTTATGGAAGTATTTTTAATTAATATTTCTTTTTTTGTAATTTTTTTAAATATTTTTGTAAGAAACAAACTAAAATAAATACTAATGAAATAAATAAACATATTATTAATTGTAAAGCGCATATACGTAATTATTACAAAAATAAATAAATAATACTCACAAATTATAATCGCCCTATTTGTTAGTTAACTTTAGCTTGTCACAATATCACAATAATCTAACTTAGAGTTATATTACGCCGTAATTTTCGCGTACTAATTGCACGCAGCAAACAGTGGCGTGCATTATTGCACATACCTCAATTTGAGGGAATATGGGGGAACTGAGCCAACGTCCAGTACGTTCAAAGAAAAATTAAGCGTTATAAGCGGAATACATAAATCAATTTTTCTAAATCTTATCTTCTTTCTTTTATGCTTTCACCGCCCCTTTACAGTTATTCATCACCCCCAAACACAAATGTGGCTATCACTACCCCACTGGATCGCTGCCCACCAAGGGGCTGTAGCGCCCATTTTGAGAATCACTTATATAAACAAACACAAAAATAGCTTAATTTAAGTTTATGGCTTCTTCGAGTGGTCATACAAGCTTCTTAGGCTTTTATGGCTCCCTCATGTACCATGTATTATGATTTCATAAAAACATGTTTACAGATAGTAAAGTAGTATTTATTTAACGAAGTTAAAAGAATTCTCTGTTAGGGAACAATCTTTAAATTGTGTAATCAAGTTTTGGATAATACCAAGTAATTCACGTTTAATAAATATAACTATAAACAAAATATACAGACACAACTTAATCTTACAACTCACGTAAGCAAAAACAAAATAAACTGTAATCAACAAATATTCTTGAAATGCACCTATTTACCTAATATACTAAATACTAATGAAATTACATATTAACTGACTAATTATACAAATAATCCAAATGAATATCAGCTTGGTCTCAATTACACAATGTCCTAGCACGTTATTTGCATAATAATTTCTTCCAACATTTGTTAATGTCGAGGATTCAGTTTGTCACACACATCATTGCTATTGGTCGGAGTATAATTAGAATACGACCTCTGGTGAAAAAAACTGAACCCTTCAAAGCAGTAAAATAAATTAAAATAAATCATAGTTGTGCTATCATGCTGGTGTTATATTTGAGTTTTCACTGTGTAACTTTGTTTGTACCTACTTTACTATTACTATTTTGTAATGAGAATCACAATAATCGTATTTACGAATATTTGTTTTACTACTCGTACTTTGAAGATTGATGACAGCGCCCTCTAACGAATTCTACTTTTCCCAATATTTTCCCAACATTTGAGAAAGTTTTCTAACTTTGATGCCTCTATTTGTGCATAATGAAGTTTCCAGCTGTCTCACATTTTCATCTGATGTTGCAACACGTGTATATCTGGGACGAACCAAATTTTTAATGGATCCTCTTGCTTATCGAAATTTATTACACCAATCAACTACAGCCGTATGAAAGTCACCATACACAGCTTTAATTATCATATAAATATCCTTTCAGAGGCCAAAAACTGAATGACGGCAGGCAGATATCTTTGGACAAATTTTCTATCATAGATGCCATTTTTTGATTAAGTCATAATACTAAGAAAATAGTAAATTGTACGTAATTTTAAATAGATACGCCAATACTACCTACTTACACAAATAATATAAACAAATGGATTCCGTTGCCATAGCGACAAAATCTTAACTACGCAGATCAAACATATTCTATTGAACAATCCTCGTAATACAACTGCTTTAATTGTGACTCGTTGCATTTTAAAACACTGGTACAGAGACCAGAATAAAAATGGCAGTAAATTTTTTGCTCTACCATATTTTGTTACTAATTCGTGAAAAATAATAAATAAGGAACTGGATAAAGGTTTAAAAAAATTAAAGTAGGAGAAGTCCGTAATATATAATTCAAGAACTCTTCTCTATATCTCTTATATCTAAAAAACAATATAAGACAAAACACACTATTGGTTAATGTAAAGTTGAGGGTGATTTACATAAAACGCAACCGTCTTCCAATTAGAAATGTAGGCCATTGATGTAAACTCATTAGTAGTAATCTACGGTAAAGTAGATTAGGTTACAGCTGAAAAAAAGAGCATCTCTATACTATGGGAATCTTTGACAAAGATCCCGGATATAGTCTGAGACGAGGTAGATGAAACAGATTCTCACATAGCCTTTGAATCTAGGTGTAAGCAAAACAAAAGTATTTCTCCTGGATCAGACCAGTGTTTTATAACTATTCATTTGGATTATCAGTTACGTAATTTATTAAATAATAAATATATTCAAATAACAATTTTAGGAAATGACAATAATAAGGTTTCAGTTTTTGATGGTATATTATAAAAAAGTTGGCCTCAGTGATATCAAAGTCATCGTCAGATACAGAACTTTTAACATACAATTTTATTATAGATGTTGGTCCAGTATTTCATTCATCAAAATATTCTATCTGGTCTTATTAAATAAACTTCCCGCACATTTTAATTTAATATTAGGTGGAATTTGGTTTAACAAGCTGCAGCCAAATATGAGCTTATATACGTCCATATTTATTCGTAGTCCTAAAAAAATTGCCGATGAAGGAATCACTATAAAAGTTGAAAGTGAATTGAATACATTTAAAAATTTTCCTTTAAACTCTAGTCTCGAATCTGTAGCTAAACCAATGCTACAAAAATTTATACAATTCAATAGTTTCTATGGTTGCAACTATTGTTATCATATTGGTAAAGTATTTAATAAGCAGGTAAAATAGCCATTGGATAATAAAAGTAATGAACTTAGATAACATAGTGAAGTAATACGTGATATGGAAAAACTTTCAAAAACGGAAGAAGAGTTTAAAATGTGATATTGTTAGAGGTTTTCCATATTGACTATTTACATGCAATTTCTTTGGGAGTAGTTAATAATAATATAACTTTATTGCCCTACAGATTAAGTCCCTTTACAGAGCAATATACGAAACAGCTTTAGAATGAACAAAGCAATAAATTAAAAATATAATTCACAATTTATTTTTTATAGCGTTACTGTATGAAACCCCCTCTTTTACTATATTTCTTTTTCCAACATAATTAATTCCTAAATCATTTGAATTTTGATTTTGTATTCTTTTAAATTTTATTTTATTTGCCTCTACTCTCTCTACTTGTTACTTAGTTTTATCCTTTCATCATTTATTTTTATTTGACTTTTCTTTGCGTTCCTCGCTATTTTGCTCCGTCCTGGTTTGCTCCATTCACATTCATATTCATTGCATTCATTTAATTCCATGGCTTCGGTTCGGCTATTTCTTCACGCCAAAGTTTTACGTTAATTTTTCCTAATTTCTCTTCTTCTAGTTTTTCCATTTCTTTTGATTTTTCCCGTATTATACTTTCTACTCCTTCCATTATTGTAAACGAGTCATTTTGTATTCCTAATCTTTCCCAATCGGATGTTAATTTAATGAATTCCTTATGTATTTCTGGGATTTTCAATTTTTCCCTCATTACTGGGTCATTTAGAAATCTTAATTCATTTTCGTTTGCTCGATATTTAATTATCTCTTTCACTGCTACTTTTTCCTTTGGCTCTTTATCTTTTTCGTTTATTGGTTTTTCCTTCTTCTCTTTCCTTACTACGCTCCTCGATCTTGCCTCGTTTTCCGATTCAGTTTCTTGCTTCATTCTTCCTTTATGTTTGTAATCTTTGCCTATTATAGTATTATCGAGCTTTATAACTCTCTTGAAAAATCTGCAAGACCTCATACAGGTAACGAACTTCTCCAGAGACTAACAGATAGTCAGTAAGTAACAATAAGCCCAAGGCTGCAGAGTAGGGAAACAGAAACCACCCAATTCAATTTGTCTTCAACCAATCAAATGAGTAAGGTAATGCTAATATTGTTATTAGAACCAGGAAAGAAACCAATTTCTGTCAGTTTCAAACAAAACAGGTATGACAGTTGCTAAATTGTAACGTTATAACTAACCAGATCTCACCTCTATTACTTCCACTGGTCGGAAAAATCTCCTGGTAGTTCCAGTTTAAACGCGTTCGGGCAGCGGGTCTGAGCCAAAATACGGGGCCTGAAAGGCTTACCGCGGCCACCCCGCCAAAATGGGGAATGGCATGAATAAGGCAAGTATTTTTTCCAAAAAAAATTAACGTATTTTGTACGGTAGGTTCTTAAAAGACCAGTGTTTATATATAATATTTGGGTAAATGAACAATATTTCATTCAAATATTTTCAAACATAAACCTAGATGATTACGGGACTTGTAACGTAAATTAATTAAATCTAAATTAGAAATTAACGTATTAAAAAACGTAAACTTTTGTTTGAAAGAGCAAAAAATTATAAAAACTAAATTTATTTCAAGTTATTTATTTAATCATAATAAACATAGACTAGATCAATTTTAATCTAAACCAGATTTATATTTATTTATATTTGATCCTCTACATGTGACATTAGATTAAAATACGATTAATAACATTGTTTGGTAAATAATTGCGCAAATTAAACACTCTCGATTATTTTATTTAAATATCCTTAAAATCCAAAAATGTGTTTAATTAGTATTAGAAATTTCATTTTTAAAATGGTTCATATTATTGCCATTTCAAAGTAGTTTTTTATCTTTTACAGAAAATTAGATCTATAATGGTTTTATTTCGGTTATAAAAAAGCAGTAAAATCATGTAAGACCCAAAGTTTCTAATGCTTGGAAAGGTTCAGACAAGATAATAAATCAATTAAACTTTTCTTATAGCACTCGTTCAATATCTTGGTTATTTCTAATAATTACACGTTAAACATTATATAAATTGATTTATAGTGAAGAATATTTTACATTTTATAGAATATTGATTTGGTATAGAAATGTTTATCTGTATGATTATTCGACCAGATAGTTTTTAAAACCAGGAATATAAACTCATACACTATTTCAATTTTTTGTTGCCTATATTTGGGATAATTGGGATACGGAGATTCCAGATTTAACATTTGCAATGTTCCTAGATTGGCCGTTTCTCTGATATTATTAGTCACTTTGTTTTTTTAAACACATCATCCTGTATATTCAGTCATTTTTGGAATCTCTTCTTCTATATGAGTTCAACCATATGTAACACTAATGAGTTTATGTAATACTTTATCATAATAAATTTCATTTTTGGATGTTAATTAAATTAAAGAAAATATCTAATTGTCTGTCACTACCTATAAAATCAGCCAAAACATCATCAACAATACATTCTTGGAGATATTTGAATTAAAAACTTTTTGTTTCAAATTATCATTTTAAATAAGTTCAAATACTATTCAACATACTTTTCGTTCACCCAGTATCTACGTTCTTTAAACAATTTTATACATTTATGTGACTTTGTTATGGATACATTAGCTCAGGATTAGACTATATAATGAAACTAAATGACCAATTTTAACACCTTTATATAAGCCAGATTTCGAAATGTCGCGATTTCTCCCCACAAACTCTGAAATAATTTTCTCTCTTCCGGTATTTAATCATCAACAACTCCAGAATCAAGTTTTAAATCACGGTCAAGAACAAAAAACCGGTGAAGTTGCAATTAATTAATGACATTGCCCAATTTATCATTATCTATCACTTTCTCATCGCAATGAGTTTAACAACTTATAAGTGAAAATACTATAGATAATATTAGTAAACTAAATTTAAGTTGTGAAGTAATAGAAAGTGAAAATGTATTCATAATGAAAGTTGGAAAGTAAAAATGTTTGTTTATTAAGTGTTTTTTCTAGTCTTTTTCAAACAAGTTACTAAAACCACTCAATTTACCATTTATTTCTTAGGTGACTGAAAGGAATTGTTTTAAGAACAGGATACTTGGGTAATTTTGATATACTTTAAATTCCAATTATCGATAATAACCGATTACGCCAAGTATTAAAACGTAAACATTCTTTTAACATATCCAGTATGCCGAATTACCGTTAACTTTTTTAACAAAAATATAGATATTTCAAAATATATTAACTTTATACGTATTTTATAGAGTAATATCGAATAATAAATTAACAAACTTTTAAAAAATTTAGTAAAACTATGAAATTTAAAAATACAGTTATTAAATATCAACACTAGAATCAATTTCTTCTTGTGGAAAGAAAGAAATAATAGAAATTCCTTAACACATTAGGTGCCAAGGCAGACACCGGTGTCTGTTTATTATTTTAATAACAGGGCCAACGCTGACACCGGTGTCTGTTTCAGTATCCGTCAGGGCCAAAGCAGACAGATCAAAGTTTTTTCCAATAAAATAACTACCATAGAGTTCTATAAACTTCATGTATTTGAAAAAAAAACCAAACAAATACACAAAAGATAAAACCTAATTCAAAAATTGTATAATAAAGGAATAGTAAAATATTAGGTAACATTGAAGAAATTTTATCAGCCTTTTAGATCTGCATATACAGGTTCAGACGTGTCTGCTAACTATTATGTACCTGCTAAATGTGTCTGTTTTGGCCCTGTGATAGTTCATGCTGTGTCTGCAAAACGCGACTGCTTTGGCCTATCACAGCAAAGTTTTATCACAAGACCAGGACAGACACCGGTGTCTGTTTTATATTTTTTAAGACTTTGAAGATAGGGAACTTCATTTATAAAAATTGGTGGTAGATACATGCGTAATTTGAAACGTACAATATCTGGTAATGGCCCCGTGATGAAAATATCAAAGTTTTTCTTGGCGCTTAACGTTTTATAATTATAGTGGATGAACTAATTTGAATTTAAGTAGCAAAATATAGTATCAGTTAGTTTGTTCCTGTATATTTAATATTTAATAAATTACACCGTCGTGTGGCGAATGTTCTGTTGCTATTACCTGACGCCCTATATTTTCATGTGCTGGGACACACCACGTCATATCATATTCTATGCATATGTAGGTTGTTGAATATTTCAGTATAACTGTTCCCTATGGTCTAATAATTTTCCTGGAAACTGTCCAAAATTAACCTGAAAAACGTTTAAAGGAAAAATTTCCGTGTTTTAACACATTTTTTTTTAATTTAATCTAAACTTTCACTGTGTTCTTCAATTTACCGCGTGATGGAATGTTTAAGAAGTTTTGTCTACATTCTGGAGCTATTTCGCTTATTTTTCTAAATCAATCCGGTTTGGTTGTATTTAACACCATACAGTTTTAAGCAGAAATAAATTTACCAGATTTAACTTTAGAAATTATCAAAATAACGTTATTGCTTCTCTTCGACTAATCAATTTGATTATAATACTTATTCCATTTTGTATTATAACTGGGTATCTTTTGAATATCGTTAAATAATTTACCGACAGATAAAGATATACTAAAAACAGTTTTTCATCATAACAGGTAGTCAGATATTATTAGAAAGAAATCCCTCAGCAATAACTGTAAAAAAGATTAGATGTCATGTCAAATATCATTGATTACTTAAACATGCAAATTGTTTATTCAACTCGATAAATCAACTCTACCAAATAACAAATATCTGCTCTTTTCATAGTTTCAACTCATAAATAAAATAAAATTCATTGAAAAACTTGGCAAGTGATACAAAAGAAGCTTGAATATTTAATACCATTCAAAGGTTTTTTTTTCAAAGCAAAAAATTATTCTATGCAATATTTTGTCAGTTGCTACTCCCTGTACATTGTATTATTCATCGTCAGCCTTTGGTTGCCAAAAATTTTAATGAACGCCTGCATATATCGGTCGCTCTATTACGTTATTAAACCAATCAATAAAACTGAAAGCAATTCATTGATTTGATCACCATTGTTGTGAAAATAAAAAAGATTATATACAATCGCATGCTGCTGCACACAGAAGTATGCTGGCTGGATCTGTTTACCTGAATCGTTTTACAATCAAATAAGAAGATTTACTTACTTGGAGTTGGGTTTCAGATTCTTTTGCAAATGCAAATCATCATAATCATCATCAAATTTTGAGAGGAACTCGTAGAACTGACAACTAACGAAGAACCAAAAGTAAAATTCAAATATGGATTCCAAGAGTTTTGGCTTCAAAAATCTCTACCCTTTTTGAGGGCAATAGTACAAAAGTTTTTAATCGAATTTCCTTCTATATTGCTGCATTTGAAGTTATAACCCAACAACAACAAATTGTAAAAACTCTACCGTCCTTAACCATCTCATTAATTATTAGTTTTGTGTTTGACTCATAATTTTTTTATTCCTTATTGAATTTTGTTTGCTGGAATAATTATAAAATAAATTTTAATATATATTTGGTTGTCATTTGATCAATTTCTACTTTATGATTTTCAATAGATAAATTATGTACAGATAGTAACAATATTTTATTAATATTTCATATAGAATGAACTATTATAAACTAGGGGGAGTTTAATTTTTTTACTTTAAAGGATTTGGTTGTCCAAAAAAAGTTGAGAACATTGCTCTAACGTGACCAACACCAGTATATCCTAATCTCTTGTTTACTAACATACATATTAGACAATAAAAGATATTTGACAATTTTTTTTTATAAAATATAGTTTAATATACGTTGTTTTATAAAAGTTAGTAAACAGTATATTTTATAAAATATTCAGTAGGTAAATATTAAAAATGGTGACAAACAAGTTGGATGAATTGTCGGACCAAAACACTATTAATATCAGAATATCAACCATATGACTTTTTGTATAATGTCCAGTATCAAGAGTATAAAAGTAGAAACAGGCGATAAGATGCGTTCTAAAAAAAATTCTAAAGTGATAAACACCATCAGTAAATTTTTTTATAGGTGATATCAAAAAAAAGATAAATAAATAGATTAAGAAAATTGTTGGATTATGTTTGAAAGGATAGGTGCAACTATTGTAAAAAATGTAATATTACCAAAATACATTCTTCAACCATAATCGGATTTCGTAAAATGTGTCATATGTGTTTTAAATATACGGTTTTACATTTATCTTCACCAAATTAAAATATAGCCTCACCCCATTCGCATATAATTTTCGAATTATCGAGCTTTCAATCCAGAACCTTACCCATAAACGTTTTTATAGAATATATTATTACTATTACACATAAACCAGCTAAACACGCAATTATTGTCAATGTCAATGTTTTATAAAACTTTGACAATAGTGTAATATATCCCTAAACGTTTCGCAAAGAAATACTAACTGTTATAAACTATTTTACAAAATATCTTTGTCAAATATCTTTTATTTTACAGGGTGGTGCAGTGATTGCAGAAGCTTTTCAAAAAGTCATTGACTGATAAACAAATGCTAAGACCCTATTAACCTAAGAGGGAGGAAGTACTAGCCGTTTCAATAACGTCCGTCTTCACTGCCCCACCCTGTACAATGCTGGGCTAAATATACAAAGTAGAATTTGAATATTCTCATTATATTCTTGGATATTTACTATTAACGACGAATTACCTTTGTGGGCTGGTAAAATGATGATGTCTTCGTTTTCTTTCAAGTTCTTGAAATCGTGATGTTTTTCACATGACAAATTCTTTTTTTCTCAGGAATATACGACCAAAGCAAGCGTGCCGACAAATATCAGCTGCCTTAAAAATAAGAGCAGTTCGTGTTTATTGACCCTTTATTGATAGATATCTGGTTCGTGAAAAATAAATAACACTTAGCGCTTGTTTTCAAATATACTGATTTTATTAAACCTTTTTAAATGTTATAATAGTCTTTCGGGTATCTGAAAGATATAACGTAAACAAGATGAAGTCAAAAATGTAAAAATATGTATACCTAAGATATTCTCTATAAAATAAAAGTGCCGAGGTTCCAGATTCGAATCCTGGCGTGGCCATGGGTGTTTGTGAATGTCCCAGACCTAATATATTTACACATTGATTGGACAATTCGTCACGATAACCAGTGTCAATGAAAACAAAAAAAAATGTGTTTTACTTACACTAATAACTTTTGTCTGATTTATTGATAATACTTTTGCGCTAAAATAGTTTGTAAAGTTACGAAAAATCTCCTAAGAACTATTTTGAGGGCTTGGATTTGATATAAATATTTATTGCTTTTTAATACAACGGCACCATCTCAAAAAACTAAAATCCCCAAAATTACAACAATCACTAGTTTTTAAAAATTTCTATTAAAAAAATATGAGTTTGTTGAAAATATCTTTGTATTCACAATACGCAGATCAAAAAGTATCTTTTTTAACAAATAAACAAAAATTCAAGTATTTCCATTGTCTTGCATATGATTTTTTCAAGATCCATTATAAATAATATAAATCATGAAATGTTTTTGAAGATCAAACCGCAATAATATATTCCGTATTCTTTAGGGATGTAAACATGTCACATGTGGCACATTTTTCATGACAACGATTTAAGGTCAGGTATATCAAAATTGATCAATTCTGTTTTTGGGATATAGGTCACTAAGTTCCTTTGAGAAATCAAGCTACAAGTTATGTGTCATTAAGTATACCAATAACGTTTAACCCCGCAATTTCAAATACATTTGGGCAACATCAAAACAAAAGAATTAAAATGTAATTAACATATGATTTGTACTCGTATTGTGAGAATATGAGATACAAGTTTTTTTTATTGGCCTTCGAGCATTTTAATCTCATAATAGCCAGCCACAAGGGTGACTATATTTTTAAATATAGAAATTGGGACTTTCAATTCACACACATCCATGCCCACACCAGAATTCGAACCCGGAACTTGTGGGACCGAATGTCGGTTCTCCCTTCACTCGAGCACCGAGGTCGTTCAGAGATAAAGTTTAGTCCTTTAAGCTGAAATCTTAAGGAGAAAAAGACTAAGAACAATAATAAATGACAGATAATCGAGAGTACGTTAACCGAACTCCGTTGTGCTAGAGGTACGACCAGGACTGCCGGAACAATACTATCCAATAGAACGATGTTCCCACCTCTGATATTATCTATGCTGACTAGAATATGTCCTTTCCTTTTGTTGGTAAAATTTACATAAACAGATGTTAAATATGGAATGTAGTGAAATATGCCTGTTTAAAGAAACTTCTTGCGGAGGTTTTCCTGTCTATGAAATCATCATAATTTTTATCACTTTCCACTTCTTTGGGTCCTAGTTCATCTAATAAATAGATAGAAATGAAAATCCAGAAAATAGTAAAAAAAGCTAATCAAAACCGAAGAAACTATATTCTCATCTCCGAAAATACTTAGTGAACCAATTACGCCTGCTCCCTTCCTAGATCATTCTGGAATTCAGGGTACAGAAGAGAAAATTTTATTTTAACTAATAAGGAATCCAAAGTCATAATTTAAATAAGCGAAACAATGAAGACACAAATCGTAAGTGAAGAAAAGTAAATGCAAGAACTTTCTTCATAAAAATCCATGTTATGTTTTATTTTAGCGTGTGTTGATGAGATTTAGTTGACAAATTTTATATAAATTTCATATATGACCATGCAGATACCGACAAAGCTGCAACATAAGTTGCTTATTAATTATTAATTAATTTTTATAGATGCTGTCAAAATTTCAGACATACAAGGAGTGCTCTTTCGCTCGAATGTGAATATGTCGATTGGTGTAACCTATATAAGAACGGGAACAGATGGATCAGGGGATTGATTTTATAAATACTTTGGTTTCATTAACAGGTCCGATGAAGTTTGAGGATTTTTGATGGGTAATGAAGACGGTTTTAAGAGGGGCTCCTTTGATGTAAAAAAAGAAAACTTTTGATCAATCTTCAGGATTAAAATTATCGTGTCAAGTTGAATTGAAAATTTGTAACTATTTTTGCTATTCAGCTTTTATTGTAGCCCTTTATCCAAGCAATGCATTCTATCTCTTAGAGGGCTAAGTTTGTGTTGTTGTAATCACTGAAACGTTTAGATCGAAATATGTAGGAGGTTGTTTGTAAGTGGGTTTTTGTTGTTTCTTGAGGGTTCGTTAATATCGAACAGTCAGGTTTAAAGTGAATAACCTTGTACGTGAGAATGATCCTCACAAGATCTTGCAGTATTTTATCCGAACAAAGGTGAGATATGACTTCTACAGAAATGGATTTCGGAGCAATAGCTTTAATGTCAACCAGTTGAGTAGTTGTGGACGATAGTAGTTTGGATTTATCAATGTTTGGTATTTGGATTTCTGAAAGGAAATGAAGTAGTATATTTGATTTTCTGTATCCTGGTCTTTTGTTCAGAAATGTAATGAACTTTATCGGTGAGTAAGCAATCGCAAGTCTCCCAAAGATTAGTGTAAATATGGAAATAGTGGATTTAGAGGTAATTTCTGAGAAGTCGGGAGTTTGTTAAATCTAAGTTTAATCTGGTGATTTGAATTTGATTTAGTTATTGTACCATTTGAATGGTCTTATTGAGTTTTTATGGACTTGGTTTCTTACACACGTCGTCGTTTAGCAGTCCATATAAATTGAATAGGAACATTCAAAAGTTTGACATTGTTCGCGGCTGACGTTTGTTCAGGAAAACCCGAGCCCTACGATCGCTGATGGGATGTTCAGGAGCAAATGGTCTTTTTCAAGGGTTTTTATTACAGATAGGTGCTCCGCTAATTTGGCATGCTTAAGTTCGTGTCTAAGAACAACTTTGTTGAATTTTTTATATGTAATATTTTTTTTGTTAATGCATTGTAATAGTAATAAAAATTCTACATGCTTCACTTTTTTCAGAAAAATAAAGTTTTTACTTCATTCAAATTCTGTTTCACTCTGCTACAAAGGAAATTGGCTTATTTATGAGTTGGGGTTCGGCTGCTGCCTTATTTAACTATTTATAAGCTAACAACCTATCATCTGTCCTATTTTAGTTAGCTTGATATTGTGTTCATTAATTGATGTTGGATGGATATGTTCGTTATTCTGAATCTATATCAAATATTCATTATCCTGTTTAGACTCTACAAAGTAAGGAAGGTATATATGAAAAGCATCACATAGCCGCAATATAAGAAGGATCATTCCAAATAATGCTTTCATTTCAAAACTAGCTCGCCTAGATTTTACATATCTTATAAATGGGAGAATCAAAATAATTTACGACCGATTTTTAACTGTTATAATCTCGGTGTCACATATATCTGCTAGTTTCTTCTTGCACATAAAATTCAGGAGCATTAGGTCAAACATTTAGCTGATCTTTCTATAAACTACCATTTTTATCCGTTAGTGAATAATGTCGAGTAGCTGTATCTTGCTGAAAACATAAATTTAATAAATTTATACAGGGCGCGGCATTAGTACGATATATTCGTTATTTAAGGTTATTTAAGTTATTTACAAAAATTATAGGCAACTTCAAACTTGGCATTATAAAATTATTTTCGTATTTACATATTACCAGGGTGAAGCAAACATACTTTTTTTAAATGGGACACCTTATATATTATTTCAAATTTAGATTAAGCTCATCTTCCCCATACTTCCAATACGGGGTTTCATTACGTTATACAGGGTGTTTCAAAAGTTATGGTCAATTGTATACGAAAATAATTCTCATTTCAACGTCCTGTATACCTAAGACAGAAGAACATAACAATAATTTTTTCCAGGCATAACTTTTTGACATTGGTACAGTATTACGAGAAAGTACTATTTCTTTATTATTGAATATAGAGCGAGTCAAAACTCGAACACATGATTTTGTCAATTTTTTTCAAATGAATCCCTGTATTTTATTTTAAAAAGTGAAAATACAATTTATATTCTTTCATTTTTATTAAGCATTCCCTATAGTTAAAATCGTTAATTTCTGAGATATTTTCAATTTAATAAAAGAAAGAGATTTTTTTTAAATTTCTATTGTAACAAGTTAGTTATTATGAAATTAATTGATTTTATAAGAATTTTGTCTTAATAACAGATGTTTTTTGAATTTATTAAAATAATTTGTCACTCACACTCAATACATAAATAGCAACCCTCGTATGGTATCCTTAATCGTTTTACGTTTTTCTAAGTTAAAGCAATAAATAATTATTTCAAACGTTAAATCAGAAATAAAAGCTACACTAATGGGAGAAAGCCACGAGCAAACAAAAAAAAACATTTTTAGTTGTCATTAAGAAATTAACGGGTAGAAATCGAAGATTGGCTCTACCTAAAAATAGTGTCTACCTCTACTTGCCCCGAAAACCGCTGCCAACATTAATTCATTCCATTTTCATTATATAATGCATATTTCATTGGATTTATGTTCTTCTGAAAGAAACTTTTGTATAATATAATTAAAACAACATTCAATTATTACGTTCTGTCCAAAATATTTAATAGATGGTTTATTGATCTACCTGATACGCCCAAAATATATTCGCACGGTAAGAATAATTTCTCTTTATTGATTTCAGGTCCTACCTGGACTATACGTCGGAAATTACAGAGACTCAAAAGATTCTTCGCAACTTTCCAAGTACAATATAACTCATATTTTAGCCATTCATGACACCGCCAGAAGGATACACTCTGTAAGTACTCATACCCAAATTAAGGTGAAGTAAATGAAACTCCAAGTAAAACATTACATATAAAGATTTTTCGAATAATAGAGGTGCTAGAATTTCAATTTCCGGATATCTTCATCTAAGGTAAATGCATGTATCTAAAACTGATTAACAATAACAGACCAATAGATACTTAATTAAAAATTATATTAAATAATTCTAAAAGCAGAGAAACAAAAATATAATTATAACCAAATTAGTGGGCTATAAAATCTATTGAAAAAATGTTGGCTGAAAAAGAAAGAAACTATAATTTGCACTTTATTCTAATCGAGTAATAATGAAAGAATACTAAAATGGAGATGACTTTCGAAGTATTACTGGGTATGTCTTAAAAACGGTGCGAACGTGACAGATAGAACCCTCTTACTTCAATATACAGAAATAAGAGAGCAAAAATTGATTTAGGGTCTGAGTCTATGTAATAACTTGGAATTTGATGTACTTTTACCTTCAAAATATATTTATTTTATTTTTAGCTAAAAAAAGTAATTTTAATTTTAAATATTTTAATAATATTAGCATTAAGAAAATAAAAAATTAATTTAAATACTGTAGGCAAATCAAATAAATCTAAAAACTTAAATGTAACAGCACTGCGAGAAAAAATATAAAAAAGAAAACAGATGTACAAATAACACAATCATTACAATATTAAAATACACTAAAATGACTACGTTTCAAATTACTCCTTCAAATATAGCTATACGGTCATATTTTAACTATCAATCAGTTATTAATATCACGTACGAGGATGTATCAGAAAATAACGAGACTGGTGCTGTAACTTCTTCAGAGGTAGAATTTTATGACACAAAAAATGTGACATGAAAACTTTATCTTTAATGTAATTTTCCTCAAGTACGCTGTGATTTAACATTTGACGTTTATTACAAATTAATTATTGAATTGTTAGTGTTTTGCGAAAAAATGAAAGTGGAGCAAAGATATGCGTGGACATGTAATGGAAGCATAAAGGCAGTCCAAGACCGCAGCAGGCCAAAACTGCTAAAAGCGCTGGTAAAGTGATGCACTTGATTTTTTTTATAAATGTAGCGTTATTTACGTTCACATTCTAACTAGAGGAAGTACTATTCTAATGTACTTCGAGAACCCTTAAAGGCAAAATTAAAGAAAAAACGACCGCTTTATCAAGACTTTCGTTGGACGCAGCATCACGACAATTCTCCTGCTCACAGATCAGCGATTTGACAACGAACAATTGAAGAATTAGGGGTAGAAATTATGGTTCACTCCCCCTACTCTCCCGACCTTGCGATCATGTGACTTTCAATTGTTTCCTGAAGTCAAAAAAGAATCGAGAGGTCGAAGATTTGTGACGGATTTAGAGCTCAACAACGCTGTGATGGGTGTAATAACCAGACTATCAAAAAATGGTTTCTCAGAAGTTTATGACAAGTGGATAAATCGATGGGAAAAGTGTATTGAACAGAATGGAGAGTACTTTGAAGGAGAGTTGTTGAAGTTTTTTAAATAAATGTTTCATTGTTATACTATAGCACCAGTCTCGTTATTTTCTGATACATCCTCGTATAACTCTAATTTTATTTAATCTAAAGAGCCCTGTTTGTTTAATTTTCGGTTGTATATGAGTATCCATAACTAACAAGAATATATATTATATGTGTTAGTTCGCCAACAGTTTAAAAAGCTCGGGTTAAAAGAAAATCATATTGCCACTCCCTAAGAGGTAATATTTATTTTTATTACTTAAGGTGCGTCAAAGCCTCCGCCTAGTAATTAGGGTTAGGCTTTTAATAATAAAAAAAAACAGATAACTATTGTAAACAATTTCGCTTCACTATATATTTTTTATACAGGGTGTTTCAGAATAGTATGTCATAAATTTAAAAGGTGATTCTATGAGTGATTTTGAGAAAAAAAAATATATGAACCTAGATCCGTTTTCACTTTCTGTCTGAAATAGATAGTGTTAAAGTTTGCTATATTTTTTTGTTTTTTTTTAATAAGTCCGAACCAGCGTGAAATTTTTTCAAACTTGGTGAGCGTAAGTGTAGAAACACATCTTTTGAAATACCGTGTATAACGTAATGAAACCCTATATTGAAAGTATGGGGGAGATGAGGTTAATATAAATTTGAAAGGGTTCGTATGATACCTCTTTTGAACGGGATTTTAATTCAGAAATATATACGTTTTTAAATTTGGTACATTCGTAACTGAGAAAATTGATTTGAAAAATGTAGAATTTTGATGATGTCTCCACTTCAAAAGTTTATATAGAATGAAGCATAGAATCTCACATAATTTAGAATGTATTTTCTAATTTATTTTACAATTATATTTAGTCTTAAAGTAACATCCATTTACCTCTTGACAATAAGCAATGCGATCTTGAAATTCTCGTAGAACATTTCATATAACATCAGTGCTTAATTTTCTTAGTTACGAATCCACCAAATCTAAAAATACCTTTTCTCCTTAAAATTTTTCGAGGGGGACGTCATAATTCAGAGGGGTGAAAGGGGGGAGTAATATTTTTATACCACAACTTTTAAAATTAAGAATAAAAATCGACCTGTCTCAGGTTTTCCCCAAAAGTTCACAATGACATTATAAATGAATTTATTCCATACGTATGGACCGCATTGTATAAAAAATATTTCTAACTTTAAATTTTATTATTTCCATAAAATTGGTACAAGTGCGTCTAGTTAAATGTGAAACCGCTTTTCCCGTAGACATTTAGTCTGGATAAGAGTTAATTGTGGAATCATTTTTTCAGGATAAACGTTATCTTTGCATAATGGCATCTGATTCTCCAGATCAAAATTTGACTCAATATTTTTCTGTGTGCAACGATTTTATTCATGCAGCTAGATTACGTGACGGATGTGTCCTAATTCATTGGTAAGTTCTTAAATAGAATTTCTTCTAAGATTAATTAAGAAATACGCATGGAATTATTATTATTATTATTATTATTATTATTATTATTATTATTATTATTGCGAGGATTTTTCTCCTTGTATCTCTAAATTTTTTTATTCTTCAAAATCAATTTTTTGCTTCCTGCTTTTTATAAAATGCCTACATTTCAAATAACTGATATCTTATTTTTACGAAAACATATATCTGTAAAAAGACATTTTCGATACGAAGGCAGTTTTTTTTTATTTCAATTGTGTTTTTTTTTATTCTTATTACTTTGTTCGTACTTACTTACTCTAGCGTTCTTCTCTTATGTCATAATTTATTCACAAGTTAATTCATTTTTCCATTATTTTATTTGTGTAAGTAATCTTAACCATACACTTTATATCTGATCTTGTTGGCCTTATGTTGTATAAACTTCCTTAAGTTAACTGTTACAACATTTGTAAAGATACAAAAGGTCACAAACATACAAAATTATTTATTAAATTCCAATCTTTAAAAGAAAGATGACAACTAATTTTGACTTCTAAAAAGTCATCATCAGGTCTAGTAATAGGAACTAAGAGTAAAGTTAACAATTGTATTATGTAGTATTCAAAAATTGAATTAAAATTGTACTAAATAGTAAACTTAAGAACATTTAGTAGAATTTTAATTTAATTTTTTAATGCTACTCAATTCAATTGTTAATTTTTACTCTTTGTTCAATTGTTACCACTCACCACTCAAATTGTTAATTTAATTAAGGATCATTTTGTTATAACTTTGGTATTGTTCCTGTTTCCTAGTACTAGACATGATGTTAACTGTTTAGAAGTCGAAACGAGTTGTCGCTTTTCTTTTAAACATTGGAATTCAATAAATAATTTTTGTGGTGGTACGATTTCGAGTTTCATTGGATTATTTGTAAAGATGTTTATTGCTTTATTTTGATAATTAAATTCTTATTCACTAGTAGAAAATTTTAAAAACAACAAACATCCACATTTGCTCTAGAATGTATTTCTTTGTTGAATCTTCTGTCAACTAAACGTAGGTGTTTAAAATTCTTTATTTGTTCTAAATATATTCCCACTGAGAGTATTATTTATATTGATTCTTTGTAGATAATACTTATAGACACTTAATTATTTTTTTCTCCTATAACAATATCATCAGCCTATATTATTCCAATTTTTAATTTTTTCCATATTCCAGAAACCTGTATTGTCTTTGTTTTGGTTCTTTATTACTTTCCTTCAATACTTCTAAAAAAGAATCGAACTTAGGATGCATTCCTTTTTTATGTATTTTGAAATAGAACGATAGTTTCTATTTATTTTTTTACTATTAAATATATTGTTACTTTCAGTTTGGCTGGAATGTCTCGAAGTGTTACAGTTGCGGTAGCTTATATCATGTCGGTTACAACTCTTAACTGGAAAGAAGCTCTCAAAGTAGTTAGAGCTGGTAGATCTGTAGCGAACCCAAATCTAGGTTTCCAGAAACAATTAGAGGAATTTGAATGCACCAGGCTTTTGGAGGTAAGTTAAAAAAGCAATTGCTTCCTATATACACCCAGGAACTTTATATTTTTCGTAAATATGTCTGACGCCAAATGAAATGCTCCTTTAGTTTTTCTCTTCTGCTTTTATCTTGTAATTTAACTTCTAAATCTCTATTGAATATCGCCAAGCAGATGCGACTTTAGATTTATATTGAGTCCATGCTGCTTCTTTGAGTTCTTTGTGTCTTGCCTTTAAATATTTGCTTTAGAAATAAGATTAAATATATATTTTACCCAACCCGTGCCAAGATTATCAGTAGACGTTTTTAAGATTATTCCTAATATCTATACAATTTTAATATACCACTACAGGGTTGTGATAAAATATGGAACCAAGTAAATATCTTTAAAACGAAACGGACGATATTTATGAAATTTTGCAAGTAAGTGCAATGGGGTAAAATGCAGCTGATGTACATTTTTTTGTTAATAATATAGTTTCGGTTGTTATTTTGAATTCGTACATGCTGGGTTTAGTGTAAAAAATCTGTAAAAACGAGGAACACAGCACTATAATAAACCACTTTTAAGTTTTTATACATTGGAGTAAAATAGCATTTAGATAAACAAATTGATATTGTTTGTATTAATAGTAAGAAATAAAGTATTTATGGTTAATTTAAGTGTAAAAGATCGTGTTGAAATATTAATGATGATCGGTTATGGTGATCGAGTTAGAACTCATGAAGGAGCGTGTCATATTTTTAATGATTTGCATCTCATAGGCCCATTTTTTATAGACGGAAACTTGATTTACTGAATACCAAATTATTCCTGCACTTCAACAGAATGGGCAAGTACATCATCGATGACACAAATTGTGTATCCATTCGGCCAGATAAGACATACTTGTTAATCATATCTCATTTCTTTTACAAGAAATAGTTGTATGACTGGACTGTTTCATGGATGTTGCCATATCAATATTATCAATATGAAATTTCCATTGCTGACAGACATATTAAGAAGAATATTATAGTAAGAAATCATACTGTACATATTACATTTATAATAAGGAAACAATGAATAATTAATGATATATTAGAAAATATGTTTGTTAAAGATAAATGTTTAAACAATATCATAAACTATGTTGTTTAAATTTAAGCAATTCAGTTGATACAAATCAACTCCGTTAATAGAAAAACAGACAAATCATTTTGAATTACAGGAACATGATTTTGTGGAAAAATGTATCTCATTACTAAATCACGCGTTTTAACAATGTAGCTGAAGCAGTTTTTAAATTACAGGACCCTTTCCAAACCCTCTAGTCTGCATATTATGTAAATGAATATGTATACGAACGAAAATCTCGACTCAACACAATTTACAAAACAATTTATGACTCTCTCAAACAAATGATGAAGATTAGAGGATTACAGAAAAACAGAACTAAAACCGAGGAGTTCCCATATACAGGGTGTACCAATCTTACGACAAAGTTTAGTAACTCTTGTTATTAATATGAAAAAATTTGCAAAAGCCAGTTAAAAAGCCCGTCACACATTGTCGAATTTCCTGATAGAAGGGCAAAGAATTTGATGATAATATCCTTGATCCTCAGCCTTCCAGTAGTAATAAAAAGTAGAGATAAAAAAATCCACATATAATGCTCTCCTCTAATAAATTTAGAATTAGGAAAAACAGAATTAATAAAAACTAAACATACATGAAAATAAATATTGTGGGTCTTGAACATGTTAAACACCAAATCAAGATGCTACTAAATATAAAGCGAATATGGGAATAGGATGTAGTCTTTTATTTATTTCTCTAGGTTAAGGACGTTGCCAAAAATCAGTGACGTTCAACCTACGAAAACATTATCTTTACATAAATTACCATTCGTACTAAAAGAATTGGCAGCATTGCATACTTGAAAGCCTCGATCTGATCGATGTGCGACTCTGAATTTTAATTTTTTTTTAAATGTTTCACGAGTTAAGAATGGTAGGTCTGTCGAGAGAAAAAAAACAAAACAAATAAAAGATTAGCAGATACGTCTAATGCTACATTAAAAAGGGGTCAAAACAAAACTCAAAATCAAAATTTGATAAAAATTAAATTGTTAACTTCTTCAAAAAAAAATAATAAAGTGGTGCGCCAACACGATGTCTTAACCACTCATTAACACGTCTGGGCATACTTCTAATGAGGTGATCGATTTCATCCTGAGGTATCTCATTCCATGCCATCTGTAACTCGTGCTGCAGAGCCGCTAGAGGTTCGGGAGGGTGGGGTAAATTTAGTACTCTTCTTCCCATAATATCCCAGACGTGCTCAATGGGTGAAATCTCGGTGACCAAGACAACAAAGCAACTTGATTGTTCTCAAAATGAGCCAAAAAAGGCCTAGCAACATGAGGTCGTGCGTTGTCTTGTTGGGGATGGTCTGAACATAAGGTAAAATATAGGGTTCTATGACCTCCTGGATGTAGCGCGTAGCGGTCATGTTACCTCTAATTAATACCAAAGGCGACCTACTTCTAATAGCAATAGCTCCCTATACCATAACTCCAACTGTGTGGTGCACATGCCTTTCCATAGAAAATTGGGGATCTCCTCTTTCATCACGCCATCTTCTCACCCTTACACGACCACCATGCATACCCAAACAGAATCTGGACCCATCACTGAACACAATTGAATTCTATTTTTGGTCCCAATTTGCTCGTTCTCTACACCACGCTAGACGATAACGTCAGTGCCCAGTGGATATTTTAGAAGTATTAAATGCTTTTAAAATTGATAGAGAATACGTGTGTGATGAACTTGCAACAGAAAATGGACATACAGTTTTGAGCACCGACTATTGTGTATTTAATCCAATTGAACTAATATGGCACCTCCAAGTAAAATCAAATATTAGAAGAAATAATACATTCTCCACATTAAATGCATGTGAAGTAGAATAATTAAAAATGATCGCAAGTAACATTTTTGCAGACAAAAGGAAAAACTGTATACAACTGAGTACTAATATTCAACCCTTAATAATAAGGTTAGATTGAGATAGTGATAGTGACACCAAACTAAATTTAGAGTAAAGTAACATTAAGTTTCCAAACATTGATTATTTTAAAACTTTTCTGAGTACCCATATCACTAATCCACTAATATTTATTTATTATGCTATTGCTAATAAAATAGAATAATATTTTTAAGTGACATTTATTTTCATTTAGTCATAAATGTCTTTTTAATTCAAAATAACAATAAATCAATATGCAAACGGCTATATTTTCATTTATCCATATATATATATATCCATTTATTGTGGTATTGAGAATCAGTATGAAATGCATAAAACATAGAAACTTTAAATACTGATATTTTTAACTTTTGAATTGCAAATTTTTTCTACGTGTTAAGAACGCTATCAGGAATAGATAAATAAATTTTGAAGATTATCTTAAGAACAAGTTTTTTGGGAACGTCTTTAACTAGCAAGTGACCGAACTTTTCTAAAGAATAAACTTTAAAAACGACTTTGTCTAAAGAAAATATCTTTCAATATCGCTCAACTTCCAAACTATTGTGAGATTCCCAAATTAGAATCTTAACTCTAATAACAATTACACTATTTCCAGAGTCAAATAACTCACCAAAATTACTTCAAATATTAATTAACTACAATCAACTCCATAAATGATTCTAGATCTATTTTAATTCCACTAATTGAAAAAATTATTTTTTGTTTGCTTAGGAGAGAAGACGCTTAAAAGAACGATATCCAAGCCTGGCTTTAATATACAAAGATCAGGAGCAGTGCTCTTTAATGCTCAACAATTACGAGGAACTGTTACAATCACGTTCGATATGTGAAGGAAAATGTGCCTTAGGTGAACAATGCCCAACGGGGCTTTGTAGATCCGGCAGTACTCAAAAAAGGAACAGAAGGAGGAATAGTAGGTCGCAATCCGAGATGCGCAGAAGTCCAAGTACCACCAGCACCAGCAGCAATTGCAGTACTAGCAGCACGAGACCCCGATCTAGTCCATCCGGCTTTAGGACTTATACCGGTAAGACAATCTATTTCTTAGTGTCAAAATTAATTCGTATTTGTTTCCCTTCCGTAGTTGGTACACAGTACTATAATGAAGCCTTTGGGTCTCTTTGATAATACATATTAAAAACTTCCTCCAGTATACTTTATAATGGCCAAGTTTGTGAAGAATATAAAAAAAATATGTGTGCCAAACTAAAATAAGTGTGGTATTTATTATCAGTGTTAACAATTTCAGGTTCTGCCCCACCGTCACGATCCGGTTCCAAAGTAGATCTTTCATCTATAGAATCATCAGGAAATCTAACCGCTCCTTCTACACCTCTAGGTAGTCCTCCAGTGTCTCCAAAAAGACGAGGAACGTTACCTGAACGAATGTTATCCATTCCTCTCGCATTAAAAGAGGATGAATTTGACTTATAGCACTAAAAAATGCTTTTTGCGGTTACAATTTTTTATTAATATTAGAGTTAAAGGTCAAAGAAAGACACCGCTTGCAAACAATTGATATTTGTTTCTGTTTGTGAGTGAACTAAGGAATTGTTAAAGTTTAGAGTAAAATAATTATTTTATAGAGTTGCTATTTATACACCAACTAATAATATACACATGACGTAAAACTACTTACGCTTGTATGTCTATTTTCTTGGAATCAAAATAATATTTTAGCGGACTTGCTAGTAATAAGACGAAGTTGGGAAATACATTAGAGCCTTACTAAATGCGTTACAGTTTTTCATTGGCTTTACACCAAATTCAAATAGGTCCGATTAAAAAGAACAGCCATATCTTGTACCTTACGTTTGAAAAAGTGTTGCTGCTAAATTATTTTAGACAAAGAAGTAAACTATTGATGCTGGCTAAATGAATAATGGAATCAAACTGTTGAAGTCCAGAGTGTATATATAAAAAAAATTAGGTGCAAGAAAAATTATCATCAAAATGGTTTGAAAATATGAATTCAGCTTACATTGTGTTTTATCATATCATTGGTACTTCTAATAGCACGTGGCGAGTGTAATAGTTTGACAAAACTGTCAAATGGGTCAATTTATTTATAATATCAGACCACAATGTAATGAATTTGATCTTCCTTTGCAAAGTCCAAGTAAAGGAAAATCCATCCATAAAAATTAGAATAAAAATAGATATAACGCGTGAATAATTTTTTCACCAAATCTAGCTAATTTCATGTAGATATAAATACATTTGGGTAAAGTTCCTTTTCAAGATATTTCGTTGGCCTGCCACTTGCATTCAGAGAACTATTAGTAAATTCCTCAATAGGTGGTTGTTAATCCAAGCAAATTATTACAGAATGGTATTTAAACCCCTAATAATTGTAATTCTTGAAGCGCTTGAGCGTCACTAGTTACTAAATTCCTGGCAGACATTCAAGTACGACCCTGTTGTTCTTTACTTTAAAATGAAGAAAAGATTAACTGATAATACTCTCCAAGCAAATGGTAAGTCAACGAAATATTTTGAAAAGAACTTTACAGAAAATATAGAAAATAATATATATATATCATACAATTACGATAATCAAGGAAAAATAGAAAAATTTTGTTTAGACAAAGATATAGAAATACGAATATATTTTAATGTACCACTTCGAGCAATAAATCGAGTAAATTATATTTTATTACGTCTTAAATGTACTTAATACGTATATAAACATTTAGACGGGCTATATATTGAAAACAGTTGCTCCAGATTTATAAAAATTTCAAAAATGTATACTCCTGATAGCCCAATAAAATTAATTTGCTGCTTCAAAAAATTTTCAGGAAACTATATTTTTTATTCAATGAAGTGTGGTACTACTGTTAAGGAGCTAATTTTTCGTTGGGGATGGCAGTGGACAGTAATGTTTATAGTAACCGGCACCCATTTTCCCCAAGTTAGCTCCTCTGGGAAAATATTTATTAAGGGAATAGGAAATTCTGTGATGTAAAATAATAACAATTATATTTCAAGAGTGTGAGTAAAACAGAACTCAGGAACAAACAATTAAATGATAATTAGGACGGGAACAGTACAACTTTTTGGTGAAGCCACAAGGCAACAGTACCACAAGAAAAAAAGAACAAATAATATAAATTGACTAATACTAAACAAATAAATTCGATTCGATTGTTAGAACAAAATACTTTCCGGTAATTCTGTAATAGATCACTACTATCTGTACCACAGTTACTAGTAATGAAACGTACCAATGGTTCATTGCTCAGAAATGGTATCTCTCTAACTTTTGGTGAATAGCACTAGCTAATTAACTAGACTTTAAAACTGTCTTGAGTTTCGTGAAGAGACTGGAGGCATACTGTACTACTTTTGTTTTAGGGGATGTTTCGTCTTTCCGGCTGGACTAATCGAAATTAAGCCGGTACTTATTTCTAGGTTGAAACGCATTTTATGTTTGGCCTTATTTGTGTTTTATCTTTTGCTTGATTATAAGTATAAAGTTTCATAATAATTGAAGAGAGGACGCAACTTACATAGTGCCTTAGGCGCTAGGAAAAAATTTTACAGAAAGGGGCAGGCATATGAAGACCTGGAAAATTTATGTATAAAAGTTTCTCTACGTAAATGCTAATTATGTTAATAAATTAAAGAGAATTTTGTAGTATGTTAAAATTCTTTCCTGGAAATTACCGGATTTTCATCTAACTCTACTGGGCAATAAGGTTAGTTTAAATATTTGTCTAGAACTGTTCCTTTTGGAATCTTTTCATATTTCCATAATTTATTGAACTGAGTGAGTATTTTTAATGAAAGTCATGTAAAATTGAATATAATTACGTTTGAAATTTTACATGGTAGTCTGAGATTTTTAAAATTGTGATACACGTACCTAAACATAAATATTTCTATATCAAAATTGATGACTTTACTATTGTATTGTTAAAATCGTATCAGAGAGATTTTTTATACGACACTCAGACCATCAAAAATATTGACAATATTTGAAAATATGTAATATTGTGGATTAAATATCAAGCAAAATATTTAATCTTATGAGGAAGGTATTGACAATAATTTATCCGCTTATTATTTAGTATTTATGTCGTTTTTGTCATATTTAAAAGAAGTATCCAAAGAGTAAAATATTCTACTGTTTTGTTTATTGATTCTTCTATAAAAATGCTTCAGTCACTATTTTTTTATATTAATTTTCAACTAAATATTATTGCTCCTATGAACACTAACACTAAAATATTGTTAATATTATTGATGGTCAGAGGGCTGCTACTTATTATCACTAGTTTGTTTTAATTTATTTTTGTAAAAAGCCTCAAATGGGTACAAAAGAATAATTTGTTTATTAAACTTACTACTTTATTTACTTAAACATCAGTAAAACTTTTATCAATAAAATAAAATTAAAAAGTAATTTTAATTTTATATATTTTTTTAATATTTTGAGAGGTTGAAAAATAACCGACAAAAAAATAGCAAAAAATGCCGTTCTTATTTTTTCCCAAAATTGAGAAAATATATATTTTAAAATAATGTCAATTGTCTGTTTAAAATTGTTTATATATATCCACTATTTATTTTTTTATATAATACTTTTTTTAACGCATTAATATTTAATACAGTTTTCAGTAAATAGCATATTGTATTATTGTGAGATGGCATTAATTTTCTTATTATAATAATAGTACGTGTTTAATACGCACAAAAGAGGTATGTGGATTTTGTTGTAAAATTTTTGGGCAAAATGTAAAAAAACTTTAAAAAAAAATACTTTTTAGAAATAAGTTCTTGTAAGAAATCAATTTCTCTAGGGAAATTCCCTACAAAATCATTTTTTTAATAACCGTAGTTAGTTAGATATTAAAAGAATCCAAATAATAACGTCCGAGTTTTAAAAATAAACACCCTGTAGGATATGGGTCTTAGAAATAAGATGCTTTTGTAAAAATTTAAAATTAAGGATTTTAAAAAACAAAAAATGAATGCAATATTTTAATTATAAAAGCAATAACATATAAAAGAAATGAGTTGCTCTTTTCACCCAATTAAGTAAACTTCTTTATATAATTATCAATAAATTTCAACTGTTCAAAATCAGAACTACATTCAAGAATAAGGAAAGCTTCCTAAAATTTTTAAATTAATAATTTTTTATGGAATAGTTGACCTATAGCAGGCAAGTTCATTTCAAAGTTGGAAAATTTCAATTAAGCTACTGTCTTTTAATTAAAGTGGGACAGATATTTATTGTGAATGCTATAAATAAATAGCGAAACCTTGGTCGATTCAATATAACTTAAAAAGTATAATTTATCTTTTCATATTTATTATACCTGAATTTTTATCCTTGTTACAACTTAATTCTATTGGGCAAGAGAATTGAACATGTGGACCAATCATTAAAATATGTATATGTACTAGATGGTTCGTCAATTATGTATGTCGGTTATAAAGAATGATGGGTTTACCATTCACCATTAAAGTAATTCCGTTTCCCAATTAAATATAATATAGTATATATACAACAAAATTTTATACTATAAATCAAATCAATCTTTGTTTCCAAGTTGTAATAGATTTTTAAATTTTGATTTATAGTTAATGAAAAAAAATTGAAAAAATATTGTTGAGATATAAATTAGAGTTAATAGGTAATTCCAAAATATGTTTTGATCGTTCAAAAACTTTATTTTTAAAGAATCGGATGGGAAAAAGCAATTCATTTGTCTAAAAGTGTGTTAGCAATATTGTTGTTTGAAAAGCTTTGAAAAATATACAGAATTTTAGAACACATTATTTGTAGCATATTGTTAATTAGTATATTGTTGATGCCTTGTTCGAAGTTTGGCAAAGATTGCACTGGATATATCAATACAGCACTTTTTATTATAAATTAAGAGATTTTTAAATTTTAACAAATATTTTTTAAACATACCACTTGTTAAAAGCACAAACCTAGTACCAAAACATGTAATCACTTTTGATAGATTTACTCGTATAATTTTTAATGTATGAATTTTTTTATTATTTATGTTAAATATGTACCTATGGTAAATAATTTTTTTTTTGAAAATGTTGATATGTAGTTCTAACACAAGAGATATAATTTCCGGTTATTGATACACAACATGCCCATAAAACAAGTTAAACGTAGTTAGGCCGTTTTAAGTTTACCAATATAAGTTCGAACTATTTTCATTTATTGATCCGTCATCAAACCAAATGTGTTCAATGAAGTAAATATCGAAAAAAAGCTTATAATTTCTTTGAGAAAGTAATTCAGTTCTTGAAAATAAATATTGTTGTAAAGGGAAAATATTGATTGTAGCTAATGACAGTTTTTTTTTATTAAAAGCTGTAATAATAATAATAATACTAGAAGCTGGAGGTACATACTAAGATAAACCGCAATGGTAACTTCAGGAAAATATAAGAAAAAGTAGTAAACTAAAACAGTTTTGTAGAACATGAAAGTACATGATGGTACTTTATATCATTGTATCATTATATTTTTCCATGAATTTATAGCCTAGAGATAAACTAAAATGATTAAGACAGAAACTAGCGGTTTTCAATAAAACGTTTTGTTTATCCATAAATTTTGTCTCGCTATGCAAAAATGTATATCACTTTTACTAGATGGTTCAGTTTATTTTTCAAATTTAAATAACATCTATCTATTCTGAAGAATCATATTTTTTCGAGAGTTCGATTTCAAAAAAATAGGATAAAAATTTAAAAAAGAGTACCTAATGTTTGAAAAATACCTTGCTTAAGATATATGGCAAAAAAGAAATTTATACATATATATTAAAATATGGAAAAATATTAAAAAAAAGAAGGATGTTAAAATTAAAAACTCAATTTTCTTCAATTAGTCGCATATCATTAAAATTGGGTAATAAGAAATTCTTGTCGTTGAAAAAAGTGAATATGATAATTAAATTTAGTGCATCGATTACAGGATGCCATAATCTTTTCTTAGTCTTGTAATGGATATATATATATATATATATTTACTATACATAAAATTTGATACAATACCAATTTCCAACCTTAAGTTAATTTCACGATTGTACAAATTTACTCAAGCAATTACGTTAGCAGAAGATGAAGTAAATTCTTTTTTTCATTATACATCTATTATTAAATAATTATAGAAAAAATATTTTTTTCATAAACACTTCGATATCTACTGAAGGACATATTTTATAATGAATCCTGGTAAACTTAAAATAGACCGACTGTATAGATTTCAATGTTCTTATATAAGTATTTCTAATTATTTCAAAATTATATCACACCATATATTTTCTAAAAACTAAAAATCTAACGAAAGTGAATTTCTGTATTGTATTATTAAAATGTACAAGTTGTTGTGAGTATCTATCACTGTAGTTGAAAAATTATTTACACAAAGATATTTTTACCGATATGTATAAATTCCACCATTTACGAAAAAATCCATATAGATTTTGTTAGTTTAAGATTCAAGGCACTGATTTATAATAAAAGCGATGTAAAATTAATATAAACTGTATTTCTGAGGTCTGATACAAAAAAGTTCACGCAAGTGACATATTGCATTAAGAAAACAGATCTAGATAGAATTGTTTTTACCCGCATATACGTCCCTAATGTTGAAATGAATTTCGACTGTGTACAAAACTTTGCTTTTGCACACTTTTGCCAAGTGTTATGACTATTATGAGTCAAGTAAAATATAATATTAAATCTTATTTTAAGCTTACTGTGCGGTGCTGAAACAGATAGGAACTAAACAGTTTTCAACAATTTAAACCCTCCAGAATTGCAAGAAAATAATTCAATCAGAAAGCTAACAAAATTTAAATATAGATTTCTATTGTTAAAATTGAAGGCGAGTTCTTCATTTAAAAATCCCTAATTCGTAAATTAAACTCAAAAAACAGTTGCCAAGAATTAAGTAGGTATAAATGAAAAAAAAACAAAATATTCCACTGAATCAATTATACTTGCTGTAATTTTGTGAATTTTTTCGTCTCTCTCGGAGTTTGCTAATGGAATGAATTGATTCACTCCTAGAGAATGTTCAAAACATATTTTATAAGAAAAGAAGTTTAATTCCCTTATCGTTTATAAAATTTGTTTTTTGAAAACAAAATATATCATTAATCGTTTACTAGAAAAAAAAATATAATCACGTACTAATTGAAATTCACCAACGTATTTTGTTTCTTGGCAAAAAAATTTAAAACTCTTTTGAGAGCTTCCTTTAAGGGGAGGGCTTTTAAATTGACAACGAAAGGTTGTCATGACAATTTTTTTATGAGGTAACTACCTTTAATTTTGCAGTAAAACCTACATTTAATTTTTTTTAACTTTATTTCTGGATATCCTGTATACAGATCGTCTAATGGAACTTTACTCCTGCGTCCGTAATTTGATAATATAAAACAAATACCCTTGAATTTAACATATGGAATCGGGAAAAAATTAAATTTATTTTTAGTAAAAAAAATTGTTCTTTTCGTGACAAGAACACTGAAGACAAAAAGTTACATAAAAATGACGATGTTTGACAGATCATAGTCTTCATGTTAAAGCTTCAACTTATTTACACCTGATTACCACTTCATTTATATTTCTGGCTGATTATTCCTTTGTTCCTGGTTACTTTAATCGAATTCAAGTGAATTTGAATAAATTCATCGAAGAGGTCCAATGAGTACAAAATCTAAAACCAATATAAATTATAGTGTCTACAATATCTACTTCAACCATACAAACCAAAATTAAACTAGGTGTTAACCGCTTTTATAAATTCTGCACCGTGTATCTACTTTCAATTTTCAGGGTGAATAATGATATTTATGACGCATGGATAAAAATCCGCTGGAAGAGCTGTAGTCAAACACAGATTATAAGATCAGGCACCATAAACTAATAAATAAATTAATTAATATAAAAATCGCAAATTTAAGTATTTTAATATAATCATTTGATTATACACTAATTTTAAAAAACTAACAATCATTTCAAAATAATCTATTTGTGATAAAAAATAAACCTAGCATATTTCAATTATTAGCAAAGGGGTTTGTAGCAAAGATTGACCTAAGGAGGGTTTTGTGTAGGTAATTTAGATCAGAAAGTGTTTCACTCATTCTCAGGTTGAGCAAAAGATATTGTTAATAGATTAAAAATAAGATATAAGTATTGGTCAATTTCCTGGTGTGACCCACTCTGATCTAAATGCAGATATGATTGACAAAATTGAGGAAACAGATAAAAAAATACATTGTTTTCAGATATAATTGTTAAATTGTTATATTTATTATATTTTAACACTAACCCAAGCTAAAGATTTGATTAAATGAGTCGTGTTAGATTTTACGCTGTGTTATACCACCCCCTAATACAGAATACATAGTACCTGAAAAAAGCTCAATGGAATAGAATGGTGGAACTACATCTCGGAAATGTTAGAATGATAAAAAATCAAGAATATGATAAGTAATTATATTTATATTATTTTTTACAAGTTGAAATTGTCTTTACTTACCAATAAATGGATTAGTAAAGGTTTCAATAGTTTTATTTTAAGAATTAATAATCATGAAATTACTTTGAAATTACAATGGTGTGTAAAAATAATTTGAGGTAAAAAAAAATTTTGTATTTATAATACACATTGTCAATTTTTGTGAACTGTAGTAGTGTAGCAAAGTATGTTCTGGCCCGCGCATGCGCAGTGCGCGCGTCCCGCAGTCGAGAGCAGCCATGTTTAGTCCAATCATGTCAAAGTTCCACAAAGTGTTAGTAGATGGCGTTGGTGGCGCCAAAGTTCCACAAAGTGTTAGTAGATGGCGTTGGAGAGCGGCGGCGGCGGCCATTTTTAGTCCAATTATGTTAAAGTTCCAGAAACTGCCACCACTACTAGATGGCACAATGAACGTTACCGAAAGGGCATTAGTGCCTAACTTCGCTGTTATTGGTCCAATTGAATCGCGAAAAAAACAGACATTATCTATGAGTGGCGTAGATGTCAAATTTAAAGAAAAGCATGCGCGATGAACGTTGCCGAAAGGGCACAAAGCGCTTAACTTCGCTGTTATTGGTCCAATTGAATCGCGGAAAAAACAGGCATTATCTATGAGTGACGTAGATGTCAAATTTAAAGAAAAGCATGTGCAATGATGGTTGCCAAAAGGGCACAAAGCGCTTAACTCCGTTATTATTGGTCCAATTGAATCGCGGAAAAACAGGCATTATCTATGAGTGTCGTAGATGTCAAATTTAAAGAAAAAACATGCGCAATGAACGTTGCCATAAGGGCACAAAGCGCTTAACTTCCTTTTATTGGTCCAATTGAATTGAGGAAAAAACAGGCATTATCCACAAGCGACGTAGATGCTAATTTTACGAAAAAAATTGCTTGATCATGATTGGATAATTATGTCACGTGATCTATATCTAGAGGGGGTTATTATATAATATTTTACATTTTATTAATAAAAAAGATATAATTTTTGTCAATAGTGTTATAATATTCCTCCGAAAATTGAGCTTGCTTAAGTTAAGTAAATTTCAAAATCTAAACTTCAAAGTGTTTAATAATAACACAAAATTCTTTTTTTTTCAAACTAAAAATTTTTTAAATACAACCCTGCAATCTACATTTTCTGAAAAAATTTAAAAACAAACTTTTAATAATTTAAAATTTTTTTCAAACTAAAAATTTTTTAAATACGGCCCTGCATTTTCTGAAAAAAATAGAGATACTTTTAACTGTCATACCGGATGAAGCCTCCCAGATAAAAATTAGATAAGACTGAAAACGAGAAAAAATAAAACCACATTTACAGAAAACAAATTCTAGCACAAACATCTACATCCGTTCCCACAGGATGTAGCTTCCTGGATAAAAATTAGATAAGGCTGATAACGGTGAAAAATACAACCACATTTCCACGAAACGAATTTAGTTATCTTCCCACAGATAATGTTGTTGTTTTTCTCGAGTGCTATAAAAGCCGAAGCCGAATCAATCGACAATTCAGTCGTAAAAGTCTCTTCAACAGTGCTGCTGCTGCTACCAGTTAGAATTCAGTGAGCTGTTTCCAGTTGTTTTTTACATTGTGCTGCCAGTTAGTGTTCAGTGAACAGTTTCCAGTTGGAGTTATTGTAAGTACATTTAATGTTAATTTTTTAAAACTTGTTTTTGTACCAGTGCTCTACATTTTTTGTAGTAAATTTCAAAATCTAAACTTCAAAGTGTTAAATAAGTTCATTTTTTAAAAAAACTTTTTTTGTAATTTTAACAGTACAAATTTTTGATTTTTTTTTTTAGTAATTTGTACCAGTGATCTACATTTTTTTGCTGTAAAGCTTCAATCCATCTAAGACTTTTTAAAACTTGTTTTTGTACCAGTGCTCTACATTTTTTGTAGTAAATTTCAAAAATCTAAACTTCAAAGTGTTAAATAAGTTAATTTTTTTTAAAACTATTTTTGCAATTTTAACAGTACAAATTTTTGATTTTTTCAGTAATTTGTACCAGTGCTACACATTTTTTTTTTTTGCTGTTAGCTTCAATCCGGCTAAGACTTTTTTTGGCATCCACATCTTTAAGCTTTTAAAGTAAGTGTTTTTTTCGGTGGTTTTTTCATGCTAGTATTCCATTTTTTTATTATTATTTTAGATGAGTTTTCTTGAAAAATTAAACGAATTTACCTCATCTACAGATACCGAAAACAAGCCCATAATTAAGCTAAAGGACCTGCAACCCAACATCCCAAAGAAAATTTATCGTGTTCAGCTCACCAAATCCAAATTTGGAGGGGAATCCATCCTAGTGGAATTGGAGGAGAACGTCGTCACCTTTCTACCCAAAAGGTCTACCGAAATTTACAAGAACCACATCGACGATCTAAACAAAGGGGGCTTCAGTTTAATTTTTATTGGCCTGCACGAGATATCAAAGAGCTGTGCTCCAAGGACCTTATTCAGAATAGAAAAAAATTAGGTGAGTTCAGTCATGAATTTCGCACTTACGTTTAAAAAAATCGAAGACCTTCTTAAAACAACCAAGCACAATATTTCGACATATTCCAATAAAAACAAATGGCTACAACAAATCAGTACTCACCTCAGAAAATGCTCTTTAGCTGTAAAAAAATTTAATTTCACGGTAGGGCAAAAAAGAAAAATTTACGCCAAAATGGGGCAGTTGAAAAGGTTACGGTGTATTATTAAATTAGCGTCTTCTCATGTAGTAGGGGAGGGCATTAGACAGGGGCGCGGTACTAAAGGGGGCGTTAAATGGGAAGACGTCAACGCGATTTTTAACAATAGAATTAGAACGGGGGTCATTGTAAATTTAAAACATAAAGAGATAAAAGATTTTTTGAAGGCAGCTTTTAATTTATTTAAATTAAAAATTTGTAAAATTTTAAAAAATGATACACCGTCGCTCAAAGTAAATGTCACATTTTGCGGTGATTTTTTAAAAAATGATAGTGATGGCAGGGAAGTAATTGACATTAAATACTTTGGATCCCCAAATTTCGTTGTTGATTTGGGGACGGATTTAGCGCAAGAATATAAAAGCATTGTAGATTTTATTTTAAATAAACTTTCGGAATTTCAAGAAAAAGACAGCGGGTGGGCGTTGTCAAAAATAAATTTATTGGAAGTAGCTATTAACAAATTTGAAATTGGGAACGGTTCATCCTTCATTCCACTGCCAAAAGAAATATTTGTGAAAAAGGCATGCATAAACGTCAAAAATACAGACCTGGCGTGTTTTTACTGGGCCGTAACGAGTTTTTTGTTTCCTGCTAAAAAACACTCTGAATATACATATAATTACCCTCATTATAGTACAGTTTTGAATACAGACGGTTTAGAATTGCCTATGAAACTAACACAAATTTCAAAATTTGAAAAGTTAAATGATATCTCTGTAAACGTTTACGCTTTAGAACTAAATCAAACTAATAAAAGGTCATTTTACGTAGTGGTACCTGCACGTTTAACTAAAAATAAACTGTCAAGTCATGTAAATTTACTTTTAATTCAAGATGAATATTTTCCAAAATTAAACGACTACGAGGCTCCTCCCGTCAACAACGAGGACACTACTACCAACACCATTAAATATCATTATTGTTGGATTAAAAATATGTCTAGACTAGTTTCAAGTCAACTCAGCAAGAGTACACCTAAAAAATTTATTTGCGATAGGTGCTTAAACTATTTTCAAAACGAAAAAAAACTAACGGACCACGAAATTTTATGCATAAACAGCAATGATTGTAAAATTTCTTTCCCCCCATATGATAACGTCGAATTTAAAAATCATGTATACAAGCAGAAATGTCCTTTTGTCGTTTATGCCGATTTCGAGTCAATTTTAGAAAAGTGCGATAAAAAGATATCCCATACAACCACCAAGTATCAGCACCATAAAACATTTAGTGCAGGATTCTACTTAAAATGCAGCTACGATAATCAGATTTCATACTACAATAGTTATAGAGGGGAAGATTGCATGGACTGGTTTGCGAATCAAATGTTAGAAGTCGCGAAATTTATTGAATCTAAATTATTAAATATTGTTCCTATTTGTATGCCTACTGTCGTAGTCGCAAACGGTGTCTGCTGTCACATTTGCGACAATAAGTTTAAAGAAAAAGATGTTATCGTTAAAGACCACGATCATTTTACGGGATTATTTAGAGGTTTCGCACATCAATCGTGCAATCTGAACTTCAAAAAACTATTTGTAGTGCCCATAGTTTTCCATAATCTTAGCGGATACGACAGTCATTTTATTATTAGAGATCTTGCTAAACGTGTACCCTTGAGTGTACTACCTGTGAACATGGAAAAATACATTTCTTTTACACAGTATGAACCAGAAACTAAAATTAAATTTCGCTATATAGACTCCTTTAGATTTTTGGGTACCAGTCTCGATGAGTTGGTGTCTACACTAAAAATAGAAGAGTTGATTACATTAAAAGGGGAATTTGGTAACTTGACTAATGAAACGTTCAAACTGTTGACGAGGAAAGGTGTTTTTCCATACGATTACATTGATAGTATTGATAAGCTAAATGATACCACTAGTCTTCCAGCAATTGAGAGTTTTTACAACAAATTAAATGATTGTCATATTTCCGCGGATGATTACACTCATGCGCAAAATGTTTGGCAAGCTTTCCAAATTCAAAATTTAGGCGAATATGCAGATTTGTATATGCGAACCGACATTCTCCTTCTTTGTGACGTTATGGAAAACTTTCGAACAACTGCTCTGGAAACTTACCAACTAGATCCGGCATGGTACTATACTATGCCCGGATATACTTGGGATTGCATGCTCAAGTACACGAAATGTAAATTACAAATTTTAAAAGATGTTGACATGTTGTTGTTTGTCGAGTCATCAATACGTGGAGGAATATCTGTTTGTTCAAACAGATATTCTGAAGCTAACAATAAATACATGCCTGAATATGATTCTTCTAAACCGTCCAAGTACCTTATGTACTTTGACGTAAACAATTTATATGGGTGGGCAATGTCACAGTTCCTCCCCTACGGGGGGTTTGAATGGGAACCCAATACAAACATCGACATTACTCAGATTCCCGACGATTCACCCGTCGGATACATTTTACAAGTTGATTTAGAGTATCCCGAAAGTTTACATGACGAGCACAAAGATTTCCCATTTTGTCCAGAACACCGTAAACCTCCCGGTGATGGTTCCAAATTGTCCAAATTAATGACCACCCTTTACCCGAAAAAACAATACACTCTGCATTATCGTAATTTAAAACAAGCCCTCGAACACGGGTTAAAATTAACGAAAATTCACAAAGTACTAAAATTCAAACAATCAATTTTAAAAAAACCCAGTTCAAACTCGCTAATAATGCGGTATTTGGTAAGACTATGGAAAACATCAGACTCCATAGGGTAGTGAAATTACTTACTTCTTACGAGGGTCGTTACGGTGCAAAAAATTTGATAGCCAGCCCCCGATTTCATAGTCGAAGAGTTTTTGACGACAAACTCATGGCTATCGAATTAAAGAAGGCTGAACTACTCTTCAACAAACCCCTGTATATCGGCATGGCTATCCTGGACATTTCTAAAACCTGTATGTATGATTTTCACTATAATTTCATGTTACCAACTATGGGGGTGGAAAATTTAAAATTAATGTACACTGACACCGATAGTTTTATTTACGAATTAAATTGCGATGACGTTTACAAAAGTCTTATTGAAGATCATTTAGAAAAATTTGACACTTCAGATTACCCCTCAAATAACGCCTATAAGATTCCTTTAGTAAATAAAAAAATTCCCGGTTTAATGAAGGATGAAGCTAATGGTAAAATTATGACACATTTTGTGGGATTACGATCAAAAATGTATAGTTATAAAGTGCAAGGTGGCAAAGTAGTGAAAAAATCAAAGGGGGTTAAGTCCAATGTCGTAAAAAATAAAATCATATTCGAGGATTACCTAAATTGTTTGCAAAATAATAATAAAAAATATATTACACAACACACTATTCGATCTTATTTGCATGATGTATATAGCATAAGTCAGACTAAAATTGGACTTAGCCCCTATGATGATAAGCGTCAATTACTTCCCCACTCACATGATACCCTTCCGTGGGGGTATAAAAGTTAATTTTTTCTTTTTTTGCCCGACCGTGGAGTTTAACGGGGGAAAGTTTTTCAAAATTTTAATAAATTAAGATGTGATTACTGATTATTAGCTTGCCATAATTTTGAAATATTTATTGAATATGCAGAAATATTGTGCTTGGTTTCGATATGATTTACATGAAAATAAACGAGTGCGATTTTCAGACTGAACTATGTGTACCTAATAAATTATTTATAGTTTTTATGTATTAGTTATATATGTTTGCTTACTGTATTATTTGTAGTTTGCTTGGGTAATAAAAAATAAAATATAAGAAAGAAGTGTTTTATTTCAAAAAACTTGGTACATTTTTTTAATTTGAACAATGATTTAATATATCATTAATTACATCATCTTTATAGTAATACATGTACTCTTGTAGAGCATTTTTTTCTAAACAATTTGGCATAACAGCACAAATTAAAATTAAAGTATTAAATCTACTAGTGGCGTCATCGTCGTCGACACAAATACTATTGAAATTAACAGCAAAATAAGCTCGTGTAGAGTCTATTAAATTACAGTAGAATGTATTAAAGTTCAAGTCTTCTAGCAACGAAATGTAGTTCTTCACCAAATTGCAATTTGCTTCAAGGATGTCGGAAACATCATACTCGTCCAGATAGAACTCTACTCCATGTTTGTTTGCAAGTAGAAACTTGGTATCGTCGTACACTAATTGAGTAACTTTACAAAAGTCTCCACACGGGAAAACTACAGGATCGTATTCGTCAGGAGGTGACGGTAGATTCTCGTGAAAAAAGTCATCGTATCTCTGACGCAACAATTCAATAAACGTAGTCCACTCAAATATACCAAACGAAATTCTTCCGGGTCGAAGTAAAGGTGTTAGCGTTATTGCAGGAGTAAAGGTTCTGGTCGGACTTATTCCGCACAAAAGTGCATAACTTCTTAGGGGAAAGTTCGTTTCCAGTAGATGGTATCGCTCCAATTTAGCAGCATACTCGTATGAAATTAAAGCTTGGTCGATTTCCTCAACACAATCATTAAGCGACACTGCATAAGGTGAAGGAGGTGTTGGCGACGGCGAAGACGACGACGATGCCGAGTCACTTTCAAAAACAATTTCACAAGAACTATAACCACTATCTTGACTACTCATGTTGTCGGTTGGTTGATTTAAATTGCAGGTGCACCACACGACTGAATAAAATGTAGGTTCGCACCCACTTGTATTTATATACCCCCCCACTATGAGGGACAACGATAAGTTTGAAGGTTATTAAAAAAAGGCCCCTTGAATTGCTAAATTTGTTCGTATTTTCCATAAGATTCTATACAAAATCAGTCTTGGATAGACAAAAATTCTATTGTTTAAATGTTTTATTTTGTAAAGTATTATACATTTTATTTCTATGAGTTATATTTAAAACGGGATTAATAATTTTAGCAGCTTCTTCTATTCGGCGTTTAAAACGTAGTTGATTAAGATATCTTGATTCCCAATCACTTGTTTCAACATCTAATGATTCCCATATGTGAACGTGATTGTAATCTTCATTAAAAGTTACTTTCTTCATATCTTTTCTTTAAGAACATCGGGGTATTTGAATATAAGTTCTAGTAATAAACTATATGTAATCGGATGCGCTTGTTTTATAGGCTCCATTGTAGTAAGAGCTGTGTTGATGATATCTTCCTTGTTTTTAACCCTCATTTGTAAAATTTTTAAGGAACCTACAAACTGCTGGCTTTTTAATACTTCAATGTTGTGCGTAATTAAGGGTAAGCATCTCCAGAGCTCGGAAAGGGAAATTGATCCTAACCAGACAGTAGCATGTCCAGTTAATACTTTCAAAACAGTAATGCTTTCAAAATTTTCAAACTGTAACAAAAACCGGCTAACATCTATTGATTCCTCCTTTCCCGCTGTTATAAAATCTTCAATAGTTTCTTTGAAGGATAAAAACTCCTTCCACTCTTTTTCACTAAACACGATACAGTTTCCTTTGTTTGCAGATATTTTCACACACGGAGCAAAATTTAAATCATGCGACAGACTCACTGCGACATATTTCGTATTCGATTTATTCAGGTAGAACCTTTGTTCACCCAAATAGATATTTTTCACTTTTGATTCTTCTGTAAACGGCATGATGACTGCCTGACTAACTTCACCGGAGAAAGTCTTAATATTTATTAGTATGAAAAAAATGGGTGGGGATTCTATATTTCTTAACTCCATAGCACATTCAGTGTGTTAGGCCTGAATGGTATTTAGCTTTCCCATTTTATGGTACAATCACATTTAACGGATTTTTCTATAAATAATCAAAGAATATTTCTTATCAACATTTTTCAATCCGCTTTGACTATTTGTTTAATTTTCATTCAACAACCTTTTTTACTCATAAATTAAAAACCTTTTTTTGTTTTAATATGATTTATTAAGGATATCTAAACATTATTGAATAATTATTTTCACCGTAATTGGTACAGTTGCATTTTGTAAAGACTCCTTCTGACCACGGATTGCTGCAAAATGTTGTAAACTGATTCCCTGTTTTCATTAGATGCTGAACTATTTTGCATGCGTAACCTTTTCTTCTGTGTTTGCCAAATGTATATATATAATTTAATATTCTGGGAACATCATGTTGTCCTAATGGATCGAAATCACATCTTGATAATAAGGCGAACGCTGCAACTTCATCACCGATGTAGAGGATGTAACAAGATATTCTAGTTTCTTGACTCCATTGTTCAATTAAAAGATATTTTACAGGTAAACGCAATATTTTATTTACAGCTCTTTTACCTATAAGAAATTCAATTTTTTCCATCTCGATTGTTTAGGACCGAACGACTTGTGTTAATTGTACTCTCTGTTTTATTTCGTTACCACATATACAAATGGAAAGATAAAAAAGTGAGTGGGGGTCTAATAATCACGGTATGTTCACGTGAAAAGGGGCTTTTTCGCGATGTTTTAAGAAATACTCGTTCTCAATAAAATACGTGTTTCTAGGTTATCACTTCATTCGCGGTTTTGATAATTTCGTATTGTTTTTAAGTTTTCAAAATTCAACATGGCTGCGCTCGTGGGCGAGTTCATTATTACAAGAGGGGGTGACACGTGTAACAGCACGTCTGTGAAAAGTCTTATGCAATAATTTTATAAGTTGCACAAATTAGCCATTTGCATAACTGTGGCGCTAGATAATCCGGTTTTACAAAGGAGCATCTCACATAAAATTTTATTTACACTTTATTTAACTATATTACATTGGTAATAATAACTTGTAGTGTATCTCTAAAAAATAGGTTAAACATTTGACGTTCACGTGGCGTAAAACGTGAGGTGCGTGACGTAAAACGTGAGGTGCGTGGCGTAAAACGTGAGGTGCGTGACATAAAACGTGAGGTGCGTGACGTAAAACGTGAGGTGCGTGACGTAAAACGTGAGGTGCGTGACGTAAAACGTGAGGTGCGTGACGTAAAACGTGAGGTGCGTGACGTAAAACGTGAGGTGCGTGACGTAAAACGTGAGGTGCGTGACGTAAAACGTGAGGTGCGTGACGTAAAACGTGAGGTGCGTGACGTAAAACGTGAGGTGCGTGACGTAAAACGTGAGGTGCGTGACGTAAAACGTGACGTGTGTGACGTTTACGTGACGTGTGTGACGTTTTTGATGTTTTACGTGGCGTTTACGTGACCTTTTTGACTTCATCCTGTATGGTAATTAAAAGTCTCTCTATCTCTCTTTTTAAAAAATTTATAAGAATAAATGCAAAATATATATACGTACACATTTCTTACATTTTCATTTATATACAACATGTGTGTTGGTAAAGTACTTGTACTGCTTCTCTTAACAGCCCACGCAAATTCTGCGAACGTTACTCTAGAATATTTTGTATCATTTTTGCAACGGTTTGGCTACATTAATCAAAATGAAGTCGTAGGTGATAGCCTTAAAAATGTGTTAGCAAATTTTCAAGAAAAATATAATCTACCTGTGGATGGAACTCTGAACGCTGCCACTATTCAATTAATTAATAAACCTAGATGTACTGTTGGTGAAAATTCATTTACAACGATATCAAGATGGCAAAATAAAACGAGTTTGCGATGGTATTTTCCTCAAGCCCGTTCGGAACATCTTTTAACAGCTCAAAAGGCTTTTGCAATATGGTAACGTGATTCCAATTTCAATTTTCAACTAGTTCAATTTCCAACACCGAAACCCGATATTACTATAACCGTTGTACCCAAAAAACATAATTTTCGAGAAAGCTGTACAGGTCACCATCGATGTCCACAAAACTTTGATGGGCCTGGGAAAATATTGGCTCACGCACATTTTCCTAGTGCTAATGGATGTATTGAAATTCATATGGATACTAGCGAACAATGGTATTTTAGGGATGATGATAATAATGTTCCTGATGGTCAAGTAAGCTTTCTTATGGTGTTGGTACATGAAATCGGTCACACCCTTGGGTTAGGGCATAGTGAAGTAGAGTCTGCAATTATGTTTCCATGGTATCAGCAAAAGTTAACTCCTCTAGATGAAGATGATAAGAATGCATTAGAATTCTTGTATGGTCCACGACGACGACGAACGCCGACAACAACGACAACGACAACGAGTACAATTTATCCTCCAACCACTCGAAAACACATTTCTTCTTCTTCTTCTTCTGTTAAGGCGCCGATGACTGTTTCGCTTCAATACAAAAATTTATGTAATATTAAATCACCTGATTTCATGTTTCTTGCAACAGCTCCAACGTTTCCTAATTATCGATTGTACGTCGGATTTAATACATCTTTGTGGAAATTTGATTTAAATAGTATGCTCATACCTTCAAGTCCTGAGCCGTTAAGTAATTATCTACCCAATGAACTTAAGACTTCCTCGACCCCATTTTCTCACATTTTTCAAAATTCAGCGGGGGATTTAATAACGTTTGGTAATCGAAAATGTTATGTAGCCTCATTTCCAAATTTAAATATTCAAAATGATTATTATTTACCTGTGCCCTCAGATGCTTATATTAATGCGTTATTTCAATCAAATAGTGGTAGAACTTTTGTTTTCTATAACAACGTTTCCTATGTAGAATACAATAATGATCCTGGAGAAATAATTAGTCGTGGACGTATAACCGATCAATTTCCCGGTATACCGATGGACTTGACATCAGCGTTTAGATATATAGATGGTTTCATTTACTTTTTCAACAAAAACTTAAACGTATATTACAAATATAGTGAATATACGAAAAAAGTTGTTGAAGCTGGACAATTTAGTTGGAATCTATTTAACATACCCTGTCCCAGCGTAGGGTTAAAAGAACAATTGAAAACCTTATTGACAAAAATTATATCTTTTTATGAATAAAATGTACCAAGTAAATTGAATATAATAAAAAAAATAATTAAACGCTTCGTTCTTTATTATATACTCTTTCAGCACAATTTTTTTGTTTTTCTTCGAAAAATATTACACATGGTGAAATGAAATTTTTTTTGATTTTTAATAAATGATATGAAAAATTTTTGAGTTTTAATGAAACACCTTTTGCATATTTTTAGTTGTTTATTGCAACATTACATGAGGATCGAAACCTTCTTTGAATACATTTATAAAGAAATTTTAGTAACAAAATACATATAGCAGATAACGTGAGGCACGATATTGTAAATGTCTTGCTAATTTCACCATTTAATTGTCCATCCATGGCGTCACCGGCACCTGAAGAACTGGTGTTGGTTGAATTCGTCTTAAGGGGTAACAGCAACATAGTACTTTTTTCGGTATTCTTGTATTGTCCAAATTTAAATCGCCCAACTGCTTTATAACGTTTTCTTTGTCTTCGTACAGTTTAATATCTTTACGAAGTTGCTTGAGTCTTTCTTCAAATTTAAGGACTTTTCCCCAAATATGTTTGTCCTTAAGGGGTAACAGCAACATAGTACTTTTTTCGGTATTCTTGTATTGTCCAAATTTAAATCGCCCAACTGCTTTATAACGTTTTCTTTGTCTTCGTACAGTTTAATATCTTTACGAAGTTGCTTGAGTCTTTCTTCAAATTTAAGGACTTTTCCCCAAATATGTTTGTCCTTAAGGGGTAACAGCAACATAGTACTTTTTTCGGTATTCTTGTATTGTCCAAATTTAAATCGCCCAACTGCTTTATAACGTTTTCTTTGTCTTCGTACAGTTTAATATCTTTACGAAGTTGCTTGAGTCTTTCTTCAAATTTAAGGACTTTTCCCCAAATATGTTTGTCTTGACGACGCATGTCTTAAAGCACTAATCCCTTACAGCGTTATTAATAAATATTATATAATAACCCCCTCTAGATATAGATCACGTGACATAATTATCCAATCATGATCAAGCAATTTTTTCGTAAAATTAGCATCTACGTTGCTTGTGGATAATGCCTGTTTTTTTCCTCAATTCAATTGGATTAATAACAACGAAGATAAACGCTTTGTGTCCTTATGGCCACGTTCATTGCGCATGTTTTTCTTTAAATTTGACATCTACGGCACTTATAGATAATACCTACCTTTTTCATAATTAAATTGGACCAATAATAATGAAGTTAAACGCTAATGCCTTTATGACAACGTTCATTGCGCATGCTTTTCTTTAAATTTAGCGTCTATGTCCCCTTTACATGATATCTGTCTTTTTCGTCATTCAATTGGACCAATAATAATGAAGTTAAGCGCTTTGTGCCCTTATGACAACGTTCATTGCGCATGTTTTTTCTTTAAATTTGACATCTACGTTACTTATAGATAATGTCTGTTTTTTTCCTCAATTCAATTGGACCAATAACAACAAAGTTAAGCGCTTTGTGCCCTTATGGCAACGTTCATTGCGCATGCTTTTCTTTACATCTAAGTCTAAACGACTTTTATACATTTCCGTAAATCAAAAATCAATTGCGTGATCAACATTTTTCAAGTACAGAAGATGAAGTTGAATTTGACATCTACGTTACTTATAGATAATGTCTGTTTTTTCCGCGATTCAATTGGACCAATAACAACAAAGTTAAGCGCTTTGTGCCCTTATGGCAACGTTCATTGCGCATGCTTTTCTTTACATTGGACATCTACGTCACTTATAGATAATGCCTGTTTTTTCCTCAATTCAATTGGACCAATAACAACGAAGTTAAGCGCTTTGTGCCCTTATGGCCACGCTCATTGCGCATGTTTTTTCTTTAAATTTGACATCTACGTCACTCATAGATAATGCCTGTTTTTTCCGCGATTCAATTGGACCAATAACAAGGAAGTTAAGCACTAATGCCCTTTCGGCAACGTTCATTGCGCATGCTTTTCTTTAAATTTGACATCTACGTCACTCATAGATAATGCCTGTTTTTTCCGCGATTCAATTGGACCAATAACAAGGAAGTTAAGCACTAATGCCCTTTCGGCAACGTTCATTGCGCATGTTTTTCTTTAAATTTGACATATACGTCACTTATAGATAATGCCTGTTTTTTCCGCGATTCAATTGGACCAATAACAGCGAAGTTAAGCGCTTTGTGCCCTTATGGCAACATGTGACAGATGCCAGATGACAGGTGACTTCTTCTTTTTTTGGCTGAACTGCCAACTCGTTCAAGACCAGTATTTCTAGTGACAGGTGACAGATGACTTCTTCTTTTTTGGCTGAACTGCCAACACGTTCAAGACCAGTATTTCTAGTGACAGGTCACAGATGAGAGGTGACAGATGGCCGGTGACAGGTGACTTCTTCTTTTTTGGCTGAACTGCCAACACGTTCAAGACCAGTATTTCTAGTGACAGGTGACAGATGCCAGATGACAGGTGACTTCTTCTTTTTTGGCTGAACTGCCAACTCGTTCAAGACCAGTATTCTAACGCCACCTAGTGACAGTTTCTGGAACTTTGGCACCATTGACGCCCTCTAGTGACAGTTTCTAGAACTTTGGCACCACTGACGCCCTCTAGTGGCAGTTTTGGGAAATTTGGCGCCATCTGGTGACAGATGACATGTGACAGATGAAAGGTGACATAGCGCTTTAAATTTGACATCTACGCCACTTATAGATAATGCCTGTTTTTTCCGCGATTCAATTGGACCAATAACAGCGAAGTTAAGCGCTTTGTGCCCTTTCGGCAACGTTCATTGCGCATGTTTTTCTTTAAATTTGACATCTACGCCACTCATAGATAATGCCTGTCTTTTCCGCGATTCAATTGGACCAATAGCAGCAAAGTTAAGCGCTTTGTGCCCTTATGGCCACGCTCATTGCGCATGTTTTTCTTTAAATTTGACATCTACGCCACTCATAGATAATGCCTGTCTTTTCCGCGATTCAATTGGACCAATAGCAGCAAAGTTAAGCGCTTTGTGCCCTTATGGCAACCATCATTGCGCATGTTTTTTCTTTAAATTTGACATCTACGTTACTTATAGATAATGCCTGTTTTTTCCGCGATTCAATTGGACCAATAACAAGGAAGTTAGGCACTAATGCCATTTCGGCAACGTTCATTGCGCCATCTAGTAGTGGTGGCAGTTTCTGGAACTTCAGCATAATTGGACTAAAAATGGCCGCCGCCGCCGCCGCTCTCCAACGCCATCTACTAACACTTTGTGGAACTTTGGCGCCACCAACGCCATCTACTAACACTTTGTGGAACTTTGACATGATTGGACTAAACATGGCTGCTCTCGACTGCGGGACGCGCGCACTGCGCATGCGCGGGCCAGAACATACTTTGCTACACTACTAACTGTGTTATTATTATACAGACGGTATGAGCCAAAACGAATAAATTCCCTATTTTGATACTTGTTTGACTTGGTTTGACTGTAGTGTATTCACGCTTTATTGGTTGCACTAATGAGAGGGTATGTCAAATGACAATCATTGAAAAAGGCATTGAAAGAAATTAATGAGGAAAAAAATAATTTGGAAAATATCAATTTTAATAAATACAAGTAAATTATAATTACAATACTTAATGTAAATATGCGTACACATACTCGTGCAATCGTACTCAACAATTTGAAAAGAAAAGGTCAAGGTATTGACGAACATCGCCATGGAATTGCGGTTGCGCTGCATCATGTTGGAACCATATGTCCGCTCGTATTTGTGGATTTCTTCTGCTGCATTACAAAGAATGAGCCAACGATATGATCTCCTTAGATTCCTGCTCAAACATTCACCTTCTCAGGTTTTTGGTAATACGTCCCTCTTATCCAGTGAGGATTTTCTGTGCTCTAATAGCGGCCATTCTGACGATCGACATGTCCTTAGAGGGTAACCTTTGATTCATCCGAAAACAAAACATTTTCTCTTCGTATGATTTTGTTGTCTATACATAGTCACTGAGTTAGAAGTGCCCTATTAGGATGCATTTTATTCTCCCTTTGTATTCGTGCAAGGGAGGAGTGACTAATATTTTGCACTAATATAAACATGAGATCAGCTTTTGATCGTCGTCCAAAGATGCACCGTGTTTCTTAATTTGTCGTATAATGTTAGTCAAATACACCATCCTTGCCCTAAATCTAAATTGACAAAAATTTCAAATTTGCTTTCTGCTGACTTTCAAATTGACTTTGACACTACTTTAAAGGAAGATACATAAACATTGATAGAAATAACCATGTTAAAATAGCGCGAGAAAAACTACTAAAGTGTGTATTGAATAAAAAACATTCTTTGCTACCATTCATTTATCTATCTCTGTATATGTTGGAATACTACTGTTACAACTATGTCGAGCTCACGCAAGAAATGGAACTCGTACGAGAAATTAAGAAACAGAGAGCTTTTCTGGTCAGCGAAACAAAATTAGACATTATTGTTAAATTAGAGAAAGACCCCAATGTATTGACTAGACAAGCCAATGTTGAACAATGCCAAACACCACTTTTATTCAAGACAGGCTGCTTCTAGGATGTCCAGGGGAATATTTCGAGCATCTCTAATTGTAATTGCAATTTGTTTGTGTTTATTAAAATTGATACTTTCGAAATTATTTTTTTCCTCGTTAGTTACGAATTTATCTCAATTTTTAGAACTCACAATTTTTTTCTTAACAGAAGTACTCCAAGGTAACGTGTAATATGGTTAGGGACATAGTAAGACATATTTAACGTAGTATTTTCAAATAAAATCTATGGAGCTTGAGAATGTTAGATTAGCTGGCGTTATCTTAGACCTGAACTCCATCTAGGTCTTAGCACTGCCTTATAAGTAAATAGTTTTATTAAAACCCAGTATTCTGGGGATAAGTTTTTTGACAATATTTTAGTTAATGACAAAATTTATTACATTCTCAATGTATTTATTTTTAATTAAATTCAACAATATTTTTATTAGTAATTTCAAAGTAAACTTTATAGATGTAATTTTAAGAATAATTTCTCGAAAACGCTTAATTTTACGCAGTTAAATGAACTATAACTTTTCTTAAAATATACAAAGTATATCGTATAACATAATCGACCGAAAAAATAACGGATTACGTATAAAAAGATGCGTGTGAATTTCCTATTTCAAGATATACGAAACCCTTTGTTAGCTCGCAAAATTTCTAAAATGCTATTAATTTTAACGTCAAAAGCGCATCTATACACCTACTAAGTAAATTAAATACCCTATATCTTTTTAGAACATAATATTAGACGTTATTTAGGAAAATATTTAAATGTCAAACCTCTAAAGTCTGTAGAAGTTGAAGCTCCCTTTTCGAACTTGGATTTAAGTAACTCATCGTTATGTTTTGATGTTCTAGCATTCTTAGAAATGCTATCCCATAAAAATACCCCTTGTGTGTTTTAATAAAACAAAATAATATCAATAAGTTTTTAGAGAAATTACAATATGTGGTTTCAAAGAAATACGTTTAAGATAGTTCAATATAAAGTTTATTTACAAGAATAAAGAACAAAGTTCATTTATAAGAATAGCAATGAAATTATTTTATATGTTTTATTAATATATCCTTATGGCACTATACAAATAATACACTACATAAATATAACTAGAAAATGGTAACTATGTTTCAATACAATTATTTAACTAAATAAAGTTGTACAAATATTTTTTATAACTGCTAATTTTATTGTAAAATTTTACCTATACATGTACTGTAAGTGGAAAAATCACTACGATGGGTTAAAAAGATTTAAAAAACTAAAAACTAATATATAATAGATATAGAAGATGATGCTGGAGAAGGAACGCCATATGACCGCGGGATAGATGACATCAGTAATTCAATAAAAGATAGATATAATTATATAGAAAACTTTAACCATGATTTTCTCAAAACGACTTTTTTCATGAAAAATATAGTTTCATTTTCACTTTTTTTTTATCGAAAATTGCTGTAGTTAAGCCAGTGTGTATCCATTTTCTTCAATTTTTAAAATCACTATTTTTTGAAGTTACTTAAACTAATAAAAACATAATATTTGATAACTATGCAATTTTTCTATATATTTCAATAACAATGTGCCTAAAGATAATTCAATCCAAAAATAATTTATTATACAGTAAAAAAATTACAAAAATTGGCAATTTTTCAACCATCCACAGTGTTGTTCCTCCTCCTAATTGTTAAGTATTATTTTTTTATTTAATATACATTAAATAAAAAATTTACAATATATAGATCAAGTTACTTCGTAATTCGACATATGTACGTTTATACGTTGCATTAAGAGATAATAAAAAAGTTTTATATGAAAATTATTATTATTAAAAAGACTTAGGCTCCATGTTTTAAAAATAATTTGAAATATACAGGCCGCTTCACACGATCATAGTTTTACTAATAGAATATCCTGTTTATTATTTTAAATTTGAAGACAGCTCACTTTAGCTATAAGGTTTTACTAAGTTATAAAGGGTACTTTGAAAGATATCGTCACTTAAATGTGAAAAGAAATCGACACCCTGTATTATTTAAATCAGACGTTAGAGGGTTAATCTCTTATTGCAAAAGAGTTTTCCATATAGTACAGTTTTGCCATTGATAAAATTTTTGGTTAATATTTTGATATTGTAGCGTTTATAATATAAAAAAATTATACATAACAAAGGAATAAAGTGACTTAATCCCTCTAATTGGACTCGAGTACCATTTTTATTTCTACAGATTAAAAAATTGTTTTTCTAGCAGTCCAGCTCTACTTCAATGGAAAAATAAGTAGGAAGTTGGCTAATAAACAATTTTATTCTTGTAAATTAGAGTTTGAATAATCAATATCTACTTTTTCGATTTTCAGAAATAAACGAACACATTATCTGCCCTAAAATTTCTCAACACGACTGTAAGACACTAAACACCAATTGTTATAAAAAATTATGGAAAGACATTCAGTGTACTCGCCTGAAATTTACAAAGTGTTAAGAGTTGAAGGTTGGTTGTAGTAATAGCAGTAATCCTGTTCTTCAGTAGGCACTTGAAGTCAAGCATATTTGTAAGAAGACAAAGTAAAGAATATAAGCCTAAACCTAAGAAAGGGGATGTCTATAACTATTGTTAAGTACAAGACCACTGGATTTATCAGTGTTCACATTGGATTGCTGATTGAAAAAGTGATAGTACAGGAAATTGTTCCACTGAGGGACCTTATTCAAGACAGATATGCAACAAAGAATCAAAACAGATGTAAATGTTGTTGAAAATGAATCAATGTTGCAGTTACCTTGAGAGGTGGGGTCGCCAGGACAAACGGTATGTAAAGGCCGTGTTGCAGAAGGAAATGAGCATAAAATTTCCATTGTGAACGGAGTTACTTGCTACTGCCACTTACATCCTAAACAGAACTGGGAAATCGACAAAAGAAAGGGTAAGCCTTTATGAGTTGTGGATGAATATGAAACCCAGAAAAAAGTATTTACGTATTATTGGGTCCTTCTGCTATGTTCATGTTCCAGTCCAAAAACGCCAAAAAATGGATAAAAGGTTATTAAGGGATATTTAATTGGTTATGATGGCAATGAAAAAATAGAGTATGGATTAAACAAGAAAATAGGATACTTCTGAACAGAGATGTCACATACAATGAAATTCCAGGGCAATGTGAACGCATAGAAATACCATTGAAAGATATAGAATGTACAAATGAGGGAAAGCAATCTACCCATGAAATGGTTGTAATTCTACCAGAAACAGAAGATATATCAGGTCTGCTGAAAAAGAAACTAGTTTAGATACTGAATTCAAAGAAGATTTTGAGAAACCGCATGTACCCTCTTGCTGTACCTAGACTAGAGTGTATAAGGTTCTTGGGCTATTCCCAAAAATCTAAGAATAAGGGAAAGTGTTGCAGTCTTTTGTATTACATTTTTAAGTATTCATAGAATTAGCTGACTGATGAATTTTTGAAGTGTTTTTGACGTAATCTAAAGACTTAAAAAACGTCCTAATAAAAATGTTTTACTTATAAATAACTACAATAATTATATGATCTAAGTAACCCATTTGACAAAAAATGGTCTTTTGCATTAGTAAATTTAAAAAAATCTCTTTCACAAGTAGAAATACTAAATTTTTACTAAATACACAGGATGAAATGTACTTGTTGCCGAAGGTAATTTATGCAAACTTTTCAAAACCAATATGATATAAATGTAGTAATCACTCTTTTTATTTAAATCTTCACAGAGAATGGAAAAGCGACACGATTACAAAGTTCTGTATTGTGCTCAATAAAACGAAAATTGCAAAGAGGATTTTAGGTGAAGGTCAAACTGAAAATACAGTTGTTACCAATGATAATTCTACTAATGATTTACAAATCATTAACATAAATAAAAATCCTCAAACATTTTCAATTCAAACTCCTTCCACTTAATACGAATGAACTTTTATAATGCGTCAGGGTGTACTTTCACTTTTATATAACAAATAACAAGTTTTGTATTAGCTGTTATTTTTAATAATAAAATGAGATAAGTTATAACATCTCCATTTTTTTATTATAAATGTTTACGGTTGGCAATAAAAGTTTGAATGTACCACCTGAGTAAATTGTTTTTATCGCACTTTTCTGAGTTTGTACTTAATAACTAATACCGAATCCATTGCTTAAATTTAAAAAAGAGGTTTTTTTAACTTTTAGTTTATAAAATGCAAAAAAATAGGGACCTCTTAAACCCTTGAGATGATGTTATACTCAGTTAAAATCCTCTGGCAACAAATTTGTATGATTAAATAGGTTATTTCAGTTCCTTGTTTATATAAGATACTATTAAAATACAGTAATATTAATAAATTAAAATCATAGTTGTTTCATACAACCATCTCATTTATCAAAAATGTACTGCTTATAAATTTAATTTTATTCTGTAATAATAATAAATATGACTTAAGACTAGAAAATACTCAAAATATAAATAATTATTGTCTTAAATACTATAAGTTTGGTAAATATTAGATCCATGGAATGTTTTCCATTTCATAGATCATTTTTGGCTTTGTTACGTGCCAGGTACAATAAAATTGAAATGATCTATCAACTAACCATATTCAGATTGCACTGAAATGCTGAAGTTTCCAGGTTGTATTGTTGTTCCATGGTACCAAACCCTGGTGTCTACCAACACTAACAATACATTAAAATTAAAAAAAATATTAGATCATTTTAAATGACACTAAATAAAAGGAAATTTTACTAACCAGCATCTCCAGGTTCTACAGCAAATTCTAGTGAATTGCATACATTCTCACATTCTGGTGGAGGATATAAATGCCAAACTTTTGTTCCTTTTAATTGAGCCTGCCACATTAGACGATTTATAAAGTCAAGCTTAAAATACATAAAATAAACAAATGATAAGCTCAACATTAGCAAGTGGTTGTTCATTAATTATACTAGTATAAAAATATATTTTAACTTTAAATAATTAGACTTTATTTTTCACAATTAAAATTATCATTTCAGAAAAAACTTCCAAATGCATAAACTGTTTAGGGATGGACGAATTATCAAAAATAAGTTAGATAGTTAAATATTTTTAAAAAGGCATTATACTTTCTTCAGATTATAAAAAAGGTGTTATTAATTTTAACAACCTTTCCATAAACCATTTTTGTCCTACAAAATCGATTAAACGAGCTACTTAATTTTTACAAATATGGCAAATAATTAATCTGTAGAAGAACTTTGATTTAGATTAAAAGATGAGAAAAAGGAAGTAGCTCCATGTGAAATTTTCACATAAAATACGAACCAAAAATGTTCATAATTTGTAAATCCATATTATTATTAAGATTAATTTCAATGCGTTTGGTAGTTTTTTAAGCTTTATGAAAATGTAACAACATATATTTTTTTAACTTAAAGAGCTAAGAATAACATTAGACCAATAACTCAACTTACTTATAGTATTTTCACAGTTTTCTTGTACATTATTACTAACTTTATTAGAAAATAATTGTGATGAGCTATAAGAATATATTATTAATTTTATTTGAAACAAACTTATTACTGGTACTAAAATCCAAAAATAAAGACAAGAACTAATAAAAAATGAGTTGACGTATATCAGTAAAATTTAATAATTTTCCAAGGCTTTACCAATAGTACAAATGTTCTAAATTTCAAACTTTGTTTTTTCCTATTTGTTTCAGTCAAAATATCCATTGATATAATTTACTCTGAATCATTAAAAAAAGATAAAGCAATAACATACATTATAATTTTTTTTAATATAAAATATTACAACTATAAAAAGATTCCATTAAAACTTACATGTAATGTAGCACCATCATCATATCCCATAAAAATATACTCTTTTGACGGAATTTCACTATCTCCTGGCAAAAAATATGGTTTAGGGTAATGATTTCTCATTTCCTCTAAAATAGCAGGATGACAATTACCCCTAAAAGAGTTTTGACAATGTACTTAGTTTTACCAAATTGTAAACACACAAAAAAATACTTACCATCCCACGTACCAAGATTTTTCAAGAGGATTGTTTATGGATCTCTCCTTACTCATTGAAAAAACATCTCTTATAGATATAAAATCAGACTTAAAATGCAAAAATTGGCATTCTTCATCAACACTTCTAATTGAGCCATCAATTTTATTGTATAAATCTTGAAAGTATCCTAAAGAAAATATATGCATGGCAGGCCAATCCATAAAGGCCCCTTTTATCACAATTGGTTTTGAATCATAACTATATGGCAGAAAACTTTCCTTAGTTACATTTGGCAGTATTATAGGTTTAGATACATTCATACAGAAGTTGCAGTCTGATATTGGACGAGTGGCCTCCCAAATAAAGTAATTGTTAGGCAATAAGCATCTTATTCCAAATATATAATTTACAATTATTGTAACATATCCTTGATTGAAAAAAATGCTAATCAACAATGCAAGAATAGATATAATTAAAAATTTTTGTGAAGAAGATATTTTAAATGTGTAATGTTCCAAATCGTCAAGTGTACACCCCAAAGATACATATGTTTTGCTAAGGTTATAAAAAGACCTTTTTAAATGTAGAATATTCTTTTCTTTACAATTATATGTACTCATTTTGTAATTTCATTTTGATAGTGCAATTCGTTCATTTATTTATTTATATATGGTAATGACATAATAACCAAAGAACACCGCTCTCTCCTGTAATGTCATTGTCTATGTCAAATAAAACTTGGGTGTGTACTGATATAACGTATATCATCATCCTTATATGCATTATTATTAAAGTTTAGTGAAACCGCCTTATCTAACCACATTCCAGTGTTTCCTTTCTGATTTTATTATGTTTAATAATCCCGTCTTTTTTAACATTTTTACATGTGACTTGAGCAAATAAAACTGCCATTGGCATTTGTAAACAGTAAAGCCGAATAGCCCTGGCAGCAAAGGCCTCAAAATTAAAGATTAAGAATAAGAATTGTTACCAATTGTAACCAGTAGGGAAGTACTAATGGTTAACAATTTTTATTAAAAATACTCTTATTTATTCTCTTCTGTGTTCCACAAACAAGAGAGAAAGTATTCAAATTCTAATTTTAAAAGTTCCCAATGCTTTATTTAAAAAATCAAAATAAAGTTTAAACATCTATAAAGATGGTGAATGAATATATATGGATTATTAGGCACTTATTTTTCATTTTTATCTAGAACTTCCTGTTAATTCAAATTCTTAAAGTGTTAAAAGTGCTTTCTGTTTATTTTGGCTTTTTTTGAGACTACTTTCTGTAAGCAAATATAATTTGTCTCTCAGTAGGGATTTGAAATTTCGTTACAAAATGAAAGATTGCATTGATTATTTTATAAAAAAACCTGTTTTAGTAATATATAAAATATTTTCCACAAATTGGAGCATTATCTAAATACTCTTCTTTGATAACATTAACTTAATTTCCCAACAATCTATTATTAAACCCTATAGCTGATACGCTTTAATTAAGACGTTGGGTATGATACAAAATCGAGCGCTACCCCTAAATGCTCTACTTTTACACTCGTACCGATTGTTAGCATTTAAAAGAATTCACATTTTTTTGTTTACATTTACACTGACGTTTAGGATTATGAATGATGGAGTTATCTCTCCTCTCAAGTCATCTGTCATGACGTCAACTTTAAATGACCATTGTTATTTTATCACTTGTTGCTTTTGGGTTATGAAACACTTCGTCGTATATAAAATACATACAATAATAAATTATTATGAGAAGTAAACTACTACATGATAACATAAGATAACAATTTTATGAAATCCGACAATAAGCGATCCAACGAGAATATCCATCCTCTCATTCTAATGTTGACTACTTAATTGAAATATGAGTCATTCTTATCAACAATGCAATGCAATACTACATTTGAAAAACTTCGTTGTTTGCACATTCGTGAATTTCTGTTTCTTTGTTACAAAGTGTATCTGTGATATTTGATCAATCTGTTACTTTATATCATATACATGGTTGGATAGTTTGTGAAATGGATAGTCCACTACCAACGCCACGTCTAAAAGATTTAAAAAAACCAGTTCCTACTCCAAGAAGAAGTATTATTAGAAGTAATTTAGAGAATATTTCCGAAAGTGCCAATAATTCAACTGTTGAAAATAAAAAAAGTTTACCAAGAGACTACCATAATGATGCTAATCCAACAGATGAAAATATAAGTTCACCGGGAGAACACCATACTGCTTCAAACCTTTTCAATTTCGTTATTTACAACCAATCAAATGAAGAAAATGATAAAACAGACACCTCACAATCTTGTAATAATGTTACTGAAGAAAACATTAATACTTTAACTAAGCGTGTAAGTTGCAATAATTTTTTTTCTGGTTATAAATTAAGTTTAAATTCGTACTTATGGTTTTTTTATAATTTTCATCCACATTTCTAAATTTTATTTAAAAAAATATTTAATGTATCTTTCTCTTGTAAAGCTATCTGCCCTTTCTCAAAATTTGATGTTTTTGTAAATTAATTGATTTACAAACATTGAAAATAAATATTCTACAGTTCTGAATAATAAAGCCTAGTAAATCGAAACTGGTGCCTCTTTGGACATGGGTTACTTACTTTTGTAATGATGTAATAGTAGAAATATGTAAGCTACACAGTCTTATATTTTTCAAATTATATTTTTTCTTTCTAAAAAGAGAAGAGACCAAAGTTTTTCAAGCGGCCCTTAGAAAAACTATAATTTATAACCATGGTTGATGAAATAAAGTGTCTTTCAAAGGCATCAAATAACGATTAATTTTTCTAAAAATATTCACCTTATAGAATTAGGGGTTTTATTAAACTTACAGTAATTTTTTTTTCTTTGGGACCTATTTAGCACATAATTTTATTGAAATCCAATGTTCTTTTTTCCAAAAAAGCTTGATGGAATTTCCTTTATATTTATTTTTACAATTGATGACAAAATATATTGTATAAACATTTATTACATTTTGTCATTAATATTGAAAAACATTTTAATATTTTATTTTTATGGTATAGCTTCATAGTTCTCATTCTTGCGAATATTGTCTAAGATAAGCATATATTGCATTTTTAAAATGCATTGATAATTGTAATAAATAATTTACAAAACTGGAAGAAGCTAATAATAGATGGTATTTACAGTTTAAAAAAACTAAAAGATAGAAAATATTTTATATATTTTGCATTATAGATCATTGAATCTCTTTATATACATATTTGTCCCTATCTGTCGATATTTTAGTTTTATATTTCTACTACGGAAACAATTGGAAAAAAGTAAATGATTGTAAAATTTGGGGCTCTTAAATGACACTATCATCATCCAGAAATATATTATAAAAATATCTATGTAGGTATCATACAGGTAATTATAGATATTGATATCTCAAGTGTCATAATCGGTTCCATTCTAAAACTATTTAGTGTTTGTTATACCCCATTTAAATAAAGAAATATCATTTGAAAATTCTGATATAAAAAATATAAATTTTTAAATATCGAAATATTTTTATTAAAGTAGATATATTTTTGAATGGTGATAGAGTATCTAATTTTACAAAAATTCAAACGTTCCTCTAGGAAAAATATCGGCTGCGATGTGTGACTTCAGATCGAGCACATACCACATTAATTTATTTAAAGAATTCGCTTAAGAAGGGAGCACCTTTTTTTTGTTTAGGGACCGATTTATCACCTAATTTTAGAACAATAAAATTTTTGTTTTTCCAAAGATGAGGTGCAGTTCGATTGATATGCATATGACACTATGATAGCCCTGTTTGCTTAGAAACTGAGATCGTTTTTGTCGGTAAATTCTCGTGTAAGCTAAACAGATTTGATGAATTTCAACCAATTTTAAAATGTTTGGGATTCATACATTTCAAAATGCAAGTTTACAATTGTTTCAAGTGGAATGCACTGTGTTTGCTGTAATTTAATGTTTTTAATAGTTTAAACCACGTTTCATAAGTAAAAATGAGAATAATTATATCGGCTGGCGGAATAATTAGGAAACAATTAATAAATAGAACTAGTAAATAACACGCAAGAGAATTATTAACATTTTAATTAGAATTTAGAAACAGACTGAAGAGTTAAGAACTTGGCTTAACTAAACTTTGAATACTACTATAAACAAGTTAAATTACTTGAATCAAATGGCCTAAATGTCTACCGCTTGGAAACCTTCTCCAATTGTTAACTACGTTAATGGGTTGTTCTACAATTAGGTTTTTTCTCTGCGTGCAAGAAAATATGTGCTATTTCATTAAGTTGAGTTATCTATTGTATTTGTATTGCATTGCATATAGAGATAGCTGCTTTTACAGGTGATTGCAGTCTTTATTGCCCCAACGTTGATATATAGTTTTCTTAATAGCTGTTGTACAAAATTTCCGATTGTATCGTTCCCCAAAAATAAAAATCCATGCGGTAGGATCTGGTGATCTTGGCTTCACAAATAGGTCCTCTTCGTTTATAGTTAGTTGCAAAATATAATAATTGGACTTCCCAAATCCCCAAAGAACGGCAGCGATTTCGATAGTATGACATTAAAACCATTTCGAATAGGCAATATTAAGCCTTATGTTACTTGTACATTCGTCAGACTTTCAGTAGAAATTTCTGCTGCATTGGTACGCTTTCGTCATGTTTAGTACTATTTGTAACAGGGTTGTATTACTGCTTAATACCGGATAATCTTCGACAATAGTGCTATCGTAATCGCGTTAAGATATTATTGTATTTTTGAATTTGATTCAGAAAGTGAAGAATATATTCCCGAATTTGATCTCAGGGCGCCTGAAATAAACAAACGTAAACGTACCCATCTCTTGGTTGAGACTAAACAAATGGTTTTAAATATATATAATAGTAAGTACCTATTATCTTATTATATTTTAATTCAATTCCAAAAATAAATAGTCTTATTATAAATTTGGATGATAGTGATAGTGATAGTGATAGCGAGCTTAATTCTTTGTAATTTCTTATTCTTATAATGACTGTTTCAACCCTCACTTTGTTTATATATATTCTTATTTTTAATCAATAAAATTTTAAAATTTAATAGTATTGCATTTATAATAACAAATAACTAAATTAACAAAAATGATAAATAATAAATAATTCTTTAGGATTTATTTATATTCATTCTTATTATTCACAATCCTAATGCCTACCCTGCCCATGAAGAGCTTATCGAGGGATTTGGAAAGTCCATTTCTTATATTTTGCAACGGACAATACGATCAGGCATGAAACCTTCAGTTTGTCGTAACTGCTTAACTCTTGAACCATTTAAAAAGCATTAAAACTGTTTTAATCATCTTCTGCTAAAAAAACTAGAGCAAAAAGCGCATCAAATACACTACTCAAAACAATTATCGCATATTTTGAAAACCCTGTACAAAAGACTTTATTCATAAAACTGGTAAACTAAGATTTTTAGTACTAAAAACATAGATCTTTTTTATGCAAATTCCGGCAGATATGGGTTTTTATATTGTTCTTTATCATTTATTCTGATGTTTTTCTGTATAACTACAAAATGCTAAAACCTTTACTTATCAATGGCACGAGTATTCGATTAGTTCGATTAGACTTTCGCACGAAATTATTAATTGGATGAAATTAGAGTTATGGACGATAACAACAGACGTCTTACTAGACATTTAACAGATGCTGAAGCACAAACGGCTGTTACTCTGTCAGCTGAGGGTTACAATCAAGTCCGAATAGCGCAAATTTTAAATGTTACCCAGTCGTCAGTAAGTAGAGTGTTAAGGCGGTACAGGGAGACTCAGGCATTTTCAAGACGTCCTGGCCAAGGCCGTAATAGGGTCACACTCACAACTGCAGCGCAGGATCGATTTTTGCTTTTGCAAACTTTAAGAAACCGTTCAACTACAGCTAGGAACTTACAAAATGCCCTAAGAAGAACTTACCAGGTTAGGATCAGTGATCAAACGGTTAGAAACAGATTGAGAGAATCTGACTTAAGACCAAGACGACCAGCAACGGGACCACGACTCACGAGGCAACACCGCGTACGCAGATTAGCCTTCGCCAGAGAACACCTGAACTGGAGAGCAGCTGATTGGCACACGGTCTTGTTCACCGACGAGTCCAGATTTACTCTCTCAACAAATGACCGTCGTGTAAGGGTGTATAGAAGGCCTGGAACCCGATTTGTACAGGGCAACATTCGTCAGTTGGATGCATACGGTGGAGGAGGCATTATGGTTTGGGGAGGAATAAACTTTCGTGGACGCACTGATCTCCATATTGTACAAAACGGTACTTTGAATGCTGAAAGGTACATTAATGATATCCTTCAAGAGTATGTGATTCCTTTTGCCCCATTTATAGGCGATAATTTCATATTAATGCATGATAATGCCCGTCCTCCCACAGCACGCATTGTGACGAGGTTCTTGCAAGACACCGATATTAATATCATGGATTGGCCAGCAAGGTCACCTGACTTAAATCCAATTGAACATATGTGGGATGCACTTGGAAGAGCCGTTAGAGGAAGATTAAATCCACCTGAAACTTTGGAACAATTGTCTGAAGCTCTTATAGAGGAATGGGATAGAATTCCCGAAGCTTATGTTCAAAATTTAATTTTAAGTATGGGCAGGCGTTGCAGGGCAGTTGTAAGAGCTAGAGGGGGTAATACTGAATATTAATTAATGTTTTGTAGTGTAAAATTCATTATGGTCGGACAGTAATGTTAATTTTGTTCTTTGGTTTTAATGCAAATAAAACACTAAAAAATTAAAAGTTGCCTTATTTCGTTACATTTTATGTAAATTTTGCAACACTTCGTAAAATCCCTTAAAACATGTCCTTATTCGATAAAAAATATATAAATCAATGTTATTTTTATTTGATGATTAAATATAGACATTTGAGAAAATATGCGATAATTGTTTTGAGTAGTGTAGTATTGTGATTTGGCGTATAAGTGGTTCAAGACTCAAGAAGTTACCTTCTCATTGAATCGGTTTTCAACGTGCGATAATAGAAAACCATTTGTTTATATTTTTTAAAGTCAACTAGAAAAAGTCGCTTTTTGGGATCTGTACGGTAATTACCGGTCATGAACAACGACCTAAGAGCTCATTGTATCTACTACATTAAATTAATAATGATTAAATTTCATTGATAAAGCCATCCAAAAAGTCATTTATGAAAAAAGAATATTACACAAAATAGACAGTAAAGAAATTAATTAATTGATGGTATAATATATGGGGTACTCCTTTTGAATCATTCAATCAAATCAAAAATATTTTATTGTATAAGGAAATGATCTCATTGAAAAATCTGTGGTGATGATAAATGAATTTTAAAAAAATCACCTATGTTACGTTAGCCTTAAATTGCCCAGTTTTTCTTATCCAAACCGACAAAAAATGAAGTCATTATAGTATTCTTTTTTTATATACAAACTATTTATGGAAGCGGTGATCACCATTTTTTATCAATAAAATTTCTCCACATGTAGAAGGTAAACTAAATTTCCCACATTTATGGAAATTAGAAAGACGTTATTTTTTGTATAACGAAAATAATATTATTTATTTTTCATCAAAAAGAACTTCGCCGGCAGAAAGTACACTAAAAGTATCAATGCAAAAACAAACAAATTAGCAAATGGTTTTTTATTCACTGTAAATTAGTGATTTCTGGGTAAGCATAGATCACGGAATAGGAACAGAAATTAATTATATTAACTGTTATGTGCAGAACACATATGTATATCATTCTTAAATACATTAATACTCTAAATAATTTCTCAAAATTTTGTTTATATCGGTTAGTAAGTTTTTGAGATAACGTTGAAAAAATGGAAACGTTCAACCCCCTTCAAAGGGTGTATCCTTATTGTACATTTTCTGGCATTGCATTAAGCAAACTGCTATTATTTTTTGTCGTATTATTATCCCTAGAGAGTTGGTCAGGTCTTTATGAAAATACCATTTTCCATCTGTCTGGTATTATCAGATACTGAAACCTAGGTAGACTTGAATATTATTAAAACTCTTTAGAATACTGTGGAAATTCAAGATAAGTATTATTTATCTTTCCATATTTATTATAAATAATTTCCATAAAGTAAGAGTTGAAACAATTAATTTAATAGTAGAAAGTTGTTTTTTCAGGGATTTGTGAATAGAGGCTCTAGGGTAGTAGTCTGTATTTAAAGTCATTTCCTCCCTGTGGAGTCTCCAATACGTACATTTCTTTAAATTTGAAACCATACTTTTTTAAATGCTTCTGGTTTCAACTACCACACGGTTTAACCAAGGTTTGTTGCTAAGTCAACCATTAACAAGAAAAATATTTTTATTATGTCCCCATTTCCATCCGGCCACTAAATTGGTTAAAATTTGCATAATATGAATATGGATAAGAACTATAAATTTAAGGAAGAATTATATGAAGTGGTTTTATTATAACGATCTGAAAACTTTTTTTCTCACTTGTGTTGTGAGTCTGGCAAGATATTGACCAACAATTTGTTGATAAACCTGCAACGTGAAATTTACATAATGTGATTTAAAGCTGTTAACTATTGATGATAAATGTGTATTGTATATGACTTTTAGATAAGATAAAGTATAGATTAGTCCTAGTTTATTTATTAACTAAGTGTTCATTTTGATACAATAATTTAACTAACTTTTAGTAAACGGTTAAGGCGATATTCCAAACGTAAACTTTGAGTCCACTTTATTAGAATAATCAACAATTTTTGTTATCATATGCACTTTTAAGATACCATTTTTTGACCTTTTGAAAAATTATAGGTTTAAATTTAGATGGATTATGTAATAAAAATGATTTTGTGAGTACAGGTTGATTTTGTTAATGTCATTTATCTGATGAATGGCTATATTATAGTGCCTTGTTTTAAATTTATGTAGAATTACATATCCTAGACAAAAAATTGCTATGAGTAAAAGAAAATGTGATTATACAAATCAGAAGTATACGATGAAAACATTATGGGTCAAAGAGTGATCCTTGGGATACTCCCGATTTAATAAATTTACTTATATAATTGAAACCAAATTAAATTTAGCAGTTAAGGGATGATTATATAGGCGATCGGAGGATCTGCTAAACTTCACTAAAGTACTTGCTTCTTTTTCATCCAGACCTTGAATTATACCATAGCAGAAATTAACTAAAAAAATTGTACTAAATTCTTTCTAAAAGCCTAATTTAGTTGAAGGCATTAAATAATCCTTTCAGATGGTCGTATATTTGTATGTAAGCAGCTCGTTCCTAAATTTGAAATAGTATTGTAAGCATGCTTATAGGCTTAAATTTGCTGCATCAGAATTAACTATTTTTATTAAGAGTTTACCAAAATGGCAACGGATTGTTTAATAGTTTTATCAGGTAGTCTGTACAATATTCCCAATTAATAAGTAGGAATTGGCATTTTGAAATTAAGTCACATGCGTTCAACATAAAGACAAGTAGAGCTGGTTAAGATGAATATTTTCGGTTCATTGGGTCAATGACATGACCCAATCAAATAATTTACCCAAACAAGAATGGACCATATTGTTATCATATAGTCAGTAAAAACTAGTTGATACCCGAAATATAGTTATTTCAGAAAGTGGGCAATATAGATTTCCTCACAAGTAATTTAAAATTAGCGATTTATAGAAAAGTTACACCATTAGGTTAGTGTTATGTTTTTAAAATGTATGCTAGGGGAGGATTTCAAAAAGCCGATTCTGCTAACCCTCATCGGGTTGGAGCTGTTATAATAAATCCGTTTGTTAAACAATTCGATATAAATATTAGAAGTAAGACATATTTATCCTTTTTATAAATATAAACGGCGACAAAATATAATATATGTATTTTCTTACATTTTATGTATAAAAGGGCATATAGTAAATCATGTTATTTCTCAAAGATTACTGTTATGATATTAAGAAGATTCTTTCCGAATGTTATACAGTTATTAGAAAATCCCAATCTAGATTATAACTATTCCTTTTTTAATCTCTTTAAAATAAAAAATATACGTTAAGACTTATCAGTTTTTTTCACTTTTTAGCTGAACCAAAGAAGTTCAATATAATCACAATCATTTGTGTGCAGTTAAAAATAGAGCAGCAGGGTGCACTATAAAGCATAAAGATTTATTTGTGCTTTCAATTTTAATTCATCTAGATCATTTAGTCAACTTTGATAAACTTGACTCTTTAAGTATACCCATAAAAAAGGCTAATAGAATCAAATCTGCAGACCGTGGTGTCCATCTGATAGATTCTTAACTCTTTCTAAAGAAACAACAAATCATTTCTATTTGGAAATAGCTTACTCAGTTGGGACAAGAGATATCCCTGAAGAAATTCTAGGTATCGAGGAACAGTTAAGTTTTAGTCAAAAAATTATGGCCTTATAATCGGAGTGTTTATTATAATCCGGCAAAAATTCCTTTTTGGATATTGTCATCTATACTTCTCCATCCAATAGGGTTTTTGACTTCAGGAATTATTTTTTTTTCTAACCATTTTATCAATTTTACTAATTGTTGATTGAGAAACAAACGGGTTCTTGATTGAAATATTTAACTTTAATTAAATCACGATCTTCTGTCGGAGTCCTTATTTTATCTCCTTAGCCATTAATAATTAAAATTTCGATTAGGCAATTTTATATAAGTGTCTTTACTAGATTATATTAGTTAAATATTTTTATTTTATAAGTTCAAAACAGTTCACTGATAATATATCAACTAATTTCAAATTAAAGTGCCTCACTATTATCAGTTAATATGTTTTCTTTTCTGAAACACTAAAAACAGTAGAAGATACTTTTTTTATTTATTTTATTCCAACTGGCAGCCCTCACCGTAATTTAGTTTAATAAATGAGTATTTATTATATTTACATTTTACCTCAATAAATACGTTATTTAGGTTAACCCTATGCAAATAAAAATTCTAGTAATTATGCTGTCGGATAGACGATTCAGAGAACTTTTTTCGAAACAGCGAACTTATTTTATATATACAGGGTGTTTCATTTGGAAAAGGCCTAACTTGAACTGTAGATGAGTGTCGCTTTGGTAGTTCCAAATAACCTATATTTAATGGTCTTCCATCCTTTATAACTGAGATAAAGGGTGTTTTATCAATTTGGCCTATTCCTTTCAGAGCTCATAATTTCCGAATTACTCTCTATATTATTTTGATATTTGGTACGCGTAATCAATATTATCTGGAACATCTACCAAAGGAAAATTCAGGACCGGCTCAACTAAAAATTAAAAAAATCGTCTATACAAAGAAATTACACCCAGTTTATCGATTTTTTTTTAAATTGCTTTTAATAATTCGAAAGAGCAGAAAAAACTGAATCTACTCATCTACTTTTTGTTTTTCCGCGGACAATTCTAATACCAAAATTTTATCTTCAAAGTAATATTTATGAACTTTATGAGACTTTTGTTAATTTTTTGTTTGAAATAAAAATACTTATCTAGAGAAGCATCCCAAGAATCGAATTTATTTTTACAAATACAGATCACTGGAAAATATGGCCACTTAGGACAAAACTATTTAATATTAATTTTATAAAAAATTGGTTAATATTATATATTTAGTCCAAAAGGTAAACTAAAATCATTGAACTTCCCAGATTTAATTGTTCATTCAGTACTATACATTGAGAATATTGTAGATATATCTTGATTATCCAAGAAATCAAGTTCCTGAATCTTTCTCTTTTATGAAGGACTTCTACTGTTGTTTACATTTTTTCCTTAAGTGCAGGTTTGTGTTGAATGTCAATTAGGTGTTTTGTAACGTGCCTTATTTTGTATATATCTATTATTTTTTAATTTAAAAGATATTACAGAAGATGTCTGAGATATAATTTTTGATATTTTCTTTGAAATATCTTCAAAATATGTAATAGTTCTGTGTGAATCCTTTTCTTTAGGTTGTTTCGGAAATATAAGGTTTTCCTCCTTTTTATTGATCAATCTATTTATTAGATGTAATGGAAAATGATTAGAGGAAGCGATTTGTTTTGTAATATTAATTTCCCTTTAAAAATCAGCTCCGCTCATTGTACTGAAATAGCTCTATATATCATTCAATTATAAGCTGCTAATTTATGTAACATGGAATTATTTCAGTTATAAGGGATAGTCATATTTAGCCAATGGCCAATTATTTGACAAAGCCAACAAACCTCTTAAGAATTTGCATAGGTAAAACTGTTGGATGCTGAAATATCACGCCCTAACGATTATTTTTAGTATTAAATTTAACAGCTTTAAAATTATTCTCATTAACAGTTATTACAACTATCAACTAAGGCACTTAAAGTATACTATTTAAATTGTTAAATTGCCAGATTTGTCTGAGCTCACCTTTCTAGCTGCTAAAATCAAAAACATTGAAAAGCAGATCGGACAATAATACCAAGCAGTGCCTATGTTTACGAAAAATTGTAAATTATGGAATGTTCACTTCTGCAGTATATATACAGGGTGAGTTCCATTGACGCGACAGCCTATTACGTATAGACGGTTGCATTTTTAAAGTTTTTGTCTAGAATCTGTAGGTTAATTTTTTTGACGTAAGTAATGTAAGAAAGTTTATCTCATTCTTTTATATAATACAAACCACAAAATTCCTTAAGAAAAATATAACATTGATACGTCGCACTTTTTGGAATCTATAGTATGTTTCAGTGAATATTGACCACTTATCCATCCCGTATGAAAAAGGGGTAATTTTGGATGGAAAGGGTGATAAATGTGAGTTATTACGTCATAGTTTTTTAAAACTAATGAAAATATTGTTTTTTCTAGCTCGCCTACGACATATAATTATTAAAATGCGTGTATTACATTTCCATCGACTCCCTAGTTGAAAATATTAATTAAATTTATTTTTATAAAATTTGAAAGTAACAAATGAACAAAAAAATAGAATCTAAAGTAATGATAGCGTTATCGTCAATTCATCAAACGTTCAAGTTCAAACAATTTGCAAAGGCACAGATAATCAATAGACCAATATTTTTAACTTTAGCAGTATTATTGTTTTGGTGGAAAACCTAGTAGCCGTAAAATGGTATCAGGTACTAGAGTGCGGTAAATAAGATTTGAGATACGGCGATATGTTATTACCGGACTCGTACGTTGTATAATTTAAAAGTATCCGAATACCGAAAACAGGTTGTCTGGTATACGGATACACACTTACAAATTTGGTCACCGATTCGGATACTGGATTCAAAATGTGACAAATACCCAGATACATTAAAGTATCTGAATACCGTATTCGGATACAGAGGCATCCAGATACTACCTAACTCGTTGAAGCTCTTGTTTAATTTATCGATATGTAGTCACTAATACTTCTAATCTGGGAATCTCCATGTTATTTTTGGATTTTTTGCTCTGTTTCGTATTACTAATAATCATATTTATTTTTGCTGTTAAGTTGTTGTCTTAGCTGTTGTATTTATTTTTTCGGGCATAGTATGTATGCCAACTATCCTCGAAGATTTGTCTGTCATAAATTAATTTCAAATGAATAAGATTAATTAAAAAAGAACTGGTATTGATCAAATTGTTGATTATTAAGATAGGCAACTTTTATCTGTTTTAAACTACATTGTAATTCTTATAGTTTCCCAAATAGAAATACCGTGAATATAAACTTTCTACACTCCTGTATATAATTCTAACTAGTCTTTCATTCTAGGTAAGCTCGGCTTCTAAGAAAGTGGCTGATGACATCCACCAATTAGTGCAAGATAGAAAAAGAGCAGTAATAGAAGGAACCAGGCAAAGCGTTCGAAGGCTTGCAAGACGGTTTAGTTCAAGTTCTCAAGAACAAGAACAAAATGTCCCTCAAGAATCCGATTCGTCAAAGGGAGATGAGGATAGTATCAGCCTCTTTAGTTCAATTACTTTCAGCTCTCCGTTGTCGACAACGGAAAATATTTATAACAACGTAGATAACGACACTCCTTCGTCGTCGTCAGAAGAAAATTTAATTTGTCTTCCACCTCCTAGACATCCCCCTCCGCCACCTCCAGATGAGTCTTTATATGATGAGCCTCTCTCAAATACATCTAGTAATAATTCAGGAAACTTTGCAAATTCTAAGAATAAACCTGAGAATTACGAAAGTATTTTCCCAGTTTATACACCTTCCAGTGATACCAGCAATATAGAAAAAAATAAATTTTCATCGAAACTAATTTCTTCCAGTGAAAAAACCAAATATTTGTCAAGATCGGACTCCTGGAATTTCTACGATATTGTGACTTCAAAAGATAGTACAATTAAATTAGATAAAATGCTAGAGACTGAGCCTGAGATTGCGCCATCTATTTTTGATGTTAACTCAAATATCGAAAATCAATCAAGTATTAGTAGTTCAGAAAGATCATCCAATCCAAGAAAAAGTGCTTATGAAAACCACGAAATCCCTGTTAAACCGCCTGTAAGACCACCACGTCCCTCCAAAAGTGTCATATTGCAATTTGATCCGTTAAATGCACAAGAAAAAACGGGTAAGTACTTTTTTATTATTTTAATATAGTTGCATCATGGGTAAGTTTACTATATAAAACTCTAACTTTGAGACTATAGTATATCCATAAATAAAATACTTACACGAGAAAAATACAGTATTTGATAAACTCGGCCAGCAGACATGAATATTTGTGAAAATTCTAGCCATGGAGAAAAATTAAACGAATTTTTTCCTTTTGGTACTCTTCGATTTTATATTGTGAAAATTATAATTGGCTAAAAAATAGTGTAAGTTCAAATAATAACGGGAACACTAACGTTAGAGCTGCAATATGTAAACTTATATCTCAGCATTAAACACATTGATATAAATTTATCAATGAAATATTTTGACTAAAAAATACATATATGTAGAGATGTTAACGTTTTTATATTTTTATATTTTTAATATTGCGAACCACACTTTAGGAATTAATGGCCAAGTAACAAATTTAAATTGCTTTTTTTTCATTGACAAACTATTCTTAGTTCTTTTAAAACTTTTTAAATGTATTATAGGTTCTTCTCAAGGACAAAATGATATCAAATTATTGGAAGAACTACTACAAGGAGATCTTTATGGTAATATCTCAAACGCCCATACTATTGACGATTGGAGCATATCGAACGAATCTGAAACAGAAGATGTGATAAGTCCACCTACACCACCAATTAGAGTTGATTCACTTCCTGAAGAAGAACAAGACGCCGATAAAATGGTACAAAAGTCTAGGTCCAATTGGTTTACAGACAACAACTTATCGAGGCAAAATTCGGTCCTTGAAAAAAAACCAAGTTGGTTCAGACAAGTTAAAGAAGTTTTAGAAAAAGCACCAGACGTCGTTAGAGGTATAAGAAATAAGGATAATGTGGTCGAAAGAGCAAGTATTACTGTCAACAAGTTTGTTCAGAAGAGAGGAATGTTGTACAAAGTACAGAGTGGACCCGTAGAAGATTTATTTGGAGAATATAGTGGTAGATGGTGTATATTAGAAAACTCCAGCTTGTTATGTTATTCTGATAACACTTGCCAACATTTAAAGGAACATTTTCCCGGCCAAAATATTTTAAGCATCCAGTTACTTCAAGATAAAAAATACAATTACAGGTGTGTAAATAATTTTATATTTGACCTTTCGTTAATGTGCGGTTTATGAATTCATTTTTCGCCTCAATTTTCTTTACATCTTGCAAACCCAAATTAACACTTAATATCTACTATCTTTTGCGTCAACGATATTCTAAGCCACATTGTTTTTTTAAAACCCATAAAAACGGTTTGGTGGTCTGTTTTACTAAATATAATAATATTTATTTACTATATAACTCATTATACCTACTTTACATACACACAGGTAAAAATTTGTAAAAAAAATTCATAGTCAAAAAATATTAACACTATTTTACAATATAACAAAAAGAACATAATGACAATATTATAAGTAAACATTTAATATATTTCAGGTTTGTTCTCCTTTCCCATCCTTGTCAATTAGACCTCTGAAATTTAATTTAAAATAGCAAATAACAGTTACTGTTTGAACACATCAAACGCCTTATTAATATAATATTAAAACCCCATATTTTATTACATCTAATAGAGTGATGTTCAATAGTATGAATCCTGCTCTGAAACCAGACTGGACTATTGGTAGAGCGGAGCGCTTTTAGTTAAAATTTTATTGACCCTTCTAAAATTTTAGTAAGTAAGTAAATAAGTAAGTAAGTAATAAGATGGAACACTTTCAGCTCAGTGGAATAATGAGTTTTTAGAATAAGATACTAACCCTTTTTTCAAAAATAAAAAAAATGGAAACCAAATTTCAATATCTTAGTAAAATGGCGAAATATGTATCGGTTTCTAAATATGATTATCAAAAAGTAATATTTCACCAGCCAAGACAACCTTCGTCATAAAACCGACACAAGGGCGACCTTCTTACTTCGTCATTTCTATTTCTTACTCATTGAGATGAATAGGGAGACTCGCACCATTTTCTTGCTTTTGTTTGTATTAAATGGGTAAAATTAGAAGAAAGTATTTAATCATTTATAGTATTCTGTGGTACATAACCCTAAGAAGTTAAGAGTCATTACCAAAAACATGTGCTTAATATTTAAATTATTATTCTGTGCGACCTGCTGTTAGTGAAATTTTTACCGTAGGTATGATAATGATGATTTGTATTGCTTTGAATTAAATACAACTGGAAAAACAAGAGGTGGTCATATTTACGGTACGAGAAATATTTCTGAGAGAAGGGTATGGATACAGTTAATAAGTGAATCGCTTACAAGTAGATTTTCTACAAAGTTAACCACCAACATTTGTAGAATGGGATGGGCATATGTTCGAGAAGGTATTTATTGAATTTTTTATTATCACGTATCATTTTTTTTACTCATATTCATGTAAATATTGCTTGATCAGAGTTCAAATAAAAAAAATCCGTTTTGAAATAACTCAATGTTTTGTTCTACTGATTTGATTGATGAATAATAATTGCCTATGTATTATGAATCCAAAACGAACTAGTTTCGTCAGTCTAGTTGGATACGATGTTTGGCTATCATAAGCGCAACGTTCTTGAGGTCGCTTGGGGCAAAGAAAATTTTCCAAACTTCTTTCCACGTTCCAGAGATGGAACAAATCCTAGAATATAAGAAGATTGAACTAAAATTCTGACGAATCTACTGATTAGATTCTTTGTTGCATTGGGAACACAGAAGTTGAACTCTTGTAAATTATTCCAACTAAAAAACCTTTAACTTTCTGATTTTTATCAGTCTGAATTAATTTTGTTAAGGATAATAATAGTGGTATAGATCATACGACAATATTCTATAAAACATGTTTAAAATGATTCCTTTATCATTCTGCTAAATTAATTTTATTTGCTACAGCGTAAGAGAAAATTTTTATTTTGTATTTTCGTCTGAAAATCGTTTGAAGATTGAAGGTTATCTTTTAACGTGAGATAAGCCAAGACTCACCATAGCGGTCATTGGTCAACTGTCCACACTTTACTCTATAGTGGTCTAGAATAACTTCCATTATGTGAACTTTCTTCATTGTCCTTTCCATTACTATATAAAAAGATTTCTTCATTTGACAAACATAAATCTTTATCATAATGTTATCACTTTAGATCATGAGTATCTATGCTAAAGGGTTAGATACACTATTACCTAAGTGATTTATTGAGCTCCTTTCTTTTATTGTGCTTACTGAGGATAATATCTTAATCGTCATAATCCTATTTTTCTATAAAATTTTAAGAACGCATTTGAACCCTTTTTTTCTTGCGGTCTGGGCTGATCGGGTATTTCGTTTCACTCAACTTAAAGATTCTATTGTTTTTTGGTATTTCAGGCCACTTAAGAGTCTATTACAAATAATACGAATTTTTGCAAGGAATAATCTTGGTAATTCTTCAATTCTTTCGTAGTTATTTGGTTCCAAGTGTATGCACCCCTGTTCCTCTACCAACTTTTGGCTCCTTTTTTGACATTTTGTAAACTTATTAATAAAACTATTTTTCTTTGTTTTTACTTGAAGCGTGTATCAAATTTGTTGATCACTTCTTCTCTGACTTTTTTGTAGATTGTTCTTTTCGTACCAGTCAGTACAGAGGTATGAGGTTTCAAATTTTTTCTTGTGTGGAACATCTCACTATTAATGTATTCAATCTATGAATTTTAGAGAGATTATTTCACTACTTGTTAATGTCACTGTTGCTATCTACCAGCTTTTTCCTCCAATATTTCTACATTCCAGGGTTTTTTCGGCTTGATTATTATCTCCTTATGTTTGTTCCAAGAGAGCCTATTATCCAAAAGATGATTTTACTGGGAGGTATTTTTTCTTGTAAAGGCATAGTTTTGTTGGAATTAATACTGACCCCGACTGACACCATTTTTTTTTGTAATTCAGTCCACCTTGTACTAAGCCGCAAAGGATGTTTTCAAAGTTACTCCTCATGAGTAACCATGCCATCTGAGTAGCCTTAAAAGTATATGCCGAAGTCATTTTGTCCGTCAAATGTTCTTCTGTGTGAGAATTCGTATTAATGGGAATAAACCTCCCTCTTGCAGATCTAATTAAGAAGATGATATATCATAGCTTAAACGTCGTTAGAGTTGTTTTTTAGTTCATCAATATCTATATAAGATTTAAAATGTACGAGAGTAACTGATTGTTGTTAGTATCTATATAATTATTATTAGGTGTAAGTGGAAAATGGGTTGGTGCATGGATAGTGTTAAGCCAAAGAGAATTCTGTTACGCCATAGACCGTGAGTCTGTAAAGACGATGGATTTGAGAAAAGCCAGGTGTATTGTCTTACAACCTTACGTAGATACAGAAAACAATCCTCGAACAAACGACAGAGGTCCAAATATGCTCATAGATAGCCCGGATGTGGTTCTGTATTTACGTATGTGGACTTCAAGGGAAACTAAGGTAAAGAAATCATGCATTGGTTGTTAAATTCTGTATTTTAACTACATAAATAACTTAAAGTTGGAACTTCTGAAAAAGATCCATCTTGAAAATCTATCTTGTGTATGCATATACAGCTGTCTTACACCTAGGTGCAATTAAATGTTAACTTTTCTTTATTTAAGTGTATAATAGTTTTATGCAAATAATTAAAAAAATTAAATTGGCAAGTAATTATTCATAGAATATCATTGAATTATGAATTATTAAAAACGGTTAATAAATAAAATGCTGAACCTCTAAATTTTTACGCGACCTATGAAATATACCTAAAAATTATTCTAATAATGTATTGAATAGCAATTTTGTGACTATGCGGAATTATTTGTATAAATTGAATTTATGAGTTTTCAATATTAACAAATTTATTGTAAGGACAATGAAAAATAGAGAAGTCCTTAAAAGTGGCTGGAAATGCGATTATACTTACTTTACCTTTTTCCCGTATATTGTTTGTATTGTCAATGTTAGTTCGGCCAGAATAGGGCATCTAAAGAAAGCCAACAAACAACATATTATCTTTTAAACTATAATGACAGAGGTCTATAAAAACAACGGTAAAATTCTACGATGTAGGACATTATTACTACAAGAATTCAGTAGAGTGTGTACAACCATTTACCACAAATCCAATAAATGCGGAGGTATTGACAAAGTGAAGTACACAATTTATTTTATTTTTGAACACTTCTTTTGATGCTTTTTTTACCTTGATAGTATTCCTTATAAAACGTCTCCAGTTCTTGAATTTCGTCATCTTCAGGTGATTTAGCTGCTGCGGCAATCCACAATCTACCTTTATGAGTGGTTGGCCAAGTTCTACCTTCATGTCTATAAAACAAAAACAAACAAATAGTTTACGTTAATCATCATTACAGAGGAATATAAATTCTTATGAGAAGTAATTAACCTAAGTTTAAAATTTTATCATTCTTTATTACTTTTCAGTTTTTCATTATTTATTCTGCTTATATTTACTCTGTTTAGTGTTTTAGTAAATTTAAATTACCTTAATTACTGCCACCACATATGAAATGTTTTTCTCCACAATCTCTAGGTCTATACATTTCTTTAAATAATTGTAGTCAATACAAAAGATCAATTTGGATTTCAGAGAATGAAATTTATTAGTTGTCAGTTAATGTTTATATCCAAATGCTTGGAGTTTTATATAACATGAATTTTTAAAGATATTTCCAATGCCATTTCAAAAGATCTTGAAAAATCAAAATAGTTTCCTTAACGACATCAAATATTAAATTTCTTTGACATAAATTATCAGTGGCACCAACTTAAAAATAATAGCATAATAAATACCAACCTCCAAAAAATACAAATTCTAACATTATCAATGAAATCGACTCATTGTATATAGTTTTCTTTCGACAGGGCGGCCATTTGCCGGGGTGAATTTCATTGGCTGAAGGGTTAAACGCCATTAAAAAATCAGAGCGGCCATAATGTTGTAGGCGGGTTTATAGTAAAAAATAGTAGTCAAAATAAAGTAGGTCAAAGTGCCGGTTGTGGAATTTCATTGAAGGGATAGTAGCAAATGCCTTCCATGTTATTCATTCATGAATTGTGCAAATAAAGTAATGGGAATTTTTATACAAAATGCTTTATTATATTTTTCTATATTTTTGATCCTTTTTTTTTTTTCTTAAATTCGTCTTTTTTTTGCATTAATTTTGTCTTTTTGTAACTAAATTTTTACCGAATTGAATCGTCATTAATGATAATTTGATTTCAGTATAAAATCAATAAAAATGGAAAAGAAATATTTACCAATTGAAAAAAAGTTGATAATTGATAGAGTCAATAACTATTTTCATTAATTGAAATTATTGATTTGATTTCTATATGTAAAAAAATGGGTTAAATGTTGATTTCATTTATTTTCAGCTGATTTTATTTTAATTTTAATTTGTTGCGATCCAAACTCAGACGAGAGCGGATGTGTGTGCAAAACCCGTTTTACTATTGATAAATATAAATTCGAGGGGTGTGAACGAATAATTAATATCGTTGTTACCGCTTATCAGTATATAACCAGTTGTGCTAATTGACAAATAAAGAAAACTTTCTATATATTTAGAGTAAATTACTCATCAAAAGAAATAGTTTTAAATCAAAATGTTCTGTTCGGGGAGCATGTCCGGATTTGTATACAACAATGCAGCCACAACATTTTATACAGGGTGATCACACAACGAATGCTCAATATTCAGCGACCTCCATGTCACAAAACTCTATGCATCAACACCGACAATGCAACAAAGCCAGATGTCACAAATGCCAATACTTCAAAGCTCTACAATCAAATAAAGCATTCACTACAGCCGAGCCAACAATACATAAGAATTGTTTCCACCAGCGAAGAAGAAATAGACCCATAACGACAACCCTTGGCAAGAAGTTAGAAGTATAAAACGAAGGAAAACCTTTACTAACGAAAAAAAAAATACCAAAGAAAAATATCACACTAAATAATAGATATAGCCATTTACCCAAGAGCAATGAAAATAAGAGAGAAAGATTAAAAATTAAAGGAAGAGAGAAAAGAAGAATAAGCAAAATCAAATGTACCGAGACAGATGATAGAAAGTTTAAATGATGTCATAGAGAAAGAACAGTATGTTTCAAAGGCTATGGCAAATAATACAATAAAAATTAATGTAACATTGCCAGAAATATATAGAAAGTATGTATGGGAAAATTCGCTGGAGGTGTGCTGATAAAAAGTATTCGGTAATAGGAAATTCAGCGAAAGCAGAAGAAGAAATACCTATTGAAGTTGTTAATAAATGTGTGTTCTAATTAAAAATCAGCACTAATTTGACTAAAAGTCCATAACATTTAAGAAATGTTTTATCTCTATTGGCAGATAAACAAAGAGTAACTAAATCAAGATTTTTTAACGAAGTAACAATAGAAAAATCACGCATAACAAATTGGAAACCTGTTATTTTAGTTAGCTTATTATTACCATTACTTTAATAAAAATGCACGGTACAAACATCGGTTTCTTGAATAAAAAATTGCTTTCCAGTGTCCATGGAAGTCCAAATATTCATGGAAACCAACCTAATAGATATATTGCTAATTAGCGAAACACACTTTACCAACAAAAACTACTTTTCAATACCAAAATACAGACTTTACCAAACTAATCACCCAGATGGCACAGCTCACGGAGGCACGGCAATACTCGTAAAGGACACAATAAAATGCCACGAATTACAAAAATACGAAGAACCACACATACAAGCAACATCAGTAAAAATAAGCACACTTCCATATGATCTCACAGTAACAGCAGTATATTGTCCACCTCGACATATCATAAAAAGGGAACAATTTGAGGCATTATTTCGCACGCTAGGACCCAAATTCATAGCAGGCAGCGACTACAATAGCAAAAACACAATATGGGGCTCGCGCCTGACCACAACAAAAGGAAGAGAATTGGCACAAGCAATACAAAACAATAATTACTCACACATCTCAACAGGATCACCCACATACTGGCCAACCGACCCAAACAAAACACCAGACCTGCTGGACTTCTTCATAACCAACGGGATATCGACAACCTATGCAGATATAACACCAAACTATGACCTAACCTCAGACCACAGTCCAATAATAGCTACACTAAGTACAGCCCCAATAATAAAAAAGCCCAAACCCAGACTACACAACTTCAAGACTAACTGGGACAAATATCGCCAAAACATACAGGACACTATTGAACTATCATCAAGACTCAAGGATCTTCATGAAATAGAAAACGAATGTACGAAATTTATTAGCGCACTACAACAAGCGGCCAAAGCAGCAACACCTACAACAAATCCAAAGAAAACTGCAAACAACATACCTGTCGAAATAAAACGACTAATAGCACAGAACAGAAGAGCTAGAACAACCTGGCAAAAAACCCGTACACCGAACAACAGAGCTGTTTACAACAACCTCAGCAACAAATTAAAAACAAAATTGAGAGATATGAAAAACGAGTCAATTGAAATCTACATCTCCACATTATCAAGAACCGATAACTCAATATGGAAACCAATAAAAAACAGACGGAAACCCACAACAACATCTCCTCCTATACGCAAAAATGTCATCCCACCTGGGCCATGGGCAAAAAGCGACCAAGAAAAAGCTAATCTTTTCGCAGAGCACTTGGCAACTGTGTTCACACCTCTAAACGACGATCCAGTAAAAGACATAGAAGAAGACCTAAATATGCCACTACAGATGCAAGAAGGACAAAAACTAAAATTATTTACACCAAATGAAGTTAAAGAAGCAATAAACAACCTAAATAGTATAAAGGCACCCGGAGTCGATCTAATTACGGCGAAAATGCTAAAAGAATTACCAAAAAAAGGCCTCACTAAACTTCTGCACATCTACAATGCAATAATAAGAACTGACTTCTGGCCTCAGTGTCTTAAAATTGGACAAATTATAATGATACCTAAGCCTGGGAAAAAACCGGAAGAAGTCACATCATACCGTCCAATAAGCCTTCTACCTACAATTTCAAAGCTACTAAAAAGGCTCATTCTTAACAAATTAAACAAAGAGGTAGAACCCCAAAACTGGATTCCAAATCACCAGTTTGGATTTAGAAAATTACACTCAACAACACAACAATGTCATCGTATAGCAAATATAATAAGCGAATCACTGGAGACCAAAAAATACTGCACTTCTGCTTTCTTGGACATAAGCCAGGCTTTCGACAAGGTGTGGCATCCAGGACTACTCTATAAAATAAAAACAGTCCTCCCAAACAAATATTTTAACCTGCTGAAATCATACCTAAAGGAACGGTAATTCGAAGTGAAAGTCAATGAAGAAACTTCCATCCGTTTACCAATCCAGTCAGGAGTGCCGCAGGGAAGCATACTAGGACCACTACTGTACGTATTATACACAAGCGATCTTCCCACCACAGCATCAACAACAACGGGAACATTTGCAGACGACACCGCCATCTTCGCAAGTCACGAAAATCCCACAATAGCTTCTCACAATCTACAATATCACCTAAACTTGCTAGAAAATTTGTTAAACAAATGGAAAATAAAGGTGAATGAATCCAAATCATCACACATAACATTCACTCTACGGAAAGGATCTTGCCCACCAGTCCACATAAACCAAAACAATATCCCACAAAATGATACAGTCAAATATCTAGGACTAACATTTGACAGCAAACTGAACTGGAAACAACACATAAAAAAAAGAGAACCCAACTGGACCTAAAAACAAAAGAAATCTACTGGCTAATTGGAAAGAAATCCTATCTATCCCTGGAAAATAAAATCCTAATCTACAAAACAGTCCTGAAGCCGATCTGGACGTATGGGATCGAACTGTGGGGCTGTGCCAGCATGTCAAACACAGCTATAATACAAAGAGCACAATCTAAGATTCTCCGAACTATAACTAACGCACCCTGGTATGTATCAAACCATACCCTACACACCGATCTCAAAATTCCATATGTGAACGAAGTCATTACATGTACATTATAAATTACTGCTATGTACAAGCCATCCTATTGGCTTATAAATTATAATTTACTCTGATTGCCAATAAAAATTCAAAAAAAAAAAAGGGAAAAGAAAGAAAGCCAATATCGTAAGGTTCTCTCTAAGAAATTAAGAGCTGAATATTAAAGATCCAATAGAAAATACACGTTACAGTATTTTTAATTTAATTTTTAAATTCTCAAAACAAATTTCATGTTTTAAAAAATATCATTTTTTGTGCTCCTGCGGTATTGAGTGTGAGTCTTTTATTTTTTATAATTTGATTTCACCTTTAACTATAAATATATCCCTCATTTAATAGGTGCTATTTTTATAGTTTATTCTTTACTAAGAGAAAGCCATCATAGCAAGGTAGATAACATTTGGGTATGGATATCCTTCTTTTATGTAAACTTTTGAATTCAATTAAAAAAGTTAATTATCATAAAATTTCTTATAAATGGTGTTTTTAATTTCAGGTGTGGTGTCATATAATTAAGTCAGAGGCACACAATAACGGTGCTAATTTAGACCAACAGCAGCTTACAAAAAATGATATTCCTGTGATGGTAGAGAAATGCATCAATTTTATTTATGCTCACGGTAAGTTCTATGTTATTTACTTCTGCCGTTGTAAAGAAGAAAAATTGAGTATAGCCGACGATTGCAAATACTCCTAAATCCAGGGTTAACAAAATTATAAGAATTTAAACATTAATCAGATATGTTATTACTAATTATATTTTTTTAACTACTGCATTCGCTTTCCTTAACTGCACTAGGATCACTGTAATTTTGGGTAAGTAATATCTTCCAGCTTCTTACTTTGTTTAAGTCACATTAACATTTAAAAATTATATTTGTAGGATAGCCAAAGGACTATATCACGATCCTATTTTGAATTTTAGTATTCTATAAATATAATACATTTTTAATAAGTTGTAATTTTTATTTGAAGATATAAAACTACCTATTCAATTTCAGGAAGTATGACTGAAGGTATTTACCGTAGACCCGGTCAAGGATCAACAGTTGCCGAATTATTAACAAAATTTAGGAAAGACGCATTCGCAGTCCAATTAACGAATGATGTTTGTACAGAATATGAAGTAGCAACTGGTTTAAAAAGATTTTTCCGAGACTTGCCAGAACCTCTATTGGGAAGCAACCAAAGGCAATACCTTTATGAAGTTTCAAGTAAGTATTAGGAATTAAATATATATTTTGTCACATTTTTTACATAGAAGCTCCATATGATATTATAATATTATTACCAACACTCTCACATTTATTACAAGATTATGATAATAATATATCAATGTATTTATAAATAACATAAATATGTATAGTTATCTTTGACAAGACTTAGTTCTCTAGCTTTCTCAGTCTTGGTCAACTAAGGAGAAAAACATTTTGGTTCATATAATACTACAAACACAAATAAGTTAATATGTGGCCCACCTTATCAAGTTCGTTTGGGTAATTATTATACGTCTGTATTATTTTACGTCTAATAATAATAATAATAGGAATTTATTGGTTATAAATACAAAAATAAATATAACCAAAAGCCATCAACTGAAGTCCTGCAGCCTTTTTACATCTATCTTAATTGAAGGAATAAATGGCTTTGCTGAGAAGAAGTGTTAACAGGTGTTATGTCTGGTTGGTTGGAGTACCGCCTATGTATCCTACAATTACACTAGAGTAGCATTCCATTTTTTTTAATCATTAGGAGATATTCCTGGATATGTAAATTATTTTTAATTATTTCTTTGGTGTCTACTGTCTCTTAAATAAATGGGATGCCAGTAATTGATTTGCAGATGTGAACAGTTGTAACTAACGCTAGAATTTTTAAATGTAATTTCTTTATATTTGTAGAAAGTTGAAGTTTAGGTTTTGGTCAAATTGTATTCTAAAAAGTTGAACATGATTCACACTTAAATTATCTGTAATGGTTTTAGGTTTACTTGCAGTCACTATTTTGATGGATTAGGTGTTAAAAGGATTCATCCGTGTTCTTTTGATATTCTGTTAGCCAATTAAAAGGATTGTGATCAACATACTTAATGATATATAAATGAATATTGAGATCATTAATAATTTTGTTACAGAACATAACAATCGAGAAGAAAAAATTCGAATGTATAAAGCCTCTTTGGATCAAATATCAGCCATTGCTTACAACACTACTCGGAAATTAATTGGTCATTTACATTTTATTAGCTCGCAGAGTGATAAAAATTTAATGACGGCTGAAAATCTTGCAAGTATTTGGGGACCAACATTGTTGCATTATGAAGTAAGTAAAAAAAAGGTAGGTTATTCCGTACTAAAAGATTTTATTTTTAGGATAAAGGTGATTTACCGAATGTCAATCATAGCCATGAACTAGACACTGAAGTTGTTCATCAACTCATTAAATTGTACCGTTATATCTTTCCTGAGGACCCAGGGGAACTTGAGAAAGAGAAACACATGTTGAGAGTTTTAGAAAAATACTCAAAATCGCCACAGGGAAATATTAATAATAAAACAGCAGGGGATTTGAGAATATGGGTTTACTTACACAACAAGGAAGGACAATCACACAATGTTTCGGTAAGCAAGCATTTCTTAACATAAAATAGATTTGGACTCGAATTATTAATATAGCCTTAAACTACATGAAACAATTTACCTGTTAAAGCTACTTCGTCGGTTATTAAGGTTTTTTATAGGGATAGTTATAAAGAATGGACCAAATTAAAAATATTCATGTTTTTCTTAACAATAATGGGACTAGGCTAGGTCCTAACTTAGATACAGGTTGTTTGAATTATTTAAATTAGTCTACAGCACTACGCAGCCCCGTATACTCTTCATTGATAAATATTAACTTGACAAAACGCATTTTTGGTACCGATTGTTATGACCTTCTATCAAAATAAAGAACAGCAACAGGCTACACGTTTCCTTTTTGGATAGTGGAAGAAAACAAAATAGTTTGAAGTAAGAATGTTGTGTTGTATCAGAACACGCTGGAAATACATAGGCAGTATTTGTCATAATATAAATTCTGAACATTTTATTGAAAATTTGCTTGTATATAATGTTGATGGCTATTACGAAAAGAGTAACGAAACCAGTAGTTTATTGCGTTTATAGGCCAACAAATGCTAAAATCAACTGATCATTTTGTTAAAATTTTATTTATAGAAATAGAATAGTCTAAAATTATACAGAGATGGTTAAGTCAAGTGGTTTTCCTTAGTGTCATGAGAAATGAAATGACAAGGAAAATTAGACCTCGAGATAGGTTGATTTGTGTTCTATATGTGCACATACTTTGGGAATTTGAGTCCTGGAGAAAAGGAAAGTTCATGTTTTTATTATTATGTGAAATTAGAAAATTATTAATTACTGCTTTACTTAGGAACTGAGGAAATTACTATGTACATCATTTTACTAGTACTTGAAACAACTATTTAATATACAGGGTAGCCCTTTTATGTTTCCATTTCAAAAAGTAGGTGTCATTTAAAAAATTAAAGTTTTTAAATATAAATCGTTAGTAAAGAAAAGGCAAATAATTTTTTTGAAAAAATAATTTCTGGGTGATTCTACTTCATTTTTAGTAATTTGAATAAGGTCATGACCGTTAGATCTAAAAAATAATATTTTAAAAAAATTAGAAAAATTAAAATATAAATGAGAAAGCTTGTTACAGACTGGAAAATATGGGAAGAATGGATTAATAATAAAAAAAGCATTCAACATATCTTCCGCTTAAACTGGGTAAAAGGATTTGACCGAAAGAAAAAAGCTTGGTTAGCAATTGTTCTATATTTGGCAAAAATCGTCCAAATGTCTGAAAAAATCTAGATATATAATTTCGGACGTATCTTTTTATTTTCTTAAAAGTTTCAAATTTCACTAAAATACATTTAAATTGAAAATATTAATTAAGCAATTCTTGTTATAAAATGGTATGTAAGTAATAAGAGACAGCTATACTGAGAGCCGCACTAATCTCTTAAAGATGAGGTATTTATTGCATTAAAAGTTAACGTTTAATTTGTCAGAATTCTGTTTTATTTTCAGATTAATCCTAATAAAACGGCATACGATTTATCCAAAGAACTTTCTGGGCATATAAAACTTGCTGTTCATGAGCTAGTACTTGAAGAGGTAATTCTAAATGACAAGCTAATACGGCCCATCCATCACCAAGAAAAGGTAAATACTGATTTAAAAATATTTATTTGGTAATTGACGCCTGTAATAGAAGCCATCTTCTCGTTGCATACGTATGGTGCCAATTTACCAGTTTACGTAATATGTAACAAAAGGTTTCTCTAATTATATTGTGGTAACTAGATTTCTTAGAAATTATGTATAAATAAAATATATACCTACACTTGGTGAAAAGTATTTCTGTGCGCTCTCAGCCATATTAGTATGAATCAATAAAACAACCAACAATTTATATTTTATTATATTCTGATCTTTATTAAGGGATAAGACTATATCCTTGATATTGTTGAGAATCGGTGACATACTGGAATTCTTTCCATACTTTTTGGTTTGTATAGTTTCCCTTATGACAATTATACATTTGATCTTATAATGAATATCTATTTGTGAATCTTTTAAGTTATCTTAATATCGAAGTTATTTAAAGATTTAACTTTATTTTAACTTAAGTGAAATCCATTTATTTTTTCATATTTTTTTTTACTAATACGTTAAGTAACATCATCCTATAACCCATTACCAATTTTAACACAAGTGGGTACGTATAGAGTCTTTGAAAACATCTGTCATGTGCAGCGTAGGATGAAATGCAGTCTCCCCTGAAAAATTATTGTTTTTAGATATATAGACGAGAGTCTCAGAAAAATTTACACAAATCAGCAAATCTGCATCTGTTTGCTCTAGCACCTACTATGGTCACTTCCAGAATCGTTCTAGTGTTTTGATTCCCTAGGTCAAAGGAATCGATTAAGATGCCAAGAAACAGTCATATTGTTCGTAACAAAGAGGCCAACGTAGTTGCTGAAAAAGGCAAGGAAAAGCTTTACAGAGCTAGCTATAAAAGAAGGTTAATTAGAAAGCGGAGCAGGGTTAGATCAATCCAGGATTAATCCAATATGACTTGGTTAAGGCAGGCTAAGCTTCTGATAAAGGAACATCATACTGAGAGCAAAAACAGTATTACAATCGTTGCAGAACTATTGACAGGCCATACGCGTTTAAACAATTATTTAAACATTTTAGGTAAATAAGTTGTCACAGCAAGGTGCAGATTGTGTACCAGTAAGAACGAGGATTCGATCGATATTCTATATCATGGCCCTTTTCCTACTAAAGTGACAAACAACTATCTGTGGCGAATATTTTGAATCATCAACAGCAAGCGTTTTAGTGCTGCCCTAATTCATACCGCTAGATTTACATCTAAACCCACAACAAAGCAGTTTTGTAGCATTTCCCAATTTCACGTTGACTTTCCGAGTGTCCTGTACTTATTGGCTTAGATGAATTAAGTAAAACTACAAAGGGAGTCAGGGCAGAGTGGGAAATGGGAAGTCTAATGCACCTGCCATATAAGGTTCAGAATACATTTACAAACAGACCCTATGCTTGGTTTACCTTATAACTGTATCACAAGTTTAGAACATCGGCTTGTTAGGGATGCTTCTGAGGATGCTTTTTTTGGTAGTACCGGTTTATTTGGAATCTAAATTAGCAGCAAACATTTCATTTCTTTTTTTAATACAGCAAATAGAGAATTTTGGTCAATGCTCAGAGACTAAAATATAATAGTGAACATTATATTTATTGCTATAATGTCTTAAAATCAAAGTAGCATACAATCCAGAATAATCAATGATTCTTTAAGCAATCACAAATCCAATGATTTTTAAAGGTTCTAGATGTAATTTTGAAATGGGGTTACTGGGACGAACAAGACAGGAAAGACAATTATTTAACACTGTCACCGCTGTCAAAATATTGGGAGTTCATATTGGATAAACCGTATCCGGTATCAGGAGAGATAAGATTCGCAGATAGTAAAACAAGGCTGTTTAAATTACTTACCTTCCAATTTTCTCAAGGGAAATTGACTTGTTTCAAGGATAAAACAGTAAGTCATTAAGTAGAATTTATAATCAAATATATGTACTAATAATTTGTTAACAGGGAGAAATTATTTTGAATTCGTGGAATATAGAAGATATAGTTTGGTACCTAGGACATGAATCAAAAAGGAACCCCCAGTCTAGGTGGTGTATAACTTTTATAGACGCAAATACCCATCCAATAAGAACTAAAAGTTCTCCATACTTTGGATCAGTATTGGTATGGAATGATGCTGCTACAAGAGCAAATTGGCTTAGTGCAATGTTAAAATCCAGATATCCGAACAATTTAGCACCTCCTCCTAATTTGCTGCCAATATAATATTGAAATACTTTCTTATACCCTATTTTGTAGTGAGAGTTGTATTTTTTTACCATTATTATATTTATCTATCTTTATATATTTACAGATAATTTTTAAAATAAATTTTATATTATACACAAAACCTAAATATCATATTGATAATGAAACATGTTTTAAAAATATAAAATACACATTTGTTTCATTTAGTTAAAAATTTAGAAAGCTATTACCATTACTATTTTTAAACTATGAGGTTTCTTTTTTTAAATTATTCTGTTCTATATTATTGCATTAACTGATTTGGTTAACGAATTAGTTTAAAGGACAAAACTTTATTGTATTATTAGCCAAAAAAGCCAAGGATTGTAGGCAAGCAAGCACATTGGGATGAATACAAGACCAAACGGAACTATAAGAATGTAATAAATGAGCGACCAGACTGTGAACGTAGAGATATCACACCCTCTTTAGGAAGTCGTGAAAGTCACACATTTTCTAAAAAGCTTATAGTATAACAGTCTTATTCTTATTTTTCCTAAATGTATATGGTTGGTAATTTTATAATCCATAAATGACATCAAGTATTTTTGCCGAGCATTACTGCGTGAGATCTTGTGATAGAATAAATTGAAGAATATAAAACATAAGACGATTTATGATCATATAGTTAACCGTAACAAAGAAAATGGCTCTTACCAGATTCAGTTACTCTCTCTGGATGATGCCCAGTATATAAAAAATTGATTAAATTCCTGAATTCAACTATTTAGCATTTTCAAAAATGTTATGTCCTCGCTGAGCTCATTAATAATCAGATTCGGTTACTAAGAATTGACAAATTTAGAGAAATAACAGATAAGGTACAAAATGATAGAAAACACAATTATAAAAAAAAGATAATTGCATAACCAAACGTTTTTTTAAAACGAGAATGTACTTAACTACTCAACGGATTTTGAGCTAGGCTCCTTTCTAATAAAATTATTTAGTGCATTGATTTATCATGTTAACACTTTTAAACTACAGTATGTTCTATATGGACACCAACTGTGGTTTCTTAGGTAGTGAGATGCTTGTTATAAAGAGCGGTAATTGATCGCATGGATGGTTGTTCTCAAGAGTTTTTTTGAAGGTTTTGTCAGAAAATTTCTGAACTCTTCCAGGCTAGCATAACTTTGGAACGTGTTTATTCTACAGGATATAAAGTTAAAAATCAATTACAGATGTCTTACTAGATTATGTCGGAATCATCTTAGACTCTTGATGAAAAGTTCCACATCGCTAATGTGTAACTTTTAACAAAGTTTATCTAGAGCGCATAGTGTTCTAGGAATTTTATTTCTACCAGAAATTAAGCAGCAACAATGTATCTTCTAATATCACTTCAATTTTGGAAACCAGTACTTTTATGTTCTTAATATGTGCAGTCACTAGTTAAATCTCCGGCTTATCATGACTTAATAAAATACTTTTCCGAGTGTATTAGTTATCACAATTTTATTTTTATGTATATATGTATAATTAATTTGATCAGATGCGCTAGTCAAAAACACCTAATTCGGCAATTTCATGGAATAACATCTAAGCCTTCGTTTCAGCCAAGAGCAAGACAAATGGAAATCAGGAAAGGGGTAGACTGCAGAATGGCAACGGTAATAGTCTCCGCTACTATACAACGTACTAACGTAATTTCAAATGAAAACTCGGGAACAATTAAATCATGTGAATAAGCAATCCGTGCTATTGGATTTCATCCATCAGTTGAAAGTTACAGCATTTGTGCAGCATCCTGTGATTACTACATTTAAAGAAAATTTAAAGTATTTAAAAGATAAAAGAGAAAGATTTTGTCCTCAAATATTTTTATTTCATACTTCAGTACATATATACAAATATGAAAAACATTAAAATAAATATTAAAACGTACTCAGTCAAACAAAACGCAATGCTCTTTAATAGTCAACATATACAAGCCTACCAAACATTTTAATATGAACTAATATTTCAATTATTCTAAAAATTAAAATAAACATTTGGTAACTGCGTAATAAGAACTTTTTTTGACATCTTTGATAGCCGGTTTTACGCCTGAAGGGGATGAAAAATATTATTCCAAGTAGTATGACAACTTGGTAAAAAATTTAAAATTCTGTTATCAAACATTTTATTTTACCGACAAATATTCTTTTTTATTTATCTTTGAAGTTTTAAGTTGTACTGCCTCTTAAAGGTCTTTGAAAGTCATACTTTTATGCAATTTGAAGATTTCAATGAAAACTGATTTGCTACCGGAGAAATAAACAATTATTGGTTTAAATTCTGAAAAAAGGAGATTTCATGATGATTTTTACAGTTTTATTTGATTTTTTTACAAGGCATTATTAAAAGTAGAATTATATTTTAAATCTAATAATTAGATTTTTATTTTTATTTCTCCACATGAAAATAAGTAACTGATGACAAAAATTAGCGATTTTTGAAGACTTTGAAAATGAGCTGCAACTTTATAAAAGAAAAACATTAAACAGTAGCACCACACTGAAAACAAAACGAGTAGGTTACTTGATACATACATAACTGCTAAAATTAAGACTTTCTGCTGGATAAATTAGCAAAATAAAATGTTAAATAATATATGTTTAGGTCTACAAGACTAGTCGGCCCATATAAAATATAGTAAGTAAGTATTTAGTAAAATTGAGTAAACTGAGCAAATTTATTGCGTTTTGCTTACCCTAAGAGTATTACTCAATAATTATTAATTATATCATTAATTAGCAATTTACAATCTTACTGTAATTTTACACTAGAAAGTGCAAAATATTTTTACTACTATCTAATGGTTTGTTTGTTAAATAATTTATAATTCAGCCAAGAAAATTCCTGTTAGATCTACAGGTACTAATATAAAATGACTCATTACCTGCATTTAATATCAGGATTTTCACCGAGTGGAAACTAAGAATACTTTGGTACAGGTGTGTATCTATTTAAATATTTGGTAAAATTGGAGAGTTTGGAAAATTAGTGTACATGACCATAACATAAAAGGCCCTTTATCCATATAGTAATATAAGAGGGGAAAATTATTGGTAATTAACACTAAAACGAAATGTATTTTGTAAAATGCCCATTTTTGAATACACTATCTGTAAATTTAATACTAATCTCAATTAATTAAAAAAAATTCTTCTTTATATTGTTGAATGGCCACTAAAAAATACTTTTAAATGTTTAAGTAGTAAATTTTTGTATTGTTTCGTCATATCAAATAAGGTACAATTGGAAAATGTGACCATCAGTTGTGAAATCAGTCAATAGTAAGCGAATGTAAATACCTAGTGAACTCAACATATTTAAGCTGTGGTATCTGGTGTAATAGCAGTGGAGATTCATCTAATTTGCAATTTAAAGAATCGTACTTGAGTGAGTATTTTGATATACGATTTAATGCTTCCTTTTTTTTAACTCCCTCAACTGACGCAACTGACTTGCATTGAAATGAAACAAAACAAAATTAGGGAAAGATGAAATTACTGTTAAAGATTTGAAGTTAAGATATTGTACAAAAAAGTGCAATTGTGAACACTTTTGAATTAAACCTGATGATTATTTGAATATCTAATTTAAAATTTAGTGTTTCCAAAAGTGAGTGATGAATGAAGCATAAAGATCGATTTGTAGAAGAGGGACATGCAGGAAACCACAAAAATATCAATGTTTTACTTATGCAAAAATCGTGCCAGTTAATTGAAAATAATCTTTTCTATCACCGGTCATTTTTATGCACATCCCGATTGTGTTTTTGGGTTTCCGTTAATCGAAAAAGAAAAAACTAAAAACTACTAAGCGTATCTTTAGGTCACAAAGGTTTTTCGAAATTTGTCACAGTGAAAACATTGGAAAAAGGAAATTAAAATATATTTTAAGTCCGCTGCTTAACTCAGTTGTCAGACAAAAAGTAGCGTTCTTTCTAAATCGAGCAAAACCTTAAAAACCTTGTAATGGATGAAATGGTAAATGGTAAAAGCTATTTGGCAACCAATAGGAGTCTCTAGAATTTCATTTTTGGTACAAAAAAATAAGAGAAAATAATCAAAAAGGGAAAATAGAAAATTCAGTAGTGACTGCCAATGTCTTCTACATAATTTTGAACCAGTACAAGACGTTTATTTATTCTAGAATGTAAATTTTTGATTTTTTATAATTATTTTTTTTTCTACAGTACAAGAGTATAAGAAAAAAGTAAAGTAAGTTATAGTACCTTGTTGTATTCTTTACTCTTTTTTTGGTTACAAAAATGAACATATTCATTAAAGTCTGTGACAAAACAAGGCATATAAAATGTTATAGTTATACAACTGGATGTTATGCGAATTTGAAAGTAAATTTCTCTTTAAATGTTATAATTATTTGAATTTCCTTTTGTGCAATGTTTCAAGTAATAACAAACTATAGATTCAAAAAAATTGAGCTCTTGACATGTAAACCTTGTACACAATAAAAAAGGGGCTCCAGCTCAAAATTACATGTCCGGGTTTGCAAACAGGCTTAAAAGTTGGTGATAATTGACAGTGTCAACTATATACCATTCAAAACCTGTGAATTATATTGATAAATTGCATTTTTATTGTATTGGCCATTCAGCATTTGAACTAATTCTAAATTCTGTTTTAAATGTTACCGTTAGCTATTTGCTCTGTGAATATTCAATGCATTAATTGGTACTCTAGAATACTCGTATACGTTTCTGCTAATCCAGTGGATATATAAATGAATCAATTCAAAAATCAAAATTAAACCGCTTGCTACGCTAGCAACTATCAATAAAACAGTCAAAACATTTTTAACTTCGGCGCAGTCTAAGTCCGTGTAACGATAACTTTGTACGAATGTAGTTGTAGTTTCCTCAGTTGAATTATACTTGCACAGACAGGTGGAGTCCAAGTTTTCTGGAGGGGCACACGTCATTGAGTATATAGCAATCAGGTGAAGAATTGAAAATACTAAAGTTAAAATAGACGTAACTGCTCCTACGACACTGAGTGTAATGGAAATATACTGTAAAAAATAATTTGTTAAAATATATTTTATTAAAAATTCATACAAGAACGGCACAGATTGTTCCAAAAACTTATGACATAATGATATATTGCTATATTTTTTTATATTTTTGAATTGTTCTTAAACAGCTGAGTTTAATTTGTTCAGCGACAATTGAGATCTACATAGTTTGGGTTTTAAACCCCTACTGGTATGAAAACCATAAAAAATAAAAATTTTCGCATGTACTTATTTTCAAATTTGAAATTCTTTCCTTCGGTGCCAACGTAATTCATCTTCAGAGTGATAAAAAAGAACAAATTTTTGGGACACCCTAAAGACAACATTTTCCAAAGGTTTACAACCCTCATGGAGTTTCTCTATAAATTTCTTCCCTAGTTTTCTGTGCCTGATTTTTTCTTCCAGTTTCTGATTGCTATCCCCTTTGCTTTTCTACTCCAGGTTGCTATTGTGTTATTTGTACTATTATTGCTTGTGTCATTTGCAACAAAATATTCTAATAAATTTTTCTTTAAATATCATTAGTTTTCCCAAAAATTCACTTTGAACATTCACTCGAAAATTTATACGTGGTAACACCTCACACTTTTAATAAAATTATCAGTCATGTAACCAAGGAATATTTACCTTATGAATCATAAAATTGTGTTAGTTTATAGTTGAATCGGACCGTTTAATCCTTCAACTTATCGTTTAGTAAAGTGATTTCAATAATTTAGTGAAAAATAGAGTTTTATTCGAATCAAGATTATCACGATATGTTAATTAATCTAATACGCGATATTTTGTTCAAAGTAAAGTACATTTTTGGGTAAACTAATGATGTTTAAAGAAAAATGTATTAGAATAGTTTGTTGCTAATGATATACTTTTTAAAAATGCGTATTGTTTTCGCGGACATCCTGTATATACAGATTCAGTTGAAAAGTGTGCTTTTTTTTCATTAGTCTGCATTGAGAATAGAATTTACTTTTGACTCTAAGTTAATGAGAAAACGGTGTGACACTTTTTAAAATATCATTAAGTTTTTGGGAAACTCTGTATTGTTATCGTATGATTTTTTTTATAAACTGGATTAAGAAATTTAATTTACAAAAATAAAAAAAACAATGGTCGGTTTCGCCGAGTTCCTCCACGTTAGCTAAGATAATGATTCTTCTATTTCCACAGCCGAGTTTCTCCGCCGGGTACATTTTGAATTATTTGCTAATAATATTATTAGTGAGATATTGATAATACAATAAGATAGAAGTGACATTTATATAAAATGAAAAAGGGAAAAAATACTTTTGGTAGAAAACTTTAAATTTTTTCCGACCCGTGTAGCGGGTTCTGGTACTTTTAGATTAGGTTTGTAAATAGATACTGATTTTTCTAATATAAATAGAAATTGAAAATAATTTTATATTATTTTGGAAAATACTAATATATCATTAGTCTTATAATTCCTTTCCTTTCTATACTGTATTTTACTTACTTTCAAAAATGTCCGCCAATATCCGAACTTTCTCCCAGAGTATCCCTTAGGTATACTTGAAATAAATAGTATTCCAGCGAAACTAGATATCAATACCTACAAAGTAACACATTTTCTATTAGAGTTTTAGAGCAAAGGTTATATATCAAATTAATTTTTATTTTAAAGAAATACTCGGTATATTTTTCAATTTTCTTATTTTACTCCGCGTTTTATTCCAAAATGCCACTTTCAGATTTAATACATAATTTCACATTAACTGGCTAGTAGATCACGAAGGCCAGTTCCAATAAAAATAAAAACAGTTTAATTCCAAAATTGTGATTTCATTAATGTTTAATTTGTCAAAGATATTATTCTGAAAAAAAGTATACACGGATAAAATGAAGGTTAAAATTAGATACTTTAATTTTAGTTGTAGTTTTTTAGTAGAACTGTGACCACAGCTTTGTCTTAATAATTATAAAAAAATAGGTAAGTATGTAACTACATTCAAGTTAGTTTTAATTAATTTTCAGTAATAATTAAACCCCACAGAACATACGTGAGTAGTCACATTATTTTTGTAGTTTGAACTTAATGTGTAAAATTTCTTTATTTACTAGTATAAGGTGATACATTTAAAATATAAAAATATATGGTTCTTTAATCTCTAAATATTTAAGATATAGGAAAGTTATTTATAAAACTCAAATGTGGTATGTAGGATAAAACCCCATACACTTTAATAACAACTAGTTTCGACATTAATAGCCATCATCAGGTCTAAAATAGAAGGCATAAAATATCAAATAAAAGCACAATCATAATATTTACCATAAATTGTTTAAAAACAGTAAAATTTCAAATTCCAAATTAACATATGAAATTACAGTATATTTTAGATTACATGTGAAATTAAATTAAATTAACAATAATAAGAACAAATAATTAGTAAACTTAACAAACGGTCACTTAATATTTAAAGTAAAAGCAAATCTTGTTAAAAAATAACTATGAGTGCTGGTTTCAGACTAAGCCAACAAAACAGTGGACTTGCAAAATAACGTTCGATGATCAACCCAAAATCATCATGATAGGGAAAGGGAAGCAAAGACCAATAAAAGGAAAATAAACTGAGGTTAGTGAACTTGAACCAGAGGAAACACCAAAGTGGATTGGAAATACAGTTAGGGTAAGTGATGATAGAAATCATACAACTAATATTAAAGGTAGAGACCTGTGTGAAAATCACCCCTATCAAAAAGGGGACGTAACAAGGATCAATGGAATATAACAAAAAAGGATAAAACGTCAGCCAACCCCTCCACATCTGACTTGCAATAATAATCGAAGAGACGTGTATGAAGGCAGAGAAAAGGCTTTTTAATAGGTTCAAGGCCCAAAACCAGGAGGGACAATGGACAAACACCCTCCAAAAGGGGGGTGGAAAAAGGAAATAGGGAGGAGATAGTAGTATACATATAATCAGAAGAAGGAATCTCGGCCAAATAGGCAAAACAACGTAATAAAATTAAATCGAACGGAAAAAGGCTAATTTCATATGTTAATTAGTAATTTGAAATTTTGCTGTTTTTAAACAATTTATGGTAATTCTTATGATTGTGCTTTTATTTGATATTTTATGACTTCTATTTTAGACCTGATGATGACTATTAATGTCCAAACTAGTTGTCAATGTTATTAAAATGTATGTGGTACCGATTTAGAGTTTTCTTTGGTTTTACTCTAAATATTTGAGAAAATTGGTGTCATAGAATACTTACGGGAATCCCACACCAACCTGGGTTATCTTTAGATTTTAAATTTGGTGTCCATAACAGTAACCATAGAGACTGTATACACAATGCTAAACCAATAATAAGGATGCAAATAAGAAGTCCTTTTGCCAGCTTTTTGTGTTTTAAAATCTTAGACGAGTCGTGGATGTATACTACAAATATTGAAACAATGAACAAAAGAAATCTAGAAAATGTTTTTTAACTAAATTAGATAATCGCAATGGTAGAGGTAACATATCAGATATTAAATTAAAAGATAAAATTTTATATTTTTTATTTGTATTTAACCAAAATATGTTGAAAAAGTAAAGTTGTAGCTTTTAGGAAGTTGTTAATTAAATAAGGTATCTAATAAAATTTAAATACACACTCGCGAGTTAGAAATTCCACCTATAAAACTGCATAATTACTGATAATAGATATATTTTATCGTTAAAGTGACAACCTTCAGTAGCAGAGAAATAATAGTTCTTTTATAAATGTATAATATGTGTATTTAACACTTTTTAATTATTATTGTCGGCTATTTAATTTCCTGTTCCCCGAAAGTATATTTTATCAATATTTTTATTGCAATTGCTCTACATATTTTCCAAAAGTTCTATCTTTTTTTAACTTGATTTTTAAATAACTTTTTCCGATTTTGATGCAAATATTCTGTGATGGTTTTGATGGAACTTTTCTTTGATAGTTTTTAGCTCTTGTTTTAGTATTGACCCATTTCTAGAGATCATAGTGGAGTCTAATTCAATATTCCTCAAGGTTTCAAGGAGTAATATCTACGTCTGAATCGAAATCTAACGGACAAAACGTCACAATATAATATGGACAGAAGCAAATATTTTAAATAATGACAACTGGTTCAAAAGAAAGTTTCAAGACGCTGCTGGTATATCCAGTGATAAGAAGAATCACTTATCATTGGCTAGAGAAGAATTCACATAGAGATATTTATATACAAGGTAAATTGACAATCTCGAGATTTGTTATATTAAGTTACACCTGAAGATGATTAAATATGCACGACCGATTGATACGTTATGAAAACCAAAAAGGTTAAAGCAATGGGAGACCGGAATTACAATGAAACGTTGACTTATTTAATTTAAGAATTGTAAATATATTAGAAATATATTTGTTCACATATGGACCGCACTATACACACAACCAAACTTATATGAAATCACTCTGTATTTCTAACTAAACTTTTTGTAAGGAAAACATTTGGTATCCAACTTTAAGATGAGGCTTTTTATATACCCTAAAGAGACGTAGCAGAGATGGTAGGCGTTATACAGGGTGTTGTATCGAAAACATATGCATGGTACTTGAAACTAGGAACTCGTCAAAGAGTCACAACTGAACAACAGTAGCGCTTTGTGTACCAAATTGCTAGAAAAAATCCCAGTGTTTCTTATCAAGAGCTGCAACGACACCTTCTGGAAGCTACAGGTGTGAACGTTTCAGTTGAGACCATAAAAAAAGACTTCGCGCTCGAGGGTTGTACAGTAGGAGAGAGTTACGGGTCAACACCAAAACTGGACAATTGAGATTTGGCAAAATGTTCTTTTTTCTGATGAGACCAGAATTGGCCTAAGATCAGATGACCATTGAATTCGGGTTCTCAGAGCTCCAGGAAGACGAGCGAGACTTCAAGCTGCCAGATCTGTCCCAAGATATAAAGGAGAAACTGTAATATTCTGGGGAGGTATTATGCTGGGAGCAAATATTCCATTGTTACCACTTCAACAAACTATAACCGGTCGGAGGTATGTTGATTTAGTGCTAGAACCAATCGTTAGGCTTTGGAGAACTGCAATTGGGAATAATTTTATCTTCATGCACGATAATGCAACCTCCCCATACCTTTAGAGTGACTAAAGAATGTCTTGAAACGGAAGGTGTCACAGTTTTAGACTGACCTGCATGTTCACCAGACCTAAATCCTATTGAACACTGGTGGGGCCAGCTTAAAAGAAGTGTTAGAGCTTGTCTGTCGAAACAATCCAGGAAATGTCTCACAACTTATTGATGCAGCATTAGCAGAATGGGAAAACATACCCCAAGAAAATGCTGGCAATTTAATAAGAAGCATCCCAACGCGAATAGAAGCTTACATAAGGGCTAGAGGTAGCAACACAGATTATTAAAATTATCAATTTTATTTTTGTTTTTGCTTTTTGACCTTTAAAAATTAAATCTCATTTCGTTTCAGAAACCAATAAAAACACCGTTGTGTTTATTTTGTCAATTAAGTAATTTTTTTTATTGATATGTGGGTTATTTTTTATTAAAAGTTTTTGGAAAGGACTAAGTTTTATTCATACATAAAAACTTTTCATACATCTCGAAAATTATGCAAAATAATAGGTGATTCCATATAAGTTTGGTTGTGTGCATTAACAACAAACATGCATAAACCTTATATTATTTTGTCTAAGCAAAATAATTGCATTAAACTTTGTATATGTAACTTTTAGATTCTAATACCTAGTTCCAAACAAATATGCAAGTTTTCCATGTTTTTTTTTTCTAAGAATGACTGTATATTATTTTTTATATGGCATATTTCAAAAAATTACCTTGACCAGATCTGTTCAACGTAATCAATCTGCTGTGCCGTAAACTATTCCTAGTAGGAGTATGTTTTCCTACGATATCATGCGCTGTAATATTTTGTGGAACTGTTGTGTTCAAAAAATTGATTTGAGAAAGATTCACTCCGTCTCCTTTGTTCACATTGTTGTTTGACGAAGTTAAGGGTTGCTCTTCTAAACTTTTATTATCGTAAAAACTTGCTGGCCTAGTTTGCTTATTCTTTCCCATTACTTTCAGTTCGACGTCCGGTGATTGATTATTACTATTTGAATTAGCCATTGGAGTTCGTGTTAGGGAATAATTACCAGTGACCACATTCTGTAACATAATTTGCTAATAAAAATATGAGGTAAAACAAAGTAAATAAGTCATCACGTATTATTCGTTAAGTGGTGATCGACCATGTAAACGCTTGTCTGACTTTGGGAAAAAATTGGTCTAACAAAAAAAAAAATAGTGAGAAAAATTATACAATGAATTATGTATACTATTTTCGCTACAATTCATTCTAATTTTATTTATACATTTCCCTTCTAGATAAAAACAATCATTTTTTATTCTTATTACGACTCTGACTCCATATAGTAACTCCAGCAAATAGTGTTTGCAGGGTTGGTTCCCTTGTATAAGTTTTATTATTGAACAATAAAATAAATATAGAGGGAAAATGACTCAAAGTCTTACTATATTAAAAATAATATTTGATATGCAATATAAAAGTGGCAAGTAGTAAAAACCATCAGGCTCTAATGAAAAATTAAAAAAATTAAATTTACACAAAATGTTTCAAAAATAGGAAGACATATTTACAAATTGATGAATTAAATTAAATAATGTAATATGTTTTAACAGACGTCAAGTTAATTTATTATAGAAAATCATATAAGACAATTAAAACTTAATTAATTCATACAATAATATAAAATAAAAAATTAATCAAAAGTTATGCTACTATGAGAGAAAAAAATTGAATATTAAGTATTATCTAGACTTCTTAAGAGGGACAGGTATATAAAATAAAGATTCAGAACTCACAAGAAATATGACTTTTAATTAATAAAAATAAAATAAGTTAAAAAATTTAGTCTAGGAAAAAAAGAGACAAAAATTATCTAATTAATAAAATTAAAGAGGGTATAAATATATACACATATATATATGAAAAATTCTGTTATCTTTACTAATTTATTTAATAGAGATATGTAAAAGGGAAGGTAATTGAATTAAATTTTCTTGAGGACGTAATTTCTATTTTTCTTTTGTATTTTATGACTTACTTATTTTGTGTTTATTAGTAATAGATTGTTTAATTTCCAATGTATTTATGTATTTTTTGAAATGCATTGTTAACTTTTTCCCACTCTGTAAATGGTTTCTTAACTGTAGAGTGGTGTATGAAAAATAAATAAATAAATAAAATAACTGCATTTAAAAATCGACAATATATATTGTTGGAAGGAGTGTATTAGCTTAAAAGGAGACTACGTTATGAAATAAATTGAGTTTTCAGCTTATTAGATCTTCGGAATAATAATTAGAAACTGTTTTCACCAACACATGTGAAATTTATATTTCCTTTCTTCGCATGTAGATAATCTGGATCACAGCTTTTTTGCGCAACCTCAAATTATTTTCATATACTATATTATTTATGATTTTTGAATACTAATAAATCTCTACTTTGGCTAAATACACTCGGAACACAAAAAAATGGAAATAGAACTAACCGTACTATTGACCTAAATGATCAAAAATATATAATTTGCTTCGAACAAAAAGCTCTAGGTAGTTTAATATTTAAAAATTATTAGAAATTCCTAAGTATCCCTATAATCCCTTTAAATCTGATCTGCGGATATTTGTTATTAAAAATAGAAATATCTCGATGTATGTCAAGTTAATAGAACACCTGGAATTTTCAAAGATTCAAGCAAATTTTATATCAACATAAAAACATTTCTGCTCGTGTCTTTATTAGAAAAAGTAAGTGTCACGCTGTATATTAAACTAGCATAGCACTTATCTACTACACAGGGTGGTTCATAATAAATTGTACACAGAGCAATGCTAGAATCCTGACATTAAAATAATACGATATAACTTAAAACACTTTCTTCTAACCGAGACACAGAGTTTTTATTTTAAAATTTAAAAGTGAATTTTGCTCATTGTTGCGATGTGGTGTAGAATATAGAAGGGAGAAACTAAGTTTCAATCTTTACCGTACGCCTGTGCTCACATTATTTTAAAGTGTTCTAACATGCATAAACTTTTTGTTAAGTGTGAACAAAAACAGTGAGCAAAAATCACTTTCATATTTTAACACCCCGTATCCCGGTTAGGAGGAATATTTTATCTAAATGTCAGGATTCTACCATTGCTCTGTGTACAATTCATTATAAATCACCTTGTACATTGTTTTATTTAGATTATGTATGCAATTATTTCCTTTTAATAGTCTATTTGTAAGTTTGATTTCCTGCCATAGTTCATTCCTAAATAATTAACAAAAAAGAATATATCCACGTCAATAACACGACCGGAAATTATTAAATTGTTATTATGTTATTAATATTAAAAGTACTACATAGAGCACCTTATTTTTTCCAGGTAATGCGGGGTTTTTTTATATCATAAAATTTACCTACGATTTTATACCAGTTTTATATCAGTTTCCACAATTTTTTATTCAGAGTTTCAGAGAATTTTTTATGCTAATATAAAAGGAACCTAATGCTCTAACATTGAAAAATATTTTCACATCATTAAGTTAAATTATTTGCTTACTAGAGAAATGTCACTCTTTAAACATATAAGGTGTATTTTTTATTTAAAAATATAAAAATGAGATAGCACTTTGTTTTAATACTTTCTAATAATTTTTGTTTGTTTTAAAAAATTCTTTAGAATGAAATTCATATATTATTTGATCAAATTTAATGAAATTGACGAAACTTGTTTGAGATGTACCTACGTAATCGATAAATTAAAATAATTTAAGATTACCGTTAAACGGAAATATCTTAAAAAGTATTGACTGAATCGCAATGAGACAAAAGAACTACACGTGGAAAATAGAAAGAATAAAAAATATGCTACAATGACAATTATGACAGTGGGGTAAAATGTAAACGGCGAAACTAAGACTCTGTCCCTATCGTACGCCACTGGTAATGACGGGAAACTATATTTAACCATGATTTAAAGTATCCTGTTATATATAAACTTTTTTTAATATATGAACAAAATTGTTACAAGATATCAAAACCATGATAAAAAATTATTATTAATTTTTTACATAAAAAACCGGTATGTCTTTAAGGAATAATCTTTTTACTTTACGCTAGTATTTCTTCACTTACTCTATGAACAGTGTTTAATGAAACCCCCTGTATATGGATTCAGTACCCTTTGTGGCATTGAAATAAAAACCGCCTGGATGCCTCTATAAAAATTGCCAACATTTTTTTCTCATCAAAATCTGACATTTTTAAGACGAGAAATTATACACTAACAATGAAAAAAAATATCCGGTATCGGCTTGCACGAAAAAAAAACAATTATTCTATTTTTGAACATCCTTTAGGTATCTCAAAACTTAAAAGGTTTTTACTTCCACCCAATAGAGAAAACTATAAAAAAACGGGTATTGTGTTTTAAAAAATAATTAGGAATGGTTGGGAAACTACTAAAATATTTAATCTCTCAAAATAACAATTTTAGCTGTACCTATTATAAATACAGCTTGAAACATGTAATTGTTATTCAATATCTCCACCAATTACTATACGAGAAAGTTATGTAATGTAGGTTAATTTTAAGTTTAGTTTTATTTTGCAATATTCAATAGTAGTAACGTCATATCCATGTTTAGCTAATGTAAATTTAAACGTTTCTTATAAATTCATCCGCAAAAAAAATTTACAATAAAAGTTGGGCAAGAAATCCAAATAAAAAACCTTTAGACCCGCTTTGGTTCTTCTTTTAAAAAACGTTAGACTACTATTCAAACTATTAGAAGAATGTTGATTAGTTACCTTCAATTGATTTGATAAATCCTATCAGCTTTTAACAGAACACTTAATGGATCCATGAACGTGTTAATTGTTTTATACTTTAATATTTCATAGAAATTTCTACATTCATTATTACAACCGTTTCAATGTCATTTACTCGGTGCTGGGTACCTACCTAGCATTACCTGCGAGAAAACACGCTAAACTAACTTTTGTAAATCCATCCGTTGGCGTTTGTTGTTTTGTTCGAGCCATGTGCTCAAGAGACCTTGTCCACTCGGAAATTTCAAGTTACAAAGAAGTGAGTGAGTAACGTAAAATTCACTCTTCATCATAATAATGCCGAACTTTTACCGGGTTCTTCGATTCTCTACTTCGTTTCTAAAATTGTACTTCCTGTCACGGTCTTTCACGGGTCTTCAATAGGTAATAATAGTGCTTAATAGTTATTTCATTTTTATTTATCTAACGGGAAATATTGTAATAGGATGGCGAAAAGTAGATACGTGGGTGTTTAAAATTTTATCTGATATGTTGAATGACAAAAAATATACTTCGCGTATTATCAGAAAAACGGTATAGGGTGTCGCAATTTTTGGTTAATAATTCTGGACGTAGATGTGGCCGGTCTAAGGGTTGTATACGAGGATGTAACAGAAAATAACGAGACTGGTGCTATAGTACAACAATGAAACATTTATTTAAAAAACTTCAACAACTATTCTTCAAAGTACTCTCCATTATATTCAATACGCTTATCCTATCGCTTTATCCACTTATCATAAACTTCTGAGAAACCATTTTTTGATAGTCTATTTAGATTATCTATCACAGCGTTGTAGACCTTTAAAACCGACTCAAATCTTCGACCTCTCAATTCTTTTTTGACGTCAGGAAATAAATGGAAGTCACATGAAGCAAGGTCGAGAAAGTAGGGGGGTGAACCATAATTTTTACCCCTAATTCTTCAATTTTTCGTTGACAAATCGCTGATCTGTGAGCCGGAGCATTGTCGTGATGCAGCGTCCAATCAAAGTCTTGATAAAGCTGTCATTTTTTCTTATATTTTACTTTTAAGGGTCCTCGAAGTACATTAGAATAGTACTCCCCAGTTACTGTATTTCCTCTAGGTACAATGTGATCGTAAATAACGCTACATTTATAAAAAAAATCAAGTGCATCAATTTTACAGCGCTTTTAACAGTTTTGGTCTTCTGCGGTCTTGGGCTGCCTTTATGCTTCCATTGCATACTTTGAGACTTCAGTTCAGGATCGCAATGATAAAACCAACTTTCGTCACATGTAACCACATTATTTAAAAACTGTGGATTACGTTGCTGTTGCCTTTTCCACTGCTGACAAAGTGTCACTCGATTCGCTTTTTGTTCATCGGTCATCACTTTTGGAATCCATCTTGTTGCGACTTTCCAGTACCCTAAATCTTCATGAATAATTTTTTGAGTGAAACCGTAAAGGAAATTAACAATGTCAGAAATTCGTTTTATGCCAATCCGGCGATCATTTTGTATCAAGTCGTTAATTTCTGTAATTTTTGTGTCAGTTCGCGCAGTTTGTTATCGACCAGGACGAGGTTCATCTTCAACTGATTCACAACCGACTTTAAACTTTTTATGCCACTCAAACACTCTACATTGTGACAAACTATTATTTGAATATGCACTTTTAATCATTTCAAAAGTTTCAGTTGGTGTTTTACTCAACCGAACACAAAATTCTATGGCATATATTTTTGCTCCACTTTCATTTTTTCGACGGGTACGCAAAACACGGACAATTCAATAATTAATTTGTAATAGACGTCAAAAGTTAAATCAAAGTCAATTTGAGGAAAAGTACATTAAAGATAAAGCTTTCACGTCACATTTTTTTGTGTCATAAAATTCTACCTTTGAAGAAGTTACAGCACCAATCTCGTTATTTTCTAATACATCTTCGTACTAAGAGTCAAAAAAAGTTAGTTTTCAGGAGAGCTTTAAAATATTTTAATTGGTCCTCATTTCCATTTTACATGAAAGAAATCTTGTCTTTTAATGTTATTTGGTTAATAAAATATTTGATTTGATTGTTATGACCGAACTTGTTGACGACTTATACTGTTGAAAAGATTGACTTATAATTAAATCTATTTAATTTAGATATTTTGAAATGACTTATACTCAATGACTATTAATTATTTAATTTGTACTATCTAGGATTTCTTAAATAAAATTGTGTGATTATTACTAAAGATTGAGCAATCAACTAAAATATCTTACCGAAATGACTCTTACGTCCTACAATTATTGAGCTCCAGCTTATAAAGGAGAAATAATAAAAATCAACTAGAGCGGAAAATATACTGTAATAATAAGTAATTAATTACATAACTTGGCTAAATTTTGGAAGCAAAAATATAAAAAAAAAATAATCGTGAAAAGTTGGATTTAGAAGTTCTAATAAGGTCATTAAATCTTTTTTTTCCTCCGAAATAGTTAGCATGGCTATGGCTTGGGTTGCAACTGTTTCTTTATATCAACATTTCGACGAATCAAACAAATTGTCCTATAAAGAATTCTTCGTCAAGGGCACATAAAATTATTAATATCTTCTTAGTGTACCGTAACGACCTTCTCTCAGTCAATTTGAAGAAAATGCCGTCAATATTTTTTAATCTCATCATTTGTTTGGTGGTGTGCGTATCCAAGGAATTCGTTGTGCATCATTTGAATTTTTTTTTTCCAGTTCCCCTTACCAATAAATATTTTGAGTTATTTTTTTCTGCATCACGCTGAGAAACATCCCGACGATATGTGAGTTCCGATTTTCGCTATCGCATAAATCAATGGCAATGTGTTCCAAATCTTGTAGTAACTCTTTAGCTCTTTTTCGGTTTAGTGCCACAAGTATGAAAAACTTCCTTATGCTCATTTATGCAACATTAAATCGTAAGCCCTCAATTGAACAGATACTTTAGATTAGATTAGATTTAGCAGAACCTCTGAGACTCCTGTTGAGTTGTTCTCATCACTCCTGTGGTACCTAGGCAAGATAGTCTTATTCTTAGGTTATCATAGGCCTTATTACTCTTGTATGGGGTCGTTTTAGATAGACTTTGGTTTTGTCCACACAGTCTTCTGCACCGATTAAGGGTGTTTTATTGTGTGACCTTTCGAAGGTGGTGAACAAAGTCCACAACTTCAATAATAGCCGAACTGAGGCTATTGTGAATAGAAACAATACGTTTTGGGTAGATTAGGATCCAATCTTTCATACGTTTTCAGTGTTATCAAAGGTATTAGTCAGAATTTCTCTTGTCATTATCAACTCAGACTAATAGTATTATTTGACTTATACTCATATTATGAACAAAAAAAATTTAAGAAATAATATACTCGTATACTATCAGGTCCAAATTAAAAAACACCAAGAATAATGCCGATATAAATCAATGAATGAAAAAACGAAAACTGTTTATTTTTTATTATATTTTACCTAACACCTTTGAAATATTTCAGCTATAATCAATTTGCTAGTCATTAATAGTATGCTTTTAAGACATAACCAACTAAAATATTTAATGATGTGAAATGAAATATATTTGCCTTATTTTTCACAGAATTTTCAAATGACAAAATGACCTTCAGCTAATAGTAGCAATACTAAAAATTTGTAAAATTTAAATGGTTGTTATAGGCAGGTAATCAGATTATGTTCAGTGGCGGAGATTAGATCGAAAGAAAGGGTTTTTATAAATACAAAGAAATACGAACGATGACAAAAATAAAGAATTTTTAAAAATTGCATAACGCAGAAAAATAAAATTAAATATTCAGTACAGATATTATAATTCGAGTAAATCATTACTTCATGGTTCTACAGTTTCTTCAATCTAATTTTCAAGCTTCCACAGGTTATCTTATGCAATTATTACATTTTGAACAACATTCACTAATTTTTGAGACGGAAACAATTAAAAGTTTCATTTTAAAATTGCTAAATTAAAATTTATATTTTTTCTTGCTACAAATCCTTCCATCTACTAATTCACAGTTTGTTAGCCATTTTATTCACTATTTTTATATTAGATTAGGTTAATATGACTTTTTTGAATAGTGATGAACTCATTTTAGAACTTTCTTTTGTAGTATAATTCTAATTCATATGTTTTCCATAGTTTATTGTTTTGTTTAGTAATCTTTTATAGTTGGAAATTTTTAGAATGTGTGGTAACATAACCGGTTTAGTAATAAGTAGCTAGAATTTATAGATTATACTACTATAAAACAATCCCCAAATTTAAACATTTTCAAAATAATCTTACTTCTAAAAATAAAATAATACCTACTTAGTAATTTTCTGTTTCCAAGAATTTTAATATAAATGCTTTCGTAATGTAGTTAAATATTATAAGGTCAGTAGATTTTATAAAGTACGTTCAAAGCAGAACATTGTACAAACAATAAAAGTGGTAAGTGGGGCAAACATTGAATTTCGTTTAAAGCGTATTTTAATGTACACAGTATATATTTTAAATTACATAATATGTATTTTAAATAAATAAATTTATTTAATTTTTAAAACTTATATGTGACAATAATGTAATTATACGTCAATTTACATTATTCTATCCACAGTCATCACATTACCAATATTTGGAATCAGCAAGCAACTTCGACCGGTACCTCTGTCATCAAAGCAAGAATCAAATGAGGATTTAATAATTTTGAACGTGACTATAATACAGAGCTCTCCCTGAAATATTTTATATTTTACATCTATAATCGTGAATTAGCACAATGAGTTTCCTTGAAAACATTGCAAACCATTCAGTGTTTTGTTTGTTTGCCTCTCTTATTTTGTTTACACCATTTTCCAATTAAGTCTAATAAAACATGCCTAATTAGTTAGAGTTCGACAAGGACATTAATTACTTTATGAAATAATTTTAAACTAGATTTATATTTAGAAAAACATCAAAATAAGTGAATTCGTTAAAAGTATATATAACCGTGTACAATAGTAGTAATTAAAAGTAGTAGCACCCTGCTATTACTATTCAGTCATAATCCAAATAAATTGTAATATATTACGAGATCCTAATCCAAATGCAGATAATTTTCAATTATTTAGAACTTAAAAAACAAATTTGGAACACGTTGTGAGTATTCGAAGAGCATTAATAGACAGTACGTACAGTTCAATTGTAGTATTCTAAAGGGTTGATAATGGATGATGAACCGTTAAAATGTGACAACACTTTTTAACCTGTTGACAGACTTATAAAGTTATTACTTTATTTTATGGGGAATTTAATTCTAAAACATTTCTTACTCTCGTTATTTTTCAAAAAACATTGTCGTTTTCAACAAAAACCCGAATAACTAAAAATACGTATTGCAGCTGTGTATTTAAAATCAACGAAAATGCAAAAGTTGGCTATGAAATTAATCGTCAAACTTGTTTCTTCTCATTAAACTAATAAGAATTTCCAATTAATATGTGGTTCATCAACAAGTAAAGTGAAAGTTGCCACAGGTTACAGTTAGAAAGCTCCATACATTAATAACTATTCAGTATATAATACGACGCTATCACAAATTCCAAAAATGGCATTACAAACATACAAATGCACTGAATGTTTCATACTTCACTTTACGCTTCTTATTTTATTATTATTTGATTCATTTCTAAATCTTATTATTCTACAAATTTCAAATTTATTTCTTATTAAAACAATTGAATCAAATATCAATGTACTTAATAAAAATTAATAATCTGAATCAATTAGAAAAAAATGTATTCATGATATGATTTACAAAAAAGAAAATAATTTTTTTTTCGTAAAGTGACAACGTAAGATGTAATAAAAGTAGCTAATTTAAATTTACTGTAATGCTATTAGAGAACATAACTTTTGAGGTTTTGCAACATTGATTTTAAAAGTAAACTTACCAAAATTGACCATCTCAAATGAAACATCATTGATCTAAAGAACACTAGTAAAGATTGTATTGAGGTAGTCCAGTTGTCAAAAGAGCAAGTAAAAAATACAGGACTGTATTTCCCCGTTTAACCTAATTCATATACAGGATGTGTACTATAGTTTAAAACCTCAAATTACTTACGCCAGGCAAGGTTTGCGCAAAAAACTCCGAGACACGTCCATTTTGAATTTACTTTTGCTTTTATTTTGGATAACCATTGCTATAACGATGTCATGATGATGTCATTCAATTTTTTTTTAAATAGAAACCTATCATTTTTATGTCAAACTTAAATACACCGTTCGATTCTAAAAACGGCAGTATATATCACTATTACACTAAAGTTGATAGTTTTTGGAATACAGGTCCTTAAGTATTTAAAAATAGGTTGACTGTTTCAGCCAGTGACTTTTAATTTGTATGAACAGCCAGAAGTATTAATTATTTTAAAGAAAACAATATTAAATGAGGTGCTCAAATTGAGATACTCCCACTTCCTGACAGTAAGCCAACACTTCTTTGAGGGAATAAGGTCGAATGAATCTAATTTCATCACGAATTCTATCTTTCAGTTCGTCAACATTCATTATTATGTCGACTGGCGTATACTTTACACCTTAAATAACTCCACAAAAAGATATCCAGTACATCCATTTTTAACATACAAAAATTAAGTAAAAACAAAAATACTGAAATATTAATTTTAAGAGGTGTCTTGGCATGATTTGAACGTTTTCCAAAATATTCAATTTACTTAATAACAAATATCCAAATACATAGCCACTTTCAAAATCAGGTATTTCCAAAACATTGAAAAAATTTGAGAAATTTGGAGTTACAAATCTTTTTGTTTGGTCGAGAAAGGATATTAGAAGATGTATATATAACTGATTGATAGACAAAATTGTCGATATTGGGCATCTATAAATCCTCATTGGATGATGGAACCCCACACAAAATTCCTTCAAATTATTGACACTAAAATTATAGGTCCATTTTTCATATGTAGACGGAAATCTTACTGGAGCAAAATATTTAGACATGTTAAGGCAGCAGATAGTACCAGAATTAATTACTCTATTCCCAAATAGTAATAATTCAAATCTATAAACTGAAGATATATGATACCAGTAAGATGGAGCTAACCCCCATTATGATGCGAAAATTCGTGACTAGTTAAATGAAATATTTAAAAATCATTGGTTTGGACGAAGCGGGTTAATTGAATGGCCAGCTAGGTCGCCAGAGCTTATTCCATTGAATGACTAAACAATGGAATTAAAAGATTATTTTCCATAATAATAATACAATAGTTATTTTTATAAATCATATATACCTTTATTAAAAAAATATTTACAATATTAATATATACTATAGAAAAATAATTAACATTTCCAAAATTGAAATATATAATGATAATCGACTATGTCACAATAAAAAAAACATTTATGCTGTACTGTTAAAAAACAAAACAAATACCAATTAAAATATTTAAAAACATAAAATTTTTTCAATCTCTGTATTAATTTTAAGTGAAAAATAAACAAAAAAAAAATGTAACCCAAATTGGTAATTTACATTCCATTGTATGCTGGGCCTCCACCTCCTTCAGGCACAACCCAGTTGATGTTTTGTAAAGGATCTTTGATATCGCAAGTTTTACAATGTATACAATTTTGTGCATTTATTTGTAATCTCATTCCATCTCCAGATTCCAACGGTACATATTCGTATACACCTAAAATTAAAATTTCAGTAATTTAGTTTAAAACTTGGAAAAAGGGAAATTTTCAGTATTCAAGTACAACAAGTTTAAATTATATCAAATAGATAGATATTATGTAATATTATACACCAAGTGCCTAAAATGAATGGAGAACAGTTTGTTGCCTGATGAATTACTTCACTTAATCCTATGGTAAATTGAGATAAACCTATATTATTCAACTAAACTTTTTTTCATTAAGAAAATAAACTTTCGAATTTTCAAAAATTGACAAATTTTTATTTATGGTTTTCATTTTTCTTTAAAACAAGCCGCGGAATCTCCAGGGTGATCCAAATCCAACGCTTTCTCAAGATACCACTAAATTCATAAATATTTTTTCTAGCAAACTAAACATCATATGATTTTTTCATCATTTTTTCTATTAAGGAGTTAAGTAGGTAAAGGGTGATTCTCAAAATTTGTCATAACATAATCCCAGATAACTTTTTGATTATTTTCAAAAAACAAAGTAAGAACTACTGTCACCATTATCTGTATGGAAACTAGTCGTGATTTTAGGAGCTAAATTTTAGTTAAAAAATCTTTTTTAATGCAATACTCTGTACATATTTTTTCTTTTTTTTCTTGATACTCTTTCATTAAATGACAGGGTTTATATGTCTAATTTTAGTGGTACTGGATAGAAGAAAAAATAAAGCATTGTTTATTACTCCTTTATTTTTAATTCTATACTATTTAATTAGCATGAAATAATCAAGTATTTTATTGAAATCTAAAGGATACGTAATTGTAAATAGTATCTAGAATACTATATATTAAGTAAAAGTATATATATATATATGTGGTCATTTTCGAAATAGTTGGATAGAAAAAAAAGATGTCCTATAAAATTACCCCCAAGGTAGATAACTATTACATCTAAATAAACAAACGATTTCACTATGAGAAGAATTATTGGAAAATACACATAAAGTATTTTTCTAAATTACAAATATGCATTTATTCTAATAAAAATCGTCGTTCGTGCAAACAACTATACTGTATAAAAAATGAAATATTAAAAGGTTTACAAACTGTAATAAAAGAGAATTCAATTTAGTTTACTCATACCCAATATTGGTAAAATTACTAACCTGCAGGGCAAAACCTTCCCTCTGGACCATCGTAAATATCCAAATTTGTATTGACAGGCACCCCGTCATCTAAAAGTGTCAAATGGGGCGGTTGGTCACCTTCATGATTAGTACCGGTAAGAGCGACTGATGACAAAAGATCAAAACTGATTTTTCCGTCAGGCTTTGGATATTCTATTGGCTTGCACTCTTTAGCCGGTTTCAGCCTTTGATTATCAGGGACTAAAAAGAAATAAGAATAATATATAAATTTTCAATATTCTATTGGAAGTCTGGAAGTGTGTGTCGACAGAGTCAGACTTTAGGTTTGAGGTGAAAAAACTCGAGAGATATTTGTTCAAAGGTTTCCATGAAAATATTTGCAATAACTGAATATAATGGTGAATTCATTAGGGTGCCAGATATCTGGAGGTAATATTGGTTTTGGAAGGTGAAATATGTGGATGTGAGACATTTTTCCGCCATACGGACAAAGATGACTTGTGGTCTTTAGCTAGGAGTTCTGACAGAATTATGAGGGAATCTTGGATTGGGACATTGGTGAACAGTTAGCTGACATAAAAATTAACCAAAACATCTTCAGGATCTGTATGTAAGGTGAAGACTATTTGAATAAAATGTAGAGAATTAAGAACGTGGGGTTGGGTTTTTCAGTTGTATACTTTGATCAATTGGGCTAGGTATCTGGACAGTTTGTAGGTTGGGAAGATCATAAATACGTGGAGAAACAGATTTCTTTAGTAATAATTGGAAGGACAGTGTCTAGAATGAATGAAATTATTTTGCGCTCAATTTTTGCTGTTGGGTCTTGTGGGATGGGTGTATAGAAGGTACAGTCTTATAATAACTCCTTCATCTTCTTGAAGAATTGGTCCCTTTCAAGGGCTACTGTTGAGTTGCCTTTATCAGCTTGGAGTATAAGGATGTTAAGGTTTTTTTGGAGGATGTGTAGTGTGGAGCGCTCTTCCTGAAAAAACAGAAAAGGAATATATGAATTCCAGATCCTATTATCGCATTTCCATAACCAGAGAGATAGTTAATCAAGATAAAGGTAGATCGATAATATATCTAGTAATAATAATGAGAAATTAATATCACAAGAAATGTGCATCAAAGCCACAATTCAAAAAGTTTCGTTAAAAATGAAAACATTGCAGAAGGACGACCAAAACCAATAACTGTTTGCTTTTCTTGAAGGTCACAACAAATGAAATGGATTGTTGGACAATTTAAAATAAAAACACATTTTATTGCAAGGAAAAGTTTAGGAAGCCTCCTCACAAAAACTAAACAGAAAACAAAACAGCCACAGGAAAAACTGCAGCTACGAACCACCAAGCATATGCGGACATTATACTAGTTAGTTTAATAGTAGAAAGGCTAGTATTCCATTTAAGTATGAATTTACGTATTTATTTTTAACTCTGACAATGGACTGGTTTTTCAAATAATTGATAAAACAAAGATAAACATTTTTATTTTAAGCGACCTTTCATTTTCTGATCTTAAATTTTATTCTTAAACAAAAAACAAAATCGGCATAATATTATTTTCTTAAATTTACATCTTTTCTCCCGTCTAACAGACTTGTTAATTTCTACATTTGCGATATAGCGATACTAGCGAGTAGACAACGTTTATTACAAAGTTCTGCTTGGTGACTCCAGTATGCAAAAAGCATAAAATTAAATAAAAAGAAACGTTTCTCTTACTAAAATTAATAATAAAGTAAACTGAATTAAACCTACCTCCATGTTTTAAAGTCCAAGGTTCTTTTCCACGCAGCAAAATAGTGATACCACTATGTATCAATCCTCCATACAATCCTATTGGATTATGAAAACTGGGCCTAATATTTCTCACCTCTTTAAGTTCCTTCCAAATCCAACTGTTTTTCATTTTCTCTTCATAGGACTTTGGTTCATAACCTTCCGTTTGCTGTTTTTCGGAATGTATTGCTTCATAAGCACTTTCTGCAGCTAGCATTCCGCTTTTCATAGCGTTGTGTGTACCTTTTACTTTAGGAACATTGATGAACCCTAAAATTTTAAGACAAAATACATAGATTAAAAAATAAATAAAATTGAAAATTGTAAGTGACAAAAAAGAAGAACTTTTTTTTGGAGGAATATGAAATAAAGAAATACCTAAAATGTCCTCAATATTGTATTGAATGAACAGTTAAACCTGGGAAGTTCAATTATTTTAAATTACCTTTTAGACTAAATACCTACATAATACTACCAAAAATATTTTTAGGAAAAAAGAATATTGTATATATTGCTTAATAATGATTAGTGAAAATGTTTATTGTATGTAGTTATTTACGCTTATAAAAAATCTATCAAATCTAGAAAATATTATATGTCAAAATAGCGAAACATACGTCGATTGAATATAACTTAAAAAAGCTTTGTACTATTGTAGGAATTCAGATAAGTTTAATTTATCTTTTCATATTTATTTATCAATCATGTGTGGCGGTTTTCGATTACTAATGACATTAACCTCGTGTTATGTGTAGATTATTATACACACACTATTAATTTGAAACAAATAGTGAATGCTCAAATGGGGAATTACATTCAGGGTACAGAAACTGATTTTGTACCTTGTCCAATTAGATTGCAATAAAATCAAAATCACTCCCGCTTCAAAAATTCATATCTGACTTATAGTCAAATCAGGAAAAAATATCGTTCTTCTACTGGTATTTGAACAACAGCCCAATGCTCTACTCCCTTCCCGAGATGATAATTAATTTTGGGTGTACGTTACATATTATCAAATATTAATAAGGTTTAAAACGAACCTACTAACTAACATGTATTGAACAACATAGCAATAGCGACAATTTGTTGTAACACAAACCTGCAGAATCTCCAACTAAACATCCTCCTGGGAATGTAAGTTTTGGAATACTTTGAAATCCACCTTCAACTAAAGCACGTGCACCATAAGCTATTCGATTACCACCCTCAAAATAATGTTTGATTGATGGATGATGTTTAAATCTCTGAAATTCCCTGAAAGGACTTAAATAAGGATTAGAATAATCCAATCCTACTACAAATCCTACGGCAATAAGAGGCGTAGGTTCATTTAAGTGGTAGAGAAAAGAACCACCATATGTGTGAATGTCCAGAGGCCAACCAAAAGTGTGTTCAACTCTCCCCGGTACGTGTTTTGCTGGATCGATTTCCCACACTTCTTTTAATCCTGAATTGTAAATAACAGTTTAGATTTAATAAAATTTAATAAACAATACTACAGAAGAAACCACTCTTCATTATTATACTATTTTTAAATAATTCTAGATTTAAATTACTGTATTTTTAGAACATGAAATAGTTAATAATGAACGTCTCACCTATTCCATAGGTTTGAGCTTCAGCGTTTTTCCTTAGATTGAATTTTTTTATAATTTGCTTTGACAAATGGCCGTGACAACCTTCTGCGAAAATTGTACATTTTGCATGTAATTCCATTCCTCTCTCAAAATTGTCTTTAGGACTACCATCTTTGGCTACTCCAACGTCATTTGTTGCTATTCCCTTAACGCTACCATCAGGATGATATAATATTTCGGAAGCTGCATACCCAGGGTATGTTTCAACCCCAAGAGCTTCTGCTTGTTCCCCTAACCATTGAACTACGTGTCCCAAGCGTACAATGTAGTTACCGTGATTGTCCATTGGCAGTCCTAAATTATTTAACAAAAGTAAAGTAACATTATATTTTAAAATACCTAGTAAGATATAAAGTAGTACTAGTAACAGATACACAGTTATGGGATGTTGACCAATAAATGATCCATATGAATTAAAAACATAGTTAAAAAATATCAAGAGAGAGAAATCTAAAACGAAATTTATTTATTCATTTATTTTCCATATACCACTCTACAGTTAAGAAACCATTTATAGTATGGGAAAATTAAACATTACATTGCAAAAATTATATGAATACATTGAAACTTTACAGTATTTACTAACTAACACAAAGTTAGTAAGTCATAAAAGACAAAGAGAAAAATAGAAAATAGAAACAGAGAGAAAACTAATTCCAGTATGTCCACCCTATGAGAAAAAAAACAAGGAAGAAAAAAAAAGAATCGACTTGTACAGCAAAGAAGCCGAAGGAATTATATTAATTGTTTCTACAAATGTCAGATGATGCATGAAAAGTGCGAAACTCTGGTCACCAAATAATTTTTACAAAGGCTTTGGAAAATTGTGGAAATTCAAAATAAGTCTAGTTTATTTTTTACAAAGGAATTATATTCATAAATAGAAAATCAATACTCTTCACGGGGATTAAATTATTAATTTACAAGGTCAATAATAAAGTAATGGCTTTGAAAGTAAATGAAGACCTACTGTAGAAAAACTCAGTCACTGTGATATTTTAATAAACTGAAGGAATACCACCAAGTTGTTAAATTTGTAAAAATAAAGCATACAACAAGTACATGGTAAATAAAATTCATTTACACAAAGAAAATTGTAATTCTTACCTCTGAAAATAGGAATATTGAGCCTTCCAGTGGCAGTTAAGAATCCAAATTTATCCTCCGTGACAGGAGTTTTAAGTGGAGCTCCTTTCTCCTTCCAATCAGGAATCAATTCATTTAGAGCTTGGGGTTGAATAACTGCACCAGATAAAATATGTCCCCCAACTTCAGAAGCTTTCTCGACTAGACAAACCCTGAGTTCTTTTCCATCTTTTTCAGCAAGTTGTTTGGCACGAATAGCAGCGCTCATACCTGCAGGACCCCCTCCTACTATCAGAAGGTCTGTTTCGTCTGCAAATCTTTCCATATTTACATCTGAAATTATGAATAAGGTATTGATGAACACGAATATAACCAAGCATTGAATATTTACATTTATAATATTTTCTAATGCTAGATGTAAGGGCATTAAAGCACCTATCGTTATTTAAAACACTGCATGAAAAAACATGAACACAAAAAAAAATTGCACGTTAGTAATTGTAATTCACATGGTATCTATAACAACAGTTTATCAAATTATAATTATACCTAACAAAAATTGATCATGATTTAAAACCATACATTCAATTTCCATAAATTACATGATTTTCTAAAAACTTTTTAAATATTCTTATGACAATTGTTTGTTTTGGCATGGCCAGGTGAATCAATTGTCATAAGAGTATTTAAAAATAAATTGGAAAATCGTGGAGTTTTAAGATAAGTATATTTTAACTTTAAATTAAAGAAAACGTAACAATAGTTAACCCTAAATTTTACAGTTAATTATTCAGAAATTGATTTTTGAAGTTACCAGTAAAGACTATAGAAAATGTAAACCATAGATGTTGATAAATAAAAATGAATAAACCAATTTATATTTTTTGAGATGTTAAAATTCCGCGGTTTCAACAAATATTAATTCATAATGCTGACCAATCGCTGAACATTAATTTGATAAAAATTAAAAAATATAAAAGTTTTTCAATCCTTGGTAAAAAGTTTAATTTTTAAACACAGAACTGTCATTTTCATTTCTTACCTTTTATTATTTATTTAGGTACCAAATTATTATTTGAATATAGCAAACGTCATCATTAAGTAAAAAAAGTTAGATATTAAATAAGTTCACGTTTTTTCTGCCCATAAGTCAGTTTAACTACAACATAATTTTTTACTATCTAAAAATCACTAATTACATGCCTTCAAGTATAAAAATTTTTTGCCTAACGATTAGCAACGTTTTTCTTTAACATTTTTTTAAATAAATGATTTTCCATTTTCTCCTACACTATTCAACATTTCAAAACTCAAAAACTAGTCTTGACAGAAATGGGTCATTTATGCGAAAAATCAAAACCATTCTTATGGATAAGTATTTTTTTAAAGTAAATATTGAAAAATTGTCTTTAAAGTTAAAATGGGTTAAGAAATAATCTTCTCCAATAGAAGAAGGCCTAAAATATTAATAATATAAATTATTATTTTCCATATTTAGCAAAATCGCTCAAACAAATACCTACTAGGATAAAATACGTGCTTGTTCCAAATAAAGAAATGTTTATAAAAAACAAAAAAAATACCACTCATTTTTAAGGACAGTAGTATCTATTACCTTTTGATTATTTCCTGCAACTTCTTATTGTCAAACATATGTATTGTGCATTGACATTTAATATCATTAATATTTCATTAGTTTTTATTATCTCTTAAACAAACACGTTTCTTTTAAATGTCTCTAATTATGTCAATTTTTTTTATAATTTAAGTACAAATTTATTTATTTCTAAGTGTCGTTATAGATACAACTGACAGTTATCAAGTCTGAACTGACTAGTTCAAATATAGTCAAATTCTCTGTTAGGTAAAAGATATTTAAAAAAAAGGGCTTATTTGTAAGTTCTCAAAGTCAGTATCTATGATCCTTTCCATAGAAACGGCACTTAATTTAAGAAGAAACAAAAAAATGAAATTTATTTTGAAATTTAGAACGTCTAGGTTTCTTTTAAATACATAACCTTTACCTCATATAACCAATTCTACCTAATCTGTATATTCAATTTTGAGATGTTCTGTACCCTTCACTGGAACTATATACAGGGTTGGGATAAAGTATGGAACCAAGTAAATATCTTTAAAACGAAACGGACGATATTTATGAAATTTTACAAGTAAGTGCAATGGGGCAAAATGCATCTGACGTACATTTTTTTGTTAATACATACTTCAAGTTTAACCGGAAATACCCTCAATTTTTTTTTTAGTTTAAATGGAACACCCTGTCTATTTTTGCAGATTTTGAAAGAGCTTGTTATTTCTCGAATTTGTACGTACTGGATTTAGTGGAATTAATTCGTAAAAACGAGAAATAACTCACTTTTAGTTGTAGAATAAGTAAATTTATTTACTTTATATTAATAAGAATAATAATTCCCCTCCTGACAATATGCCAACCTATTAACAAATTCTTGAGTCACTCTTTCCAAGACTTCTCCACGTATTAGTTCACATTCATCAATAATTCTTTGTCTCAATTCCTGCAAGCATGTTGGTCGTTTAACGTAAACACGTGATTTTAGATAACCCCAAAGAAAAAATCAATGGGCTTAGATCCGGAGAACGAGCAGGCCACTCGATCATCATTAATATTTCAATACAATCTTTTTCACTTAAATGAACCATTCTTAAGTTTACAATTTATTTCGTAAATTACAAATTGACAGTTTGCCAACAGTTACCTATTAGATAGTACTCGTTTATTTCTTACTATTAATACAAACAATATCAATTTGTTTATCTAAATGGTATTTTACTTTAATATATAAAAAAAGTCGTTTATTAAAGTGCTCGTTTTTCCAAATTTTTTACACTAAACCCTGTATGTACGAATTCGAAATAACAATATCTTTCAAAATCTGCAAAAATATAGAGGGCGTCTCATTTAAATAAAAAAAGTTGAGGGTATTTCCGGTTAAACCGGAAGTATATTATTAACAAAAAAATGTACATCAGCTGCATTTGGCACCACTGCACTTACTTGCAAAAGTTCATAAATATCGTCCGTTTCGTTTTAAAGATATTTACTTGGTTCCATATTTTATCCCAACCATGTATAAGTTCAAAATAAAAAACAAAATAATAAGCATACTAACCTTTCCATCTTGGATCTTTTTCTCTGGGATGGATGGTGTAATGAGTAGTAATTTTTGAATAATTTCTATTTAAAACATGGATTTGTTTTGCTAAAAAAAATATATATTTATACCAAGAACAAACAAAATCTAAAGCTCAAGAACACATTCTTTTTGATTCTACTGTTTGTAGTGTTAAATTAAAATATACCTAAAGAATGTTTTATCATTCAGTATTCATTTTATACCTAAGTTGCTGGTAGTTTTCAGTTTCAAAGCCATTCTGTTGAAGACATTAAAAAAGGTTTTGAATTTAAAAAATAATTAATTCCTTAATTATATTTAAAAATTTTCAATTCACGTTAAATTTTAAAAATTAATGACCCTAGACTCCTGAAAATACGTGAATGAAATATGTTAAAAAATCTAAATTCATCTAAATAACGAAACGAAACTCGGACTTTGATCATAACCTACGACTTCATAATAGTGATAGTGCAAACAGAAAACAGCTGTCAGCCATAATATTGATAACAAGGTCTACTATACTCTACTCTTTGATATAAGACAGTTATAGAGATTCTTCATTTTCGATTTGGACGTCTCAGTTATCAGGGCTATTCATACTAATTTTCTTCTTTCTTGTAATACTTATGATTGAAGTAATATTTCCTATGATTGTAGATTTAGATTTACTTTAATTATGTGCTATTGATAATACGGTATGGCCCATTGAAAACCAGCTGAAGGGCATAACTGCCAGGAAAATATTTTATCGAAAAAACCTGAAAAACGTTAAGTTTGTTTCTGAGGGGAACATCTTTTGACTCAAAAATTATACCCCAAACTTTACGCTCCTAAGAAGAATTAAAAAAAACATGTTATTCATTGAGGAAAGAAAAAAATTACTTTAATCCAATAAATGTTGAAATTGAGCACCACCAACATCAATTACAAATGTATACATAAATTTTGTTCCAATTTTTGTCTAACATTTTCCAGCATTTCAAGAGTTATTCTCCTGCATCCATCAATAATGCGCTGCTAGTGTAACTCTTCGCACTTGGTAGCATAAACTTTTGATTTTAATGCCCCCGTAAGAAAGAAAAAATCTAAAGGGGGGAGGTCTGGAGATCTGGTTGGCCATTCTTCAGCACCTCTTCTACCTACCAGTGGAAGACCATCTTGCTGGAAAAATAAATGTTGTTCCGAGTTTCTGCCATTGTTCTCAACAATGTTATTTAAGGTAGGGCAAACCAAGTCTTCCAATATTTCAAGATACCGTTCTCCCATCAAACTGCCGTCTATAAAGATTAATCCAATAATGCTATCATCAAAAATGGAGTTTAAGCGTGAGCTTTATGGAAAAAAATGAGGATTTTCATATGACCAGTATTGACAATTATGACGATTCAGAGTACCATTTAGAAAGAAAGAACTTTAGTCAGTAAATCTAATATTAAAAAGAAATTAATTGAATTGCTGAACTAACTTTATTTTATAAGGATAGAATTTGAAATTATTCAGAATTCGTTGAATAGTTGTTTTGGTGAAAAATGATAAAGTGTGTCTGTTCCTGCACAAAATCTTCATTAAACAAATATTTGAAAATGGTTCATTACATTTTAAACATTCTGTCTTATTACTACTACACAAGTATGTGAATAGTGATATTCGCTCTGAACATTTTTTGCCGATTCACCAATGGGGGTAGTTTTCACTCATAACACGCGGTGGACATGCCTTTTACATTTGTTTTAGCTGCTGCCTCTCGATTTTGAATATATTATGAAATGAAATATGTTAAATGTTTATGTTTGTTTAAATGTATGTATTAAAACTTTAAAGCAGCACTTAATCCAACAGCATGAGTAAATCATAGATACTGTTAAAATTGATTTTGATACTTTAGAAGGTAAGTTTTACATAATGACTGAAACTACAAATCATTGTAAGTCGTATTTTATTCTGAAGGAATTTTGTCCTTTAATTAGACTCTGGAGGATTTGCAGTTTATCCATCCACAATTTATGTATTTATAAATATCTACTGAATTTCTGTGTTTTCTTTTAGATTTCAACCTATTTCTTCATCTGAATAAGCCGATAATAATTGCTCAATACGTTAAAGAGGACAAAATTAAAGAGAGTTATTATAATTGTAATAGAAATATTAGAAGAAATAGGAATACTTTTATTATACATAACTGTAAGCATATCTTCTCCTATTAAAGATATTTTTTTTTTGGAAAACAAGTTGAAGAACGTACGCTTAACAGCCAGACATAGATTAAAGTGATTAAAGTAAAATATTCAGTGATACATAATGATGGAATTGAAGTCCAACATTCAAGGATTTTATCCATAGATAGAAATAATATAACAGCCAAATCAGAAGCGGAACTGTCTGTTAAAAGTGAGAAAAATCTATATTCAATCATACAAAAGTCTGTTTGAATAGAAAATATGGAAAGATAAATAATACTTCTTTCTGTCTTGGAAAATGGTATTGCCAGATACCGAAACCTAGGTAGACCTTAATACATATTAAAAAGCTTTGGAAAACTGTGGAAATTCAAGATAAGTATTATTTATCTTTCCATATTTATTATGAATAATTTCCATAAAGTAAGAGTTGAAACAATGAATTGTTTAAATACAATTACTTGTTTTACCTACCCAAGCAACACATTTGGTATCAGGAACAGATATTATAGAAACCGGAACTTTATAAAAGTAAATGCTTCAAACCTGTTACATATTTTTTAACATAAAAAGATTAATAACTTTATGGTGTTGAAAAAGTGTAGCAGTTACCTATTTGCTACTTAAATTGACTACAACAAAGGTCCGCTACATTGAAGACATTTATAAATTTAATGGAACTACCCGGCTCCTATTAAATAGCTTTTCAAAAGATTACTACTTTGAAACGGCAAAGCTTTGAGGCAGTTACTAGTTTGTGGAACTAAATTGAGACTTACAAGATATGGTGCTTTATAGTTCCAGATAGTGGTTCTAGCAACGTACCTGGAATAAGTAAGGGAACTTAAAAGTAAAGAAACTTTAAGTAACATACATAGAACCCGGGTACCCCCAGTAGAAGACTGTGTTCTCTTGAAAGTAGCCGATTCTTTCACATGCCACCATATAATGAATTATACTTAAAATCGCTACTCTATGGTATCATTATACTATTTAGTAACATCAAGTTTCTTTCGTAATAGTTTGTAATTTTTTACATAAGTAATAGAACGAACTGAATAAAACTGACAATATAATATCGATACCTAGAGTATGGATATTTTTAAGAATATTTTCAGCATCAAAATATTTATATGTGTAGTTCAATATGAAACAGGATATAGAGAAATTGTATTATATTCTTCAAAACGTATTATAATTAAGCACTTTTATTTATAACTTTTGGTTTTTACTGTCTCACGTCTGTTTATCTTCGACGCATGAAATTAAAATTAGGGTCATATTGATTAACAATATTGACAGTTAAACAGAAATCTGTAAAGCGCTCTCCTAGAGATATATACTTTGCTGAACTAGAGGGCGACATAAAACAAACATACAACAAAAAAAACTTATTTTGCTGCAAAAAAATAAAGCAATAAAACCCATATGTTTATAAATATTGGTAGGTAGTACAGTTGAAATATATCATTTCCCCCAAATGACATTTATTAAATTCATTGATTAATTCATTCATGGCTCGTAATGAACGAACGAGGTTACAATGATATGATGGATAAGTCATGTGAATCCATCCAATCAAAATGCAGATTGAGGGAAGCCATGTTTTATTTGTTAGATTCCTGATTGGTTGGATTCGTAAAAAAAATATGGCTGCCTCAATTTGCATATTTATTGGTTGGAATTCTTACGCTTATTTGTAAGAACACGTAATTGTGATGGGCTTTAATTTCATTGATGTCAAATTTTTAGGGTTTGTTGAATCTGCACTCATAATTAAAAACTTAAAACGCTAAGATAAAAAACTGAAATAATTAGATGATATTCTAACAAGAAATACACCAAAGCAACACATTTAGTATCGGCTACATGGTAGCGACTAAATATGTCACTCACAAAACGAGCTGAATTACGTTACTGGATGAGGCCCGTAGAAATAAAAGAAAATAATATAAAAGTTCAATTTGGTTAAGCACAGTTCAATCACTTTACATTTGTTAGAACATGAGGTTGAAATACAAAGATAACTTAAAATACATCGCATAATATGGAAAATTCAAGTGGCGTAGTTTTTTGGCTAAGCCAAAAAATAGGAACTACGGAGCCAGCACTCAAATTATTATTAACACTTTTATCTGGTAAGGTTATTTTTATATTTTAGCTAATTTACTGTTAATTACATTGGTCTTTGTTGTAAATAGTTTTGATACAAAATTAATTTTATTTTGACAATCAAGTCTTGATATTCATTGTTCTTTTAAAGCCAGAGATACATGTGTATATAGGATGACTATTTTAAAAGGGACTATTCCTAATCTTTAATAAAAGGTAGGAAAGCTGGACATTAGGAATTCTGATAAATAGTAAACACTTCAATATATCATGGTACTTACAGTAAGTGACACATTTTTGTTGAATTTACAAAAAAGTGAAAACTTTTTGCTATGCGCCTTTCATTATTTTGATTATTTGCAAAACTTTTTCCCATTTAACCAACTTTCTAATTTCTACTATTTACTTGACAACGGTTAAAATATAGCCATTCTCTATAGTACAAAGTCTAATTCAAGATGTATCTAATTATTACAACAAATTTCATTTACCTAAAATGTTAATTTAATATCTAAAATTAGAAAAAAATTATATCTAAAAAAATGTTTTGGCTATTTTACTAAAATATACTTCTCTCAACTTCATGCATTTACTTTTAATTTTAATTAACTATATTCGTCAATTCTGACTACAAAAAAGGATGTGTTAATACATTATTGTACATATTATTGTTTATTATAATTCTATTTTTCAATAAATGTGAATCAATAATAAAATATAAGAATAATTATATAAGCTTTTTATTTTCATTACAATAACGAAAAGAAGTAATAACGTTTTTTCTACATTGAAAAAAATATAATTTTCTTATTTTTTACATAACAGGAATATGTTTGGTAAATTAGTGTTGATATCTACAGTATAGGTATTATTTAAGTTTATTTAAAGTATAATAAGTTGATTTACAATAGCTGTTTTGTATCATTTATAGCTATTTAAACTCAAACAATTAGGTATAAAAGTTTTAGTAATTTTTTATTGTTTTATTCTCATTATTTTCAAATACTAAACATATTTTTTTACAAATGTATATTAGTATTTATTTTACTCTCATTATCTTTAATTAATAGTGTCACACTGATTAAATATAGAAGTTTATAGGTTTCTTGTAATATTAAACTTTATTCCCCTTTTTTATTTATAGGGTATCCATTGGCACTAATTCATAGGAAATATATTTATAATAAAGAAGCGTACTTACAACATTTATATTTTATTGCTACAGGCTATTCACTAGGATATTGGAATTATGGAAATGATATTTTCCATTGTGTATTTGCTACCTTTTTCACCTATTGCACGTTTTTACTACTAAAAGGAACAGCTCTAAGTGTTGCAATAACATTTATATTTAATTTACTTTATTTACTAGCAGGTAAGCTGGTTTTTAGGAATCTGAATTATTTAGAAACAATTGAATGAGTTTCATTGTAAATGTGTTTGAATATTCCTTATATTTCTGTAATAAAAGACATCAAATGATTGATAAATCACATATATTATCAAATTTATCTCTACAAAAATTGCTACAAAAAGGTCTCCTATGCTTTTTTCTTAGGGAATATATCAAGGAATCATGAGTGACGTTTTAAGCACTAAATGATTGTTATTTATTGGTACATTTAATTATTGAATCTATCAAAGTAAGATGCAGTGGCGTAGCTAGTCCTCAATGGGCCATGTATTAAAATTTGTCGAGGGGCCTTTTTTACGAATTTTTGCTTACACGTTGCGACAACTGTGTGCTTGAAGTTATAAACTAATTGAACTCCGCTAAATGTAGTATTTACATTGAATGGTTGTCTAATAAGTCAAATATAAATTATATAAATGAACAAAATATTTGACATAATATATATATATATATATTAGAAATATTGCCTCCTGACTGCTTGTGACTGGGTTCCTAATCATAATATAATTAATAGATTTTTAGCTAAATTGTTATTTTGGAATATTATTTGTACAATTTTGTGATTTGAACATAAAATCTAATAATTTTGGATTTCTTTATGGTGAGCTTTAGAGATAGTTATTAGTTTCCATTGTTGCGGAAAGAATTGCCATTTTAGATTATAGTATTTTTGTATTGTTGTGTAGTGTGTACTATAAATATAAATATACGTTAATTCCAAGTCAAGAACAATCTCCATTCTTTTGAAATACTCTATTAGATTTGCGAAATATTTATTTGCAGAATATTGTTTTTGAGGTGGACACAAATGGACCAATTTTATTAAACTGTGTCTGGATTTTAGTTAGGCTTATTATTGAATTTGTTTTTGCAGTAATAAAGGAGTTTGCTATATTTGATTGATTGTGTGGAAAAATTTTGTTAAAATCGATAAAATCTGGTATATATTAATTTACAAATGTCCCACGACTACAATTAATGTACATTATCTTACCCTGAAACACTGTAAGTTAAGTTAATGTCAGAATAAGGGTGCGAAGCCATCAACGTTTTTTGAATCCGTCTGAATAAAATTTATATCACCTTTTTAATTACAAATTTTCACAAATTTGGTAATACTATTTTTGTTGGTAAATTCACCAATGATGAACCTTCTTATATTATTTAGAACTCCAATACCAATGTGAGTAGAAGTATGTAGCCTGTTACACATTATTTTTTATGTGTGATATTTTTATATCTATTTTTCTTGAATTAATAGCAATTTTGATTATAAGCATAGTTAATAGTAAGTTGTTGGGTATGGAAAGTAGAAATAAAAAATATTATGTTCATAATTAATTAAAAAATCTTTTTATATTTGTAGGATATTTTTATACAAGTACCGAGAATTATGACATAAATTGGACAATGCCACAATGTATTTTTACTTTAAGATTAATAGGTAACAATAATAATTACGTAATACGTACAATTTGCTTAAGGAATCATTTAATTTAATGATATGACGGTAAACTATTGTATTTGTAGGTGTCGCGTTTGATTTATATGATGGACAGCAGCCAGTAGAAACATTGTCTAGTGAGAGTAAAAAATTAGCTCTTTTACAAAAGCCTGGTATTTTGGAAATGTTTGGCCATGCCTTTTTTCCAGCGTCTTTTCTAGTGGGTCCTCAATTTGCAATGAAAAGATATTTAGAATTTGTTAATGGACAATACAATAGTAAGGTATTGAAAAAATGCATGTATCAATAAGCGCAACCTAAACTATTTTTTTTTAAATATAAATGAATAGTTATAACTTAAAATGTTGAGTTTTCATGTATTTATGCAAACAATACTCAAAAAAACTTTTTTAAATAGTTCTATATTCTATTTTTTTTACAATTCTTTACATGGAGGTAAACTGACATAACTACCAAATTTTCAATTTCGGTATTATTACTGTATCTGCATTCTTGAGTGGTAAATTGTCGTATCTGCACAACCAAAGGACAACCATATAACCAATGTGTATTAGTTCCGGCATATTATGGGAGAGGTAAATTAGAACATTTTGAATTTAAATGTACTCTATTGTAAAGTTTCAGATATGATAGTTTACCCTTTGAGTTATAGATTTTTTTTTAAATTATACAAGTTATTCCAGAATTCTGTTGCCAATTGAAAATCTGGAATGTTAGGATTAATTTAGGCTATAATACAATTCAATTCAAAAATGCAGAATTGAAATGCAGACCTATATAGTTATTTTTCTAAATAATTTTTGTTAAATATTAAAGAAAATGTTAAAATTTGTACAATTGGTTGACTTTTATAAGTGTTTAATGTAACAAAACAACCTTTGTCTTATATGAAACGAAAAGAGTTTTAAGTATCAACCTAAATTCTAGCAGAAACTGTGACATATCAAACTAGCGTATGTCTGATGAACAGACATATCCGATTCGAAAACAACTTCTTTTACTTCAACCATGCACAGAAACTCGAGACAGACTAACTGGAAAGGATATAGCATACACTTAAAAGAGTCACTCTAAAGATATAAAACAGAAAGAGTAAGCCTTAAAGTGCCAGTAAATCGGATGAGTCAGGCAATTAAATCTGCATATAACAATTCTGTCAGGCTCAATGATAGCAAGCTACCTACCTATCTTAAACAAACAAACAAACAAATAGTTTTAATAATTATAGATTCAGAAATAATAATGACACCAAAGAAATCTTTGTTAACTAATAATAAAAATAAACGGATATTACTCAGAAGAAAATTAAATGACTCTTTCGATTTCAAATTATGATGACAAAGAAAGCAACAAGAGTATTCCTTGGTGCTAAAGAAAATAGTATTAGAAAATAAAATAATTCAAAAGCGCTGGCAACCAGGTTTTAAATAAATTTGCAACTTAACATTATTTACATATTAAGTTTAAAATATGAGTAACATACACTAAGTCGCTACGTTCGTCATATTCCCATGTACATGTAAAATGCTGTAAACAACTTTTGTTAGGTAATGTACTAATTTAAGATCTTTATTTAGTTTTGTCATCATAATTTTATTCAAATAGATTCATTTTTTTAGGACGGACCTCCTGATAGCACTGAACCAGCCCTTAAAAGATTGCTTTTTGGATTAATGTACCTCTCAATTTTCCAAATATTAGGCATTTTTATTTCTGATGAGTACTTAATATCAGATGAGTTTGGTAATCAAAATTTCTTTAGAAAAATGCTATTATTAGGATTATGGGGTAGATTTAGCCTTTACAAGTACATATCTTGCTGGCTGTTGACTGAAGGTGCTTGTATTCTTTTTGGTAAGTTACAATAGATATTACAAATAAAATATTGTTTATTAAAATAAATAATGGACTCGACAAATGTAGTAAAATTAATAACCAATAAATATTAATAACATGGTTTTCCAGTCGCTTTAGTAGATTTAGTAATTAGGAAGGAGAGCTTGAACGATTCTGGAAATTTGAAAACTATATTTTAAATACTCTTTTTAATACTGTAAGCCTGTTGCTAAGGCTGATTTATTTTAAAAAAGTATATCAATCTCTAAAACGGTGTTAATAAAGCAATCTCTTAGAGCGGAGGTTTCTAACTTTTTCTTAGTCACATCATTCTTTAAAAGGAAAAATGATTTATTAAAATTTTAAAAATAAACACAAAATCAATATGAAATTAAAATATAAAATTAATAATAAATGAAAAATATAATGAGATGGTTGAGGCTAGTGGAGTTTAAACAATCTGTTAACGTCGGGTTCCAATTATTGGGAGTAGGTAAGTAAGTAAATCTTCCTGTTTTACAGACACTGCTATAATGTTGGGAAGTGTTTGCATTCATCTCTACCTAAATTTCGTTTTTTCCACAAAAGCAGCTATGCCATTTTTGGTTTAAATTAAATTTAATTAACCATCAAGATCCTTAAATGACGTAATTACGAGGTGTGAATTCAGCAAAAAAAACCTAAAATATTTAGACATAATGTGAAATTCTTATCTTCGATGGGATGCTTGCATGAACTTTTTTGTATGAATAAAGATAGATAATTCCATATTTGGACAAAAATAACAGTATATCAAAGAGTTCTAGAATTCCATGTTCTTCTAGGAAAAAAAATATCTTAAAATTCTTAACAAATATCACTCAAACGAAATTTACAAAACATTTATTCTTATTCTGCGCATTTTATTACATGTATACATGTAATAAAGTTAAATACACGTGATTAATATTTATTTATTTTTTAAGGAGTGGCTTATAATGGTGAAGATGAAAAAGGAAAGCCTAAGTGGGATGGTGTTGAAAACATTAAATTATCGATATTTGAAAACACTACAGAATTTAATCACTATATAAAATCGTTTAATGTAAATACAAATAATTGGCTAGCACAATATATTTACAAAAGGCTGAAATTTTTGGGAAATCGACATATTAGTCAACTACTTTCATTAGCCTTTTTAGCAATATGGCATGGTTTTCATTCTGGTTATTACGTTTGTTTTTTCTTTGAATTTATTGTTATGTTTATGGAGCGAGATGTAAGTTAATGATATTTGTGTATAAAATTAATTTTCAATATTGGTCATTTTAGATAAAATCTATCGTGCAGTCGAATGAAACCTTAACGGCATTCTTTTCATCTTCAAGACTACAACTACCTCTTCAAATCCTATTGAGAATTTATACTTTCGTATTTATGGGATGGTGCCTATTGCCTTTTGTGTTACTTCAGTACCCCAAGTATTTGAAAGCTTTTGCGAATGCTAATTATGTAGGTGTATTATTATTTGTAATGTGGCCTATTGCTTACGGGCCTATTATAAAGTTCATATTAAAGAGGTTATAATACTTTGATATGAAATTTGGCTTTGTAGGGTATTATGTATACAAAGCAAAACAACTGTTGTTAAACTGTTACTGCTAAAAATAGTACATTAAAATTTTTATCACTAAAAAAATAGGGAGCCTAACAATGATCAGATTTGGTGCGTGAGCTAGACCGTGTTTATTAATAATATAAAAAAATATACTTATAATACAGAAATTAATGTATAACTTTTGGAAATACAGATGGCACCACAAATAAATTTAGTTATCTAGTGTATTTCATTGATTATATAACTTATTACAACATCTGATAAGAAGAGAATACAACCAAGACGATTTTATATATTCACTTGATGATTTTCCTGGTCCCTGTTAATCTCAATTTATGGCATGGAACATTTTGAAGTTTCATTTTTTATATAATTTAGCTGTTAGTATAATCATAATATATTCTAAATCACACCACTCCTCATTCAAACTTGTCTTCAACAATTAAACCAATGATTTACGCTTGTTCTGGTTGGAAAGGAGTGGTGTATAACTAAATTCAGTACCTGTTTCAGAGGCAGGGTGGGGTGCACTTGTGAATAAAATCATGTGATATTGAAGTACTTAATTTTTAATTTCAGAAATTTTCTTAAATTCATGATTAGGTTTAAGTTAAGATTTGAACAAAAACAAAAAACGTGGTATTTTTTTTTTATTTAGAACAATTATTTTCAAGGAATACAGCATGTAATATCAAAACATACAACGTAATTTTAGGTTTAAGTTATTTTTGAATTGTAGAAAAAATTCTTTAAATATTGTTTTGTAATTTTCAATATCGCCGACCTCGGTGGTCGAGTGAGCGAAGAATCGACATTCGGTCACCGTTGTCCCAGGTTCGAAACCTGGCGAGGGCATGGATATGTGTGAATGTCCCCGTTTGTATATTTAAATGTAGTAATCTTTGTGGCTGGCTGAAATGGTACATACCAATAAAAAAATAACATTTTCAATATCCTCCTATTCCAATATTAATCGAAATATCAGTAGGTAATGCCTTCTGTTTTAAAATATTTATTAATCTAACCAAACATCAACAATTAAATTGAATTTGTTATAGAAACACTAAAATTATTGTAAATAAATGAAATAAGTCTGATATTATCTCAGAAATTGGTCAGAATTAAAAAAAAATAAAGAGATCAAATAAACAGCATTTTTTTATGGTTTTCCTCAAATTCAAATATTTAATATGCAAATAAAACATTTCTAAACTGCACTAAATCACACATTATTCTAACGGGGAAATGCTAAAACATTAACAAAGAGAAATCGGGCAGGAATCCACCAATTGAGAGCATCTAAACAGGAGTTAGGTGTACACTAGCCGATGTTGAAACGTGAAGCATCAGAATATGCTTCGTTTCTATTATTTTAAAGGCTGAAGGGACTCGTATGTTTTTGGGAATAATAGGTTTTATCTAATTATTTTTTTTTTGATTACTATAACACTACTCGTTTTTGAAGACTAATAAAATATTTCAGTATGTGCCTTTTTTATACCGATAATAAATATAGTGAAATTCAAGGGAATAATTACTATAGTTTGCTTTATTTTATTAACAAATGTCAGAGAGACAAATATATTTTTCATTTAAAATGTTCGTAACAAATTGATTTGACTCCGTTACGAATTCAAATATAAACGAAGTGGTCATTAAATGTATTCGAATTTAATTTGTTTGTAAAAAAAAATCATCACTTAAATTTAACACGAGGATTTGAAAAATAGAAAATAATTCCGCAGATATGTCTGAAATATGTAGCAACAGGTTTTCGGAAAACCTGTCAAATTATTTATTCTCTTTTTATATTGTTATCAAATCAAATTGAATTTAATTGAAAAGAAAAAATGCCCATAGAAAGAAAATACATGTAAATATATTTGGACTAAAATATTCGACTAGCGTGCCTCCACCTGTAGAGAAAATTTTTTGTCAGTTATAAAAATTATAAGAGATACAATAATTCACTATAATATTTGACAATTATAAATATGAGCCATAGAATTTTGTGTGATTTGTATCTGTTAAATTATTACTTAATAGAAAAGACACATGATAGCACGTTGTCATGCACTAAGCAAAATTACGATTGTTGATCTTTGGCATTTAAAGGAACATGTTCCTTATGCCGCATCCAGACAAAACAGAAACAGGAAACAAAAGAAAACTACAATTTTTTAGAAACTTTCAAATCAACAAAACATACACACTTTGATATTAACCGACAAGAGAAAACATTCGGGATTGTTGCAAAAACCGCTTACAAGATAGAGCCGAGACAAAATAGTCGCTGAAATGTTGCAGCTTTATTGCAAAATTTTTGAAAAACTCAAGAGTTTCTGTTTTGTATGAGCGCGCCATGAACATTTCGAGAATTGACCACTTGAATGACTTCATGGATGAGTAATTTTTGATATTGTAATGTAACCCACTGGCCATTTTATTATTTTATTATATATTTAGCATATTTTCCTTTCTTTAGTATTATGATGTCTAGGGAGGACACTACACATTGTGTTATTACAGAATAGTTCTCAGATTGCACTGCTCGTAGTGTTTGGAAGGTGACGAGCTAATATAAAACAAGTAATACATATCTAACAATTATTTCGAGAACCGGAGAATTTAATATGAAAACAAAGTAAAATTAATGAATAAAGTATTGCCAAATGTTAGACATGACTGGTTCGGCGCAATATATCAAAAAATTATAGGGGAAAGAACCAGAAAGAAAACCCCTGATAATTCAGACAGACATAATTGAAAGATAAAACGAACATAAATACATAAAGTTTCAAGTAAATCAGACAAAGTAAATATGTGAAAACAGACAAATACGTGAAATAAACCAAATAAAATTAAATGAGTAGAATAAAATGAAAGATCAAATAAATAAAATCAATCACACAAATCAAATAAACAAATAAATCAGATAAATAAAATAACTAAATCGGCTAGATGGGATAAAATGGACTAAGAAGAATAAATTAAAAAAAAACAAATAAATCTTTTGAAATAATTAAAATCTAATAAACAAAAAAATAGATAGATAGCAAGGATCGACTCAAAAAAAAGACAGCTCAATGTTTACCGTAAACTAGATTACGAATATATTTATTTATACATTAAACGATACGACTTTAACGGAGGGTCGCCTTTAAATCTCAACAATTTTGACACAAAATAGAAGGGTTAATATGACTAGCAGAACGGTAACAGGGAAGTATACACTTGACTACCTGCCTAAAGTTGAGGTCCTACTTTATTCTAGAGGTGGAATCTGTCCCTAGCCACGGAAATATTCATATTCAAAAACAAGATTCAAGACTATCCTCTCAATTTATGAAAAATAAATTAATATTAAGCAATCCCGTCATTGTTTCTATGTCTCTATCTTTGTGTAAATCGAATAAATTGCAAATGATGTATTTAATGAAAAGGAGAACATAAAACATGCAATAACAAAGGAAAAAAATCATGAATACCAATAAATATATTTTTATGGTTAAATTTAAGTGAATTTGATAGAAATAAAATGATACAAATACCCAAAAAAATAATACTTACATATTTAAATTTGTGACACAACACTCTTTTTAAAAACCCACCTTTCTTCCGTAAGGACTGCCACTAATCCCGACGATACGCAACCTGCTCTGGTTTTCGAGACTTTGTTTACGTTATCTAACCAACCCAAAGAGGCGTGAAAAATATTGAACCAAAGCAATCTATTATGTACATAAGGTAAAAATATTTAAGACTTACTATTGTGGTTAATGAAATAGCATTATATATGAACACAGGGTCATGTTTCTTTAACTACATATCTAATTTATATAGAATCCCCGTTGACGCGACGGTCCATAATTCCAGAACAGTGCATTTGATGAAAATTTTGTAATACTTTTTTGTGTATATTCAAAAAAGCCATAATTTAAAATTAGTTCCACTTTTATAGGTTGTCTCAAAAAAAAGATAGATATCAAACTTGTTTTTTTAAATGGAATCCCTTATATGTTTTTACATTTTTATACACCTCTTGCCGAGCTGATTTCAACAATGTATCAACTTGATGTCTATTATGTTTAATATAGGATCTACAGCCACACGAAAATCACATTTTTTTTATATAGATGTATGTAGCAACAAACCGTTAACCATTGCTATTTGATAAGAGTCGGGTACAAGAAATTTGAGAACAAATTCGATTCCAATGCGACATTCAAAAACTTTGCTATTTGGACTTGATGACACTAAGAACTTTTAAGAGTCAAATCCTTTCGATTCTTACTATTGTAGCCCACATGACAGATATTAAACCTATCACATATTACCTTTTGAAACGTAATTCTACTTTATAAAAATTTCATTATTTGTACCTATCATTACAATAAAAACTTCTTATACAGAATAAATTGAATCAGTAACTTATTATTTGTATTTCAAGCTGTAAATATAGATTTCCTCATAGTAAAGGTACAAAAGCTATATTAACAGAACACAAAATTACTAGATTTCTTTATCCATTATCAATTAGAAAGGAAAATTAAACTAATGAAACGTTACATCAGAAAATTTTATTTAGATCATAACAACTACATAATCAGTATGTGCGTTAAAACACAATGTCAATTTATGGAAATAATTCATTTTTTAAGAACACCTAATATGCTGCTGGCGCAGTGGCTTTACAATAATTATACATATAAAAATATAAATTACAAATTGAAGTTAATAAATAAAAACAAAAATATATAAAATGTTCACCTAATATATTGAATATGTGCATTTAATATATTGATTTTTGTGAATTTTTTAATTTTAATGTTGAATATGAGTGATGACATACATTTTTCTGTGGATATTTGCGCTAGGTGCAGGAGGCAAGAGCAGTATCATGAAATATTTACAGCATCAAAAAATTAGAAACAAAATTTATACATAATATATTCACAAATATAAAGAACTACATAATAAAGTTTTTTGTTTTGAACATTATTTTCGGACATATGATGAGTCAGTCAAATACCTAAATTAGTTCTAAGAACTCAAGTTCTGCCCCTCTTTGCTAAGGTCTCTTTTTTTCATTAGAATCACAAATACTTGTTACAATATAATACTTAAGACAATTAAATGACGGAAAAAATTTATAAAGGAACGGAACAAAAAAAAAATAAAATAAAAATAGTATTAATAAATATTTCACGATTATATTTTTCTATTTGCTTTACCTCTAAAATTGAGTGCATGTCCCCTTTTCACCTAACAAATTTTAGCTTTACTAAATTCTTCAAAACATCTATTTTTGTAAATGCATTCTAATTATCATTGTTATACTGTTCAGGAAGAACATATGAAATATCGTCCCATGGATGCCTGTATAATCCCTGTTTTAACCTTTTCTGATCCATGTAGTGGCCAATAAAACCTATCGACCTGCCGAGCACAAATAACGAGTTAATGGCTCCAATGTCAATGTACTCTTGGGATTCTTCCCGTGTGAAACTGCCGCAGTTTCTCAGCATGTCCACAAAAGCACAGGCAATGACTCCGTCGACATTTAAAATGAGATTAGGTTTTTTACTGGTGGTGATTTTTTCTACCTCAAGAGCGTAAAGAAGAAGAGGTGTTGCAGGGAAGTTGGCTATTACAAACTCTTTTACTATTTTTACTCGTTGATCAGGATTATTGATGGATTTTACTCTATGGCCTATTCCCATTATAAGCTGACCTTTGTTACGCATAGCATTCACGAATTCTGTAGGGTGCATGCCTAGAAAAACAGTTTTAGATTAAAACAAAGATAGATGATAATCTTTATGTATTCTGATAAAATTGAAAGTCATACCAAACATGCTCCAAGCTTTTACATTTATAAAGCGTTCAAAATAAACCATTGTATGATATATCAGTTACACAGTTTTACTGTTGAACAACTTTACCTAACCATTAATCTTATTTAAACACAGCCTAATAAATGAAATTTTTAAATGATTTTATAACAGAAACAAGTTGTTGTAAATTCAATTCTATTGTATTTGTTAGTTCTAACATTTAATACATAATAGAGGTATACTAATGCAATATTGTATTATTTAATTAAGAATAAGCTTAACCAGTTAGATACTTTCAAGTGAAACTATATACAAACCTAAAAATTTATTATACAAATTCTAACATTTGATCATTTCTTACAATTTAACAATCACATTTTTTCTTTTCATTGAGAGCCAGCCTGTTAGAAGGGAATTGTTTTCAATTTTAATATATACAATAAAAATGCATTTTTTTTAATATTTCAAACAGTCACGTCGTATTTATTAATTTAAGATAACATTCACCGATGTATACAATTATAATAGAGCTTCTTGTCAACCCACCGACAACTCATTAAACTTAAACTTAAGTTTTTTACAATTTATGTTAGTTGTTTGTAGATTAAAACGATCTTGGTGTAGGCCGAAATTGGTATGAAATATATTTTTAGTTTTATTTTTGAATATTATTTACCTTTATCATAAGCTTCACTGAACATCTTAGCAGCTCCATCTAAGGCACCACCAAATCGATCACCAATGGTCAATAAACCAGACACTAAACTGGACACTAAATCTTTACCGGCACGTGCACAAACAATTGTATTATGAGCACCGGATACAGCAGGACCATGATCGGCTGTTACCATTAAGCACATCTCAAAGAATTTGCAAACGTAGGGCGGTAGGCATCTTTGGAACCATAAGAGGGAAATTACGCCGCCTATACCAACGTTCTTTTGGAGTACGTCAGATATGGGCATACCTACAGTTAAGTTGTTGAAATTATTAATTTAAATAAAAATTAGAATAAGCAAGATAGTTGTAAAATAAAAATGTATCATACCTGCGTAAATAAGTTCTTGTCCTCGTTCATCACATATGGACGTCATGAAACTGGCAGGTTTTCTAATAAGACCTAACTCACGAGCCCAGTTGTAGTCCATTGGTACAGTAGGTGGTGGAACTTCAGGCATTGGTTCAATAATCCCTTGTTTTACTAATTTTTCATATAAATTCTGGATAACATCGCCTAAAATAAGAGGTATAATACAGGTTCGACTTTTAAATGACCAGAGGTGTTGTCTTGAGAGTAAGAACCGATAAGGACCTTTTTTTACTCAATTAAATAAAAAAAATAGTTTCTGACGGTTCAACGTTTATTCCTATTAACTGTTAAATTTCATTAATAAAGAATCGATAATAGTGATATTGTTACAATAGTATGTACAGGGATTTAGTTAAATATTGCCTTGTACACAGAATTTATTTTTTATTTAATTTCTAAATTATAACATTTACTGTTTATTTAATATGTGAGCGAAGTTTTCGGTTAAGGTCATGATCCAATAATAAACATTTTTATTAGAGTCATCAAAATTGATAAACGTTGGGGTTTTCTTGGTTTAAAAAAAAGAGATTAGGAGTCAAGTTTGGGTTCTCGGATGATTGAGAAGTTGATAGTACTTACCCCTGCGATTAAAAGTATTAGTTATTTAAATATGTAATTAATATTTTATATTAGTTGTTTTCATTAGGTAAATAAATTATTGTTTTTTACTTAGCCTCTTTAAATTCCAATAACCAGGTTACATAGTGGATTAAAATATTAAGAATTGTTCATATATTTATTCAGAAAATATAGCCAAGACGTAACAATATAGCAGTCGATATTTCCATATGATCTTTCTATTTAACACTAAAATTTGATTGGAAGGTAGATGAATAACTATTAGGCGGTTTGAAGATTTACTACATTTATAAAAACAATTTGAAAATACAACACAAAAGTGAAGATTTTACAAAAAATATTGTGGAAACCACATATAAACTACATTGTCGTTATTGCTCTGATCCTACAATAAGAAATTTAGCCTAGATTTTGGTTATTTTTGTTATGATCAAATTACTGAAACACATGGACAGTCAGATTAATTTCAAATTTTTGACCACTCTGTATCAAACATTTTTTAAATGCCATAGGGACATGTAAGCCATTTTTATTGATTATTAACGGTTTGGCTGCTATAGACATCTAAATTCAAAAAATGTGATTTTCATTTGGCTGTAAAACCTTTATAAAATATAATAGACATCAAATGTGATACATAATTGAAATCAGCTCTATAAGAGGTTTATAAAAAACTCAAAACATACGGGGTATTCCAATTAAAAAAACATAACTTTGATTCGAATTAGGAAGTTGGAAACATGTTTTTTGTGCACTCTTTAAAGTACACCTTTTCCATTCCTGGGAAAACTACTGATATTTTAGATAGACATATTTTCTTGTTATGTACCTGTACATTGTTATCTGGTTAACTAATTATGTCATAATGGATTGAAACTTAACCTGGTGTAGCATTTTTTCCTTAAGTATTACATAAAGTAATAGTTTTAGTCAATATCCCTTTTGTCCTATGCCAGTGTTTTAAAGAACTCATACAATTTACTTACTAACTCCAAATGTGTGTGAAATGGAAATACCCAATATTGTAATAAATACTGCTTAGAGATTAAACCCTAACGTGTCTTTAGTAATACACCTCAAAAAGTTAATATTCAATAAATGTTTTAACTTATATTCCTTTTTAAATATTTACCTAAGTAGTCGAAAGAATCAGGTACATTAGCTCCAGCAGCCTTTAGAGCTTCATTTTTGGCGGTTGCAGTTTCTTGGTTAGAATTAGCGCAAGAGCCTGCATGTCCAAATTGAACTTCCGATGTAAACATTCCAGCACAGGTTCCTTAAAAGATCAAGATATTGAAAAGAAATGCAAAAAATCTTGCAAAACATTTACCTATACACCAAGCAACTAAAGGTTTTGTAATTTTTTTATTTTTCAATGCTTCACACACTTGGTATTCTTCTGTACCTCCTACTTCGCCCAGTAAAACAATCATTTTTACATTTTCTTCAGATTGATACCTGTAAGTATTATCGCTTATTAGAATACTTCTATACCCTGAGTCACATTTTAAGCGCAGAATTGTTCTACACACGTACATACTAGTACTTAATGTTAATAATTAGTAAGAAGTAGTTTTATTGGAATTTGGTCAATGTACAAATAAAAATTACCATTTTTTTCATCTACCCAACATTTTGGATACATTTAAAAGTGATTTTCATTGAATACTTAATAAGATACTTTCCATTAAAGTTCAACGAATTTGTTAACGAATTGTTTAATATTGAAAATATACTACCCACAACATATCTTAATAATTAGATCCTTTAGGTCAGGTCATGTGTAACTAAATAAGAAACTCTATAGATTTTAAATAAAGAAGAAAAGAATCACATGATTTAATTTATTTGTTAAATATATATCTTATACGCAGGCTCTATATCTTTTCCTTTAGTTAATAATTCGTCTTTACTCATAATCAATATAATTACATTTACTATTTCCACTGGTAATCCTAGTTTACAAAAAATTGTAAAAAGCTTGCTTAAGTTTATAAATTTACAAATAGCGCACTAAACACTGAAAGTTAAGTGACAAACCTGAATTTTTAATGCTTTTTAAGCATTTTAATTATAAAAAGTCTTTAAATTTCTGATAATGCTAATATAGTTAGTAAAACGCACGCTAGTGGTGAAACATCTATTTTAGATTAGTGATGGTATTCTTCAACACGGTTTTTTATAAAAAAAAAATAGATTTTGATGAAAATATCAAACAGAATTAGTTACTTGCTAAACTTACCTCATGATATGATCCATGAAAGTAGTTCCAGGATACCTATCGCCACCAATAGCAACTCCTTCATAAACGCCATCAGTTGACTTAGATATAACATTGTTCAATTCATTGGACATTCCTCCAGATCGCGATACATAAGCGATGCTACCAGGCCTGTATAATTTTGAATGCAAAATATTATCCATCATACCACCAGTATTACCAATCTTGAAACAACCTGGTTTAACGCCACCGACGGTTGCTGGTCCGATAATGGATACTTTCTTTTCGTTAGCTAGTTTAATAAGTTTTCTAGTGTAATTTTCAGGGATACCTTCGGCAATAATTGCAATAGTTCTAATTTGTGGGAATTCCATAGTTTCTACAGTGCTCGAGTATGCAGAACGAAGAGAAGCAAAATTGACTAATACATCTGCTTCGGGATGTTTATTCATGGCATCCTTCATTTGTTTGTAAACGGGAATGAGGATTTCTTTGTGACCCCAGTAGAATTTCTGTTTGTGATCTCCGGTAAACGGGTAAATAATGGCAACTACACTAGGTTCGTTGCGTCTGCAGACAAAATCAAAATCCAGCATACTTTGAATTGCTCTATTCTGCATACCCCATATGATTGCTTTGGTGGCTTTGCTGAACATAGGCACGGATTTGACATCTCCCTTTTGAAAAAATTATAAATGCATCAAAGTGATAAGTTTTATCAAAATATAAAAACGATTACCTGTGATATTGGTGATGGTGATATGTGTGCAGAGTTTGGTACATTTTCCTTTAACAAACCAAAAATCAATCATAATTTTTAATGAAATCAATAAATATAGCCAGGTTTATCTACAGATTTTGCTTTTAATAAAAAGTATTTACACAATTTCTATTACATTATATAACTGATAAATTGCTATAGGTGAGTGTTGTAATGAGTTGTTATTGTATTATTTACTATTTATGAATGTGAATTTTATTAAGACCAGCAAGCTCTATGGGTCATTTTACATTTTTTCATTTAATGGGAAAGTTGTGGGTTTATTCAAAATATGTGTGAATAGGACCGCTGTTTCAAGCAACATGGGAAAAAGTCGGTTGCGTCCTTGATTAGGAAGTGTCATTACCTGGTGTTTTTAAGATTTCGCAAGTTTATTATTAGACACATACCCATTACGTCAAAGGTAAAGAAATAACTATTAAATAACAACAAATACAACCATATAGCTGTAAGAGTGCCTACTTACTGGCAGTGAGACCCAAAAACGGAACTAGTTACGATTGACTTATATGTTATGACAGATTATTTAAAAGTAAATTGAATCCGGTCGAGATTTTTCGTCTGACTATTCGTACATTACAACAAAGTGGGAGTAATTCTAGAATAGGCTAGACAAACTCGGAGATCTTAAAATTCCATGATATTCCAAAACTTTTAAAATATTCTTATGACAATTGTTTCAGTTTTTCGGCATCGTCAGATAAGATTTTAAAAATAGGAATATTTAAAAAGTTTTGAAATATCGAATTTTATAAATATTTTATCATTTATATTATATAATTATTTAGCTTGGAATTATTATTTTTAATTTGACATCCATCCTATAAATGTAAGCCTAATAAACCGGTCCACAAACGGTCAATATTATTTTTGAAAAATTTAAAATTGGTAAAACTTGAAGCTCTCTTATACCTAAAGAACACCTTACTTCAAATTTAAATTTCCCTATTAGCTGTCAAAATCCTCCTGTAAATCTAGTGATTATTTTCTTTTCAAACCAATTCAAGTAAAAATTGTTTCCATAAAATAGTTAGCATTCTTTAGGACATATCAGGCAAATTAATTTTACTGTTTACTATTTATGAAGTCTATATTTTGTAATCCTATTTTACAGTTAATAAATTTTTACTTGAACATTAATCACAAATTAAAACAAAATCCTCGCTACTTGCATTTAGTTCATTTTATGATTTACAGACAAAATAGGATGATGAAGCATGTTGGTCGAGATATTTGTTATATACATTTATTATACATAGGGGCGCCTTGTTTAATAAAATACTTTTTAAAAGCTGTACTCCAGTGCCCTTTATTTCTATGTACATTTTGTATAAAATTTTGTTGGATATAACTAAGCATTTTAGTGCCTTCACCTTTACAAATATGTGTGTTAGTCATTAGCATTATTAAAATTTTTATTATCGAGTAAAACTGGCATATTTAATTTTAAGCTGACCTTAACCGGTTTAGAAAAAGGAAAATATAAATATGTGTATTAATGTGACTTAAACCTAATCAATAGTGATTATGTTGTACACTTAATTTCAAAAAAAGTAACGAAAATAGAAATTTTTGAGTAACGTGAAATGAACTGGTATTTTGTAAATTGACATTAGTAGTAGAAGTGTGAGATTAGTATATAAATATTTTAATCTCTGTAATATATTTATGTGAGAAAAGTTTTTAATAATGCCAAAAAATTGTACACATTTTTTTGAAATCAAGTGTATAGTATTTAAGAAGCTTATATAACAAGCTTTATTGAAGCTTTTAAATAAATATTTTTTATAAAATTAAGTTTTATTTACAATAACTTTATATGCGATAAGCATAATTATGTAAACTAAAAACGCGTCTTATAAATAATTACTATAATTCGAAAAAATTTTAATTGTAAAATTGTATGTAGATTTTCAAATGAATATAAACCAAGCGTATCAAAGCAAACAATATTCTATACAAGATCTTTTTTCCCTTCTAGCTTGAATAATGATTTGAACTTTTTTAGGAATATATTTTACTTTGTTTAACTATTAAAATACAGAAAAGTATTTATAAAAAACAAAAAAAGCCTAATGCTAGAAAAAGTTTAAGAAAGTTAACAATGAGATATTTTCTCAATATGTACAAAAGATGTAGAAAGGATGCCAACTAAGCCTTAAAAGCAAATTTAAATTTAAATTTTACCTACCATTGCAGTTCTAGCAACAGAGACTGGCTTAACAGTTTGTTTGTTGGATAAATGTGGTTTGTTTGGTTCTTTTTCGCCGCTGGGCAAAGCAAAATTTGCTGTTGCAGTTTCTACATTGTTTTCAGAGGGAATAGGGCGAGTGCCCAAAGCCATGCCACAAATGGCTGTCATGTGGGTCTCAGGTCCAAAGACGTATAAAGGAATACCTATAAAAAGTTAAATAAAGATTAAGTTTTTTTAGTTTTCCTATTCTAGAAATATTCTACATTTTATATAAAAACTTATTTATCAATAGATTCCAGGAAAATCGGAAGTAAAGAATAACTCTAGAAAACATGATAAGTACCTGAAAAAATATTGTTTTCATGTGTTCCAAAAAAAGCAATATATTAATTAGTAACGAGGATAGGGAAGGTAAAACACGTATGTGAAATAAACTAAGACACTCGCTAAGATTTTTTTTACAAAAACAATCCAATGAAAATATTTTTTTAAGTAGCTTTTAACACTGAAAATCATTTGCGTTGTCAGGAAGAAAAACGTCATGGCAGAAAATAATTTTACAAGAATGGGGACTGAGAAGATCCTTGGAATAGAACAAAATAAGTTGAGAAACTATCATTTTTCTGATCAAGGAGCAATTTTTGTGGAATTCTTTAGTGATTTATAATAAGTGGCGAAGATAAAGATGCTGTAATTTGAAAAGTAGACCTTTGTACAAAACACTTGCAATTATTTCATAGTATTCAGGAAAACTGCTGCAGATTTCCGGTTCAAATATTTGGGAATTTGAATATTGAATATCAAAGTAGCTAGCAAGTTGTGGAGCATTTTTCCCTGAAATCAAACTGATGCAGAGGTACTTCATACTTCATTTTAGAATCTATTAGTTTTCTTAATACATTTTTTAACTCGCCCATTGTTGGCAGCAAAGATATTTGGACAGCAAATTTGACTTTAGACTGGACGATGTTTGGTTTGGGAACAACTATATTTTCTTACCTCAATTGGAACTGAAAGTGTTCTTTGTTTAGACTAAATTCTAATTATAATAATAAATAAACATAATTCTGAATACATTTTTTAAGTTTTATGTTATCATGATCCGCTGCCTAATTTTTCTGCTTAGATAGTATACGAGCAGTCTTTTGTATATTCATTTATTCAAAGCTTTTAGTGGTTTCTTTGTCTTGTATTAAAAAAATCTTAAAACCATTCGGCTCCTAAAAGTTTTCCCTAAGGAAGCTATAAGGGGAAACTTTTAGGACCTCGACCATAATATTAAAATCCAATACGCTTTGCAAAAATAAAAAATCCAAACTTTTATGTCTCTTAATTACCATTTATAGAAATCAATTAGATCATTTAATTTACCTAAAGTTTGTCCCACTTCCCTCATTCTTCTAAGACCTTCCTGGTAATTTGGTCCAGCTCTTCTGACGAAAATAGAGATTTTGTGTTCAATGAGCCTCTCTCTAAATTCAACTAAAGCAGTGATAATACCTCGGAAGGTGGCCGCAACGTTAGTAAAATTAGCAATACCTCCTCCAGTGATCAAAACTTTTCCTCGCGGATGTTTTTCTTGTGTCATTAGGGATAGGATTGTTTTAGCGTATTCATAAGTTTGTTGCTCAGTTGGGGCACCTATAATAATAAAAAAGGAATAATAAAATATTTTTAATAACAAAAATTTGAATAAAAAACATTCATAAATTAAAAAATTGTAATATTTTCCTAATCGTTTGGACTCTTGCCGGGGATGGAAAATCCTCTTACCCAGAATTCAATTTAACTCATATACAGATTATGACAATATAAAATTGGATTTTTACTTACCATATACAACATTATTTCGTATATTTATGACACTTATAAAATGAATAAAACAAGGACAACTAAAATTGTTAAAGGAAATAAAAATATTCATCTCCAATTTATCTACATATCAGTCATCAAAATTAAGTAGTAAAATAAAAGAAGAAGTTAATAACACCAAACAGTCACCAAAAGGTATCGGAAGTGAACAAGCCTTAAAAGCCTCTGAATACAAGGGAGACAACCTGAAGCTGAAAAACATTATCAAATATCTGAGTCTTGGCGGTTTCAAAAAAGTTTAAAATTTTAATCAGATTATAAAACTGACGTCAGCCCCAAAGGTAAATTTCACGTCGTTTTAATGTCACAATCCAATTACCAAGCGGTATACAGGAACAGAGAATATTGGCATCCATCTATAACTTGTTAAATTTGACACATTGCATTCAGCAGAAACTGTTTAAGTACAACTTTTGACTATTAAATCTGTAAATTGAATGAAATGCAAATGTTTAAATTTCCGGCCAAAAAAATTATTAACAAAAGCAGTTAAATTATGGATACGATTTGGACTTAAATTAAATCCATTTAAATCTGGAACACTGTGATATTCAGTCACTCAAAGAGAAATTAATAAGGCTATTTTAATTACCTGAATATTCTCCATAATTGGCGAGTTCGCTAGCTCCACCTAAGTCACAAATTGTGTCACTGTAAATAACGGAAGCTCCACCGCCTGCAACCATAGTCCATACTCTTCCAGATTTATTTAAAATGGTGAGTTTAAGACTGGCGCCCGATTTAGCGTCCAGATCAGCAATGTATGCTTCCTCTGTAATATACAATATTCAAGAATAGTTTTATTTTTTCTGTCATCTTCATTAAATTATACATTTTAAAATAATTACCTGGAAAAGCATCGCGTCCAAAAGGTGGAGGGTAATCAATTTCGCCCCATTGGGGTCTACAGATAAAATCGGCAGTGGCGTCTAATTTTGCTGCCAAATCCAAAATGAATATTTCTTTATCTGTTACTACTAATGGATTGATTTCCAGGTAGGTAAAGTACAAGTCGACATACATTTTGTAAAGGTTGTAAATAAAAGCCGCGATCATTGGTTTTTTTGCATCTGTGACTTCTTTTAATAGTACCTTGAAAAAGATATGCAAATAATTTTTTTTATAATAATAGTTTTTATTAGATACAATGTGTCCTAAAAAGTTGCATACATATTATTGTTGGGACAAATTTATGTGATATGAATTGACCAGCAAATGGGATATTGTCAAAACCTAAAATTTCGAATGCGATTTATTAGTTTCATTAATGACAGAATCGAATATTTAACTGAGGCCAGAGCTGCTTGGGAAAAAATTGATTTGTATTTTTACTAAATAACCACATGACAGATAATATAAAATAATGCTTTTTCTCGAAATTATTTGTCCAAAATATTTTTTCTGTAACTTATACCAGGCCTTTTAAAAGTAGATAATTGGTTCATTTTTAATGACTCGCTGTACTTTATCATAGAGATAATGATAGCAACAGCAAAAAATACATATGTATATGCTAAGAAACTCAAATGAACACGATCTACCTAATAATGAAATGAAATTCATAATAGGTCGATCATTTTATTTGTTCTAATTAAATTGTTTTCACTGGAATAAATGATCACGGATAACCTTCTGTTTTTTTTTCAATTTAATTTATGGCAATTATTTTACATATACATTAACTAATATTAGTAATAAATCAATTTTAATATATATATTAAGTTATTTCACATAATTTAATATAAAAAATCGATCATATTCCATTTTTAATCTCCTAACTGCAAAGAAACTTCAAGTTTTAGTAGAACAATTGTATATATGTACAATAGCATTCCATAATATATTTAAATATTTATGATCAAAAAAATTTATTAATTTTTTTGTTAATCGGAGTTGGAGTTTTCATATGGAATACCCCGTATATTTTTACATTTTTATAAACCTCTTGCCGAGGTAATCTCAACGATGATCACACCTAATGTCTATTATGTTTAATAAAGGATCTACGTCCACCTAAAAATCACATTTTTTAATATAGCAGCCAAATCGTTGAAAATCAATAAAAATGGCTTCAAATATTTTTTATGTCATAGCATAAAACTTGAACAGTTAGGATAGGGACATGTAAACAGTTTTGTATTGATTTTCAACAGTTTGGCTGCTTCAGATATTTAAATTCAAATAAATGTGATGTTTGGGTGGCTGTAGATCCTTTATTAAACATAATAGACATAAAGTGTGATACATCGTTGAAGTTAGCTCGGCAAGAGGTTTATAAAAATGTAAAAACATACGGAATATTTCATTTAAAAAAACATAACTTCGGTCTGGCACTTCGTTTCTGAAAACCATGTATATTTGGGACGAATTTTAAAATGTGAATCTCAATATAGCGGACTAATCGAGCTTTGCATACTAATGCGTCACCCTGTATATTATTTTCTTATAATTTATATATTGAAATATAGAAACTTGGATAACCTACATTTTTTAATAAGTATTAAAATAGATAATAATTAAACAAATCTTAATTTTGCTAAATAACTCTTTTTTTCTATACATCTAATTAAGAACTACCGGAGGGATTAAATTTTCTATTTAAATTTTTGGGTGATAGTAGTAATAATAACTGTAGTGCCTGAAATGAATGATTACAACAGCAAAAAATAAATATAAGCCAAATTATGCAACCTAAAGTGTCAATAATCTGATGTCACTATAATAGTCCTCATTATGTAATGAAATGCTACGAATATGTAAATTTAAGAAAATGAAAGTGTTTTAATTTGCTTAGAAATTTGTGTACAGAATTATTTACTACATTTATACTATTAAACTTTACTTACACTTGTAATAGTTGCTTCATCGATATTCTCGCCAACAGGAACTTCCAATTTAACTGCTTTGCTGTCGACATCTCCAATGTCAACACCCCCTTGGTGATAGAATAAAATAGTGTCAGCATATCGGTGTGAGTATATGCAAACGTAAGTTTCTTCCTGGTCCTTGTGTGGGACAAAAGGTTCTATAATGAAATTACGGAGTTTGCCGGTAGCATTGCCCACTTTTTGATCTTTATTCATGCGGTCAGTGATCCATTGTTGAACAGAAGTTAAATCTTTATTTACAGCTATCAGTCCTGAAATAAAAAAATATGTACATTGTAAAACAACCAATACAGATATACAGACTTCGGAAAATGTTTGGGACCAGACGAATATAGCAAAATTGTTAAATTTTTAATAAACCATTTTGCGTCACCACCCACTAAATTCATTTGTATTTAAGATGACTTATTAATACCTATTTTCATATTCTGAATTCTGATATTTCAGTATTAGAAGCAGTTGGGAGTGGTTGCCACTATTGTTCCACACAACTGCGTAATTTGCAATTAGTGTTTGTATATCTTATTTACTCATAATAATGTAGTAATATCAATAAAATAATTGTTCTACTTATAAATTTAAAAATGTGTTAATCTAACTAAAAATGTAATATTTATGTGCTCGTTAAAACTACATTCACGTCTTTTTTAATATCATAAAGATCTTTTAGAAATAATAATAAATATTATATAAGCAATATAAGTGTCATTAGTATGATTTTTTCAAAGCAATTATAATAAAACGTCAAATTAAAAAAGCTACAAAAGTCATTTACCTAATTTTCCTCTCCTTTTGATGAGTTGATCAGGTTTAACTACTAGTTTCTCAGTTTTCAACCAAGGATTATTGGCCACCAATTCAGCAAATTTCGTGTCCGGGTCTACAGCTGCAAATCTGCATTGCACAGCGGCTGTATTACCTCCGAGGTTTTTGTTAATGATTTGTTTCCCAGTTGCTTCCCTTATGGCTTTGGCCGACATTTTTTATAACTACAACAATGAGCAATAATTTAATTAGTTAATTAAGAACTGGTTGTTTTTATAGAACACATTTATATAGGAACTTGTATTACGAATTTTAAATTAATTATAATAATAAATAGTGTTAATGAGATAGTTTCAACGTTCCATCTAGACGAGACAAGAAGTTATGACTAAAATTTGATTTCAGTAGTATATTTTAATTGTTTCCATTCGGATTCAGAACTCCTAATCTATACATTGTCCATTTTACCATTTTCAGCACTTATTAATGTTGCAAAAAAATATGCAGATAAAAATAACCTCTTTTTTTAATATCATGTTTGAATGGGCGACTAGAAAACCAGCCCTGATAAATTAGTAAACGTGATTGAAGGAAATTCACTGAAGTGTTCTAGACACTCCTAAATCATGTTTTATAATTAAAAACTTTCACCACACATTAAACTGAGAGGTCAAGGTTATATTGTCCATATTCGGGATTTAGGTTTTTAGTAAAAACGCAAAATATTAATTTTGTTAATAGCTTAAAGGGGAACTAGACTGCGAAAGGCTAATAAAAATTGCAAATTTTTACAACATTTTTATTGTATATTACTAATGCATTATTTTTGGAATGAGGAAACGATATGCTATTAAGTTATCAATGAAATATGTTTATGCAAAATTTTATTGAAATATTATATAAGTAATCAAATAAAATTTGGTGGCTCCTGGAAAAATCTTCTCCGCATGGTTCATTGAACTTTTTTGCAATTACACTACACAAACTAAGGTGCAAATGATAAATGCATTCATTATTTCATAAATCTGTGATTTTAGGCGAAAATCCAAAATCTGATCGATTTTTATATTTAAAAGCACATTCTTTTTTTGGTGGTGTCAATTGTGTTAGTAAGATGACTCCATGAAAAGTTTTTTAAATAGAAATATTTATAATTCGTTATCTCTTTTAGTTTTCCACACTAATAAAAATAATTTTTATAATTGCAAGCAATTCATATAAATATTAAGTTTTGTTTTTGAGTATTTATTTTAGATACTCCAGTAAATTTGGAAAAGACTGCCAGTGTGAATAAAATATTTCTTTCTAACTTGATTTTTACCTTTTTTATAAATGTAGATACCTTAACATGAATGCTACATTTAAATTCGACTAAATTGAATTATCTGTCAAGTGGTTAATGGTGATATACGAGAAATATTCAAAGCGTGTTTGTATTTATCCACATAATGACACAGGACATTCAATAGTTCTTAGAAGTTTAAAAAAATAGACAATAAGTTTAGCACAGGAACTTCTAAAAAACAATTTTGCTAGACACGGTGAATTTTGTGAAATTCTAATATAAAAAAAGGTTTTTCTATATTGTTTCAAAAGATACATTTTTTTTTATTAAATTTTATCTAGATATATGTTTAATACAATTTGTTAAAGTACTTATTGTCTCCATTAGAATCCTAATATACCTGAGTAGCATAAAAATAGACACTTAAAGATGAAAATATATTTATATATGAACGAATTAATACATTTGCACGTGTAAAATTGAATGAGTTTCTTACTCCTCCTCTGACACATTAATTATATTGTTGTTGACAATTATATTGAATGTGTTTATTAATATGAATTCTGTCTTAATATGGTGTCCAGTCGTTGTAGAGCAATCAGCTGAACATATTGTTTATTGAGGCAAAACTGAAGTTTTATGGGATACCCATGGAATCCCACCACATTTATGGAAAACCGCGAACTATAAATAAAACACTTAAAGTTGGACTTCGTGGCGTTAATCGCTCTAAATAATAACAATTAAAATATTATGGCAAGTTAGAGTCCGTTTTATTTGTAAAGGGCAAAACTGAAGATGCAACCGTTACATGCGCATAACAAAATTATCTTGTTTATCTTCGTCGCTTAGTAACGACAGCGTCACGCCACCGTGCTTTTATTTGTTTGACATTTGAGGTTGTGCATTTGCAATAGTTTATTTGTTGAATATTTGCGATTTTTGACTATTTTATAAGTGAGTGTTGTGTGTTTATATAAAACCATGTCACCTAAAAACCTAATTGGTACAGTGGGGAAAATTTTAAATCATTACGCTACGGATTTGAAGACAACATCAAATTTATAATTACAATTACACGTTCACGCATACTGCAGCTATTTTAGGTGTGCTCTTTACAAGTTAAACTATCTCTAACAAATCAAAGAATTCTATAATTTATTAAATATATTCTGGATAAACGATCATCAATAATGTCTGTTTAAACGAATTTCTTAATCGTTGATATTTTGTATCATAAATGTTCAACAAAAATAAGAAAAATTTCATAAAAACCGCCCCTCTTTTATTTTACTTTGATTTATTAAATTGGTTACTCCATGTACAGTTGGAACAAATAAGACCTGTTTATAGTCGTTAATAAAGAAATTAAATAATATTGAATACTTTAAACATTACACATTTACATATTTTTAAAGCTATACATTTTCTCTGTTTACCCTCTCGGCAATTTATAATTTTCACAACACAGCTGGATTCTCAAATTAGAACTATAATACGAAAATAAAGATTTAATGAATACAATCGTTTGTAGAGTTCATTTGTAAGAAAACTTACTTTGCTATATGGATGCGTAACACAGAAAGTCAACTAGTGTCAATGTTTAAACACTACCAATCGCGTTAAGTTACGTAAAATAAAACTTTCGCGCTTCACTCATACGCGGACCTTACAAAGGCCACTTTCGAACTGTCACTGCCGATGAATGTAAATTTGTGAGAAGTGTAATATATTCGCGTAATCGTAAACTTGTACAACCTTCAGAAAATACAAATAGATATTTCGTTGATAAAATTATTAAAGCAAAAACGTGATGACCTAGGCTAGGTCAAACGTAATACCAAAATTACACGATAAATGCAAGTGGCAATTTATCATGTTTTCATCAAAATTAAATACTTTGAGGTTATCGACAAGTATTTGTAATTACTGAATAATATGATTAAAATCTTTTGTGCATCACCAATTTAGGTTTCTGATGGTAGAATTCGAACTGTTAATTTTACATTATTAGGCCCAAAATTATAAAAATAAAAGTAAAAACAAAATAAACCGGTCATCACGTTTAAAATTCAATTCGACATTTAAACGGTGTGGCTACTTTTTAATACAGTCGGTGCCACTATCTCGATAACAGTAGAATTATACAGTGTGTACATAAAGTATGGAATAAATTCATTTTAAGCTAAACAAACAATTTTAAGGAAAAATTCCTGAGACAGTTCGGTTTTTGATTTTAATTTAATGTATTTTTACATAACAATTAAATATACAGAGTAAACCATTTGTGAGTAACTACCCGGGTCGTGGAATGGAATTTGAAACTTTGGGTATAAGTGTAGTAATGATCCACTTTTCGCAAAAAACGTGATTTTTTCTGATGAATGCACATTTACATTAAATGGTGAAGTCAACAGACAAAATTGTAGATATTGGGCAAAGGAAAATCCTAAATGGATGAGAGAACATCACACTCAATATCCACAGAAAACTTTTCTCCCCCCTCTCCACCATTCAAGACTATTTTATGGTAGATAATATAAGTAATTATGCCCGAAATAAATATAAGTATCTAATTAATTTTCATTTAAAAAGTTACGTAAATATCTAAATAATCCCGAATTCTATTAATATTTTTTATTTGCATATCCACTGAAAACGTCGTCGATCCAGAACTATATTCAGATATTTAATTAATTAATCAAAAATTGGCAAATTATATACAGGGTGTTACTATATTCGACCGACAACGCTTTACCCCAGAGAGCTCTCGTTAATTGATGAATTTTGATATAGGAACATAAACCCTTAAAGGGCTTAGTTTCCGAGATACAGGGTGTTAAATGTTTGAAATCAAAATTAAAAATTTGTCATAAATCAAAAACGCCTCCAAATATTTTTTTCAAATTTGGTGACCAATATGCTCTTTAAGAAAGTAATATTTTGACATAAACTGACTTTTGAAAAATTTAACCAGTGGCGCGCTATCAGGGTTTGTGGCAACTTTTATCCCCCTATCTTTTACGCCACTGGAGCAAAAATTTGTTCCAAATTTCTTCGTTGTTTAGCCTCATTACGCTATTTATGTAGAAGGTGATAACAAAAAAAATGATCTAAGAACTGCTTTCTGAGTAACACTATCAATAAAGGTTCTTGGATCACTTAGTACTGGATCAATATTTAGATATTATTTATATTCTCAAGATAACTTTATAACACCAAATAAATTTCCCTTATACCGTAACACATCATTTTATTAAACAATTTTTTATGACACACTGTATTAAACGAAAATACAAATTGCTGAGGTATAGGCGTACAGTTCTGAGTTTTGGTTTCGTCATCACTTTTATGAACGGGTCTAATTATGCCAATGGGAAAAGCAGTGAAAAACGTGCTTATTTTTGTGAGTATTTCTGGATTTTCCAAGACATCTACATGTTCCACGAAATATTTTAGTTCCTGTATTTTGTTTGCGTAATTTTTTCCTAAATCACTATAATAGCAATGATTATTAAAAATATTGGCAATAACCTGTTTGCTTGAAAGTTTTATGTAACAATTTTTTTTTAATATTTGTTTTCAGTTTAATTTTCCTACACATCTTTTACAATTTAAACAGTCCCATAGACGAGTTTTTATTTTTATTTAGTTATTAATCTTCCCTTTTTTTTGGACTGTTTAATTAAGGATCTCATTTAATTTTTATTTTGTTTTATAATTGCATCGTTTATGCTTTTTGTGGATAATAAAAATAATTAATTTTTTCTTTCATGGAATTTCGACCTTTGTGTTATTTTTTGTAAAAATGTAATGTTTTTATGAATAAATTTAAGCCTGCAATGACGTTATTTGAGCGATAAATATTCCATTTTCCTCTAAAATGTTAGAACTAATGATCACTTCCGATGTTATCGATATCTTCGTCTAATGTGTGAGCATTTAAAAAAATAATGTACTAACAGGGAAACATTTACCGGTTTCGTGCCAGATTATGATACGCTGTGTCAATGAACATAAGTTAAAAACAATAATAAAGATTTTAAGTAATTTTCGTATAGTGTATAACAACTAATTAATAAAGACTCGTTACACAAACCACAGAAAATATATATAATATAATCGAGTTGTTCAAATAGATGTATCCGACCAACAGTTAATTACACGGATACATCGGAAAACGGCCTTACTTTTAAAAAAATTATTTGAAATTCTAAAAAGATGAGTATCGCTTTTGAAATTGAAATTTGCTCATTATCTATGAATATCTAAATTGAGAATTGTTTTGTTAAACAAATATTTTTTAACTTTAAATAAGTCATACTTTTGCGGTGTCAATGATCATCAATTGTTGAAACAAAAATTTAAATAAATAAATAACACATTTTAGGGATATGTTGTAACTATAAGTTTAAAAAAAATTAAAACAATTTAATTGTGCCGAGATCTGACACTCATTTTCACATTTTTTAAGGCGGCCTTAAATCTGAGTAAAGCTTAAGTTGTTCAATTTATATTGTTTAAATGCAAATTAATTCAGTAATAATACAATGAAGACTTGCAACTTTAAGCTTTCATTAAATATAAGTTTGGCTTTGTTATTAGTACGAGGGTTGCTATTCATGTATTGAGAACTGGCAACACCAGTGTTGCCAGGAGAAATCTGTCATTGCCATCTTAAAGTTTGACATTTTTGACAGTAGACGTACTCAGAACGTTTTGACGTGCGAATACTATTTGTATTGGTTACAGTAAGTTCAAAATCTCATCTCGGCCAAAAAATGGAATTAACTTGCGAACATTTTCGAGCTATGATTTATTATAACTTTCGACGTGGTGTAACTCAAGAACAGTGCATCAATCAACTTAATTCAACTTTTGGAGATGAAGCACCATCCAAAGCCAGTGTATGTCGCTGGGACAATGAATTCAAACGTGGCCGTAGTTCGCTCACGGACGAAGTTAAAGAAGGTCGTCCAAAATCTATCTTTGTTCCGGAAAACATCGATGCTATGAGAAAACTAATTGAAGAAGATCGTCATGTGACATACCGTGAAATCGAGGCATGTTTAAGAATTAGTATGACCAGCAAACATAAGATTTACAGCATCGTCACAGGTGACGAGCCGTGAATTTATGCATATGAGCCAGAAAGAAAAGGCCAATCAGCAGTTTGGGTGTTTCAATGTGAAGAAAATCCAACAAAAGTTACTCGTTGTCGAAGTGTTTAGAACCAATCCAAAACGACGAATCATTTTGCATCACGACAATGCGAGCTCACACACATCAAGTGAAACAAACGAGTATTTGAATACACAAAAGATCGAATTGATGGGTCATCCGCCTTACAGCCCCGACTTGACACCTAATGACTTCTTCTTGTTCCCACAAATTAAAGCTAAACTGCGAGGACAAGGTTTTTCATCGTCCGATGAAGCTGTTGAGGCCTTCAAAAACCATGTTTTGACTGGACAAAGTGCTTTGAAGGGTGGTTTAATCGCGTGCAAAAGTGTATAAAGTTTAAATGCCAATATTTTGAAAAGCAATAAATATATATTTGATAAAATTAATTTGTTTGTTCTTTCTATTCTCAATACATAAATAGAAACCGTCGCAGTAGAATTGACGTATAGGAAAGTGTTGTGTACAAATAGAGAACATTTAAAATTGTCAGAAAAAGCTATATCCAAAAGACAGTTGATAAATAGCATCGTGTCGATAACAATTTGTTAAATTTGATCATATAGCCACCACATAAGTTATGTCATTGAAAACACTCTTTTGACATTCAAAACATGAAAGATAACCTTCACTTCACTTCTCGAACTACCGTTGTTAGAATAGTAGGTCAAGAGTAAGGTCAATGGCATGGCGAACGTCGAATTCATCTCCCGTTTTAAATATTAAAATTCTAATTATAAATTCATCGAGTTTCTTTTTATACATCATAAGTTATGATTCAAAACAATGTCGAATATGAACGTAACTAAATTCATCGGTCTACCTATTGGCAATTATGTAGTGTACTTCTACAACTATGGATAAAAGATGATGATTTTTAACCCCGAACACTTATAATAGGTATTGTATAGTTTGAAATGAACGGGTGTTGTTTTTAACCAATTTTTAATATCAAAATTTAAATAGTTACATAACATGATAAACACTAATTCGAAACAAATTCAATTAATAAAATAACAAGTTTACTAAGTACTTTTAAGTGTTTAGCTCTTGACGTCAACGTTCTAGAAAATAAATTATTTATAATTTCCAGTACAAATATGACCTATCATCAATCAAAGTTTAAAAAAATAACTTATATAATTGTGATAATATTTGTTAATTGAAGATATAAAAAAGGATTGTTACTTTTTATATCGGAACAGTATTACAATCTAGTAAAGCTTAATATTTAAGGAGTTTGTTTTTCCCCTTTTATGAATACGGGAACTGAGCCCATTTGCCTAACTACCTGTTATAATTTTAAGGATAATGCATACGTTCTCAATTAAGTAACTACTAACATTAAGAGTTTATTAAAAGAGAGAAACGTTCTCTATTTTCAGAACCCCTAAAACGGGCAATAGAAGGCAAAAATAATGTGAGTGATAAAGAAGATATACCCCAAAGAAGTAATAATTAAAAAAATGTCATTAGAATAATTTGTTTACTTTTTAGTGTTTCGTATCTTTGAGACAACCATCAAGTTTCGTTTTTTAAATGTGAGCCCCTACCAACTACAAAAAATAAAATAAAATTCTATAAAAATGACTTTCAACATAAAAAATAAAAAATCTCTATCTAACATTAAAATAATCCTTACCTACAAATTTTGTATACAAAGTATCTGGTTTACACCAAACTATTTGTTATTTTTTAATTACCGAATTTTTGTGATTTTGAACCTGAAGATGTCGCTCATTTTGGCCACGAAACCGGTAGTTCTCCTCTATTTAAAAACAAAATCTTAGAAACTGCGAGATTAAAGGACTTATTTCCCCCAATTTCCTTTTGTTTTTTATTTTTGTTTACTAGGTTTTATCCGATAAGATTGTTGATATAAACTTTTGCCGACATTTCCGCAATAGTCCACACAATGCAGAAATATTGAGGTTTCAAGATTTTAAAATCATTTTCGTAATATTGGGCCTCTGAAACCATGATGAAGGTTCACTATTGAATTTCGGTAAAAAAAAAGGTTTTCCTACTTGAACTTGAATGTACTCATTTTTTCTCATTTGATTAGTCCTTGGCGTGCTTCTGGACTCTTCATTAAAGTTGGTTTGACGATTTTAGGTATTCACTGGAACTGCATTTGGAGAAGGTATTTCTTGTTTTCTTAAAATATGGATTATTGGATGTTGATGTCCAGGAATTGGCAATTTACTGAGATCAACCAAAGTGAGGGTGCAGCTCATTAATCTAATTTATTGGTTTTTGTACTCAGAAGTTGGATAGTACAATCACTACGGGTTTTCTCGATAGTAATAGACTTTTAAAACTGGGCCTCGTACTTTAGTGCCAAATAAGGGTAGTTTGGGGAAAACATTCTTGGATTTTTAATAACAATATTTGGCTCTAAGATTGGAGTACGAGGTGTGGATATAAAATAACGATACTAATTCTGTAAAACATTATATTTTAAATTTATACATATTTAGTTATTATCCCCTTCAATTTACACCCCTGCTCTATCCATACAATGCTCCATTCGAATTTTGCGTTGTTCAAGCTTCGGAATTTCGAATTCTCTATCATTTGTATATTGGAAATAATCGAATTGTTTAGCGTTTAATTCTGAAAAGTTTTTAGGTTATCAAGAAAAGTAATTATACTTTGACAGTCTAAATTAATTTGAAATAAAGTTTATTGAAAACCAATGTAAACATGCAGGTCTCTGATTTCAGTACATATAGTAAATTGAAGATATTTATATGAAAGCCTTTACAAACTTACTTGAATAAAATATTTACAATGTTACTTAAATCTTTAAAGATGAATTATAATAAAGTACCAAATCAATTATCTTTATAAATATAATTTATTGTAGCGGTAGATACAGTTAATACAAGTTTTATACCTATTCAATCTCAAAATGAGATTATGAGAGTGAATTAACAATTAACATAAGTTAGCTTTAAATGACTGTCGCGGAGGATTCAAATAGTAAGAATCGAGAATTATTATTAAAGTTCTCGGTGTAACATTATATTATTGATTCTAAATTTGTTTTCTTAAATAATGGTAAAAATTTAATTTTCAATTTAGTATTTATATGTATCGCTTTATCTTTTTCATAATGAACAGGGTCTGAGGGTACTTCATTTCGGTTTTCTGATATATTCTGTTTAATTGACTTATTTCTTTGTTTTATGTCTTGGAATAATCTTTGTTAATTATTTTATGACGTTGAAGACATATTTACTAAATGGTCGTTTAAAACAAAACGATCACAATTATTGATAGTTTTTAAAAGATATTTATTTTGTTATAGAGTGGTTCGAATTGACATAAGCTGATATTGAATGTTTTATTAATTCATTAGAGCTTTAACCATAGTATTTCTTTCTTATAATATATCTGATATGTACAATTAGACGTTACAGAGAATGCCTTCTACCGGTGAATTTAATTAGTAATATTTGAATCTAATGCGTTGAAATTACGAAAAAGCTAATACTTTTTTAAATTCTGTACTTTTTAGTTTATCTTTTTGGGTGACGTGTTAAAAAATTTCGAAGGTCATCTCTAACGTATATGTATAGTAGTAATCATTTTGTATGCTTGGTTGGCCATATCTCGAAAATGAATCTAAAATAGTTATAAGATTACTTTGATATTTTGAAAATGTGTTTGAAAGTTATTGTAGCTGAGGCTCATAGAATCGAATTTTTAATAGAACGATTTAAAAAGTGAATACTGCACCTGTGCAAAATATTCAGACATTTTATCTAAAAAACAAATATTTTGTAGAAGAATGGAAAGAAAAAACGATAGTTACTATTGTGTTAGGAAATGATATAAAGAACTCCTAAATAAAATTATCTAATCTACAGTCAGCATTTCGGTATGATGTATACGCTAGATATTGATAACTATATTCTCATCGAAAAAATAAAATAGTCATGGAAAAATATATTATAAATACATATATAAATAATATTTTATCAAAAACACACTTCAAAAGCAAAATGTAAGAACACATGCATAAATACAGTAATTTCTGCCAACGTAGATTTAGAAAAGAAAAAAGAAAAACCTAAAAGATATTAGAACATGCATGTTTTGTATAATTAACAATATATTCAAATGTGAGCTTTTATATCACTCCCGGTTTTTAATGATATATATCAAAACTCAGTTACTGTGTATCTGTAACACAATATAAACATTTAAAACTTCATAAATAAAAAATAAAATGCAATAATATACATTATATATTATATGTAGTTCTGTGCATTAATGAAAAGAATCAATAAGTTTCCGTTTTTCTTAGAACTAAAATACTACGAAAAGTTTATAAAAAAAACTGAGTAGTGATATAAGTGGAATCGGCTTTAAATAATTCGTCGGTAATGTCCATTTGAAAACTTAAACACTGCACTAATGCTCTAATTTTTCAATAACACAAATTTAATAAACTGTCAAAATAAACTTAATTTAAATTACTTGATAGCAATAAAAACAGTTATGTTTATATATGTTACAGCAAAAGCTAGAATGAAGGGTATTTCTAGATTTAACCAATTAAAGCTACGTCTAACCAATCTTAATGGGTTAAAGCCCAAAAAATTGTGGTTAGCTTAGGTTACCTAAGATAAACTAACCAAACCTCAACTAACCAAAACTAACCAACTAGTATTGGTTAGACCCAGCTTTAGTCGATTAAAAGTGAAAACATTGAAATTTTTCGTGCTTTAACCGACTAGGATTGGTTAGACCCAGCTTTAAGGAGTTAAATCTAGAAATATCCTTAATTCTTGCTTTAACCCTAACATATATACACATGATTTAAATCTATCCAAATATTCTTTCATGTAAATCTTCTTAATAAGGGAAAGCGGATCCTTACTTATTAACATATGCATTTTATAAAATGTGATCAAAGTAGAGAGTTAACTTAATATACGCAGACTACATGTATATTTAGTTATAAACTACGGCATTTATCAAAAAAACTTTTAAGTTTTTGATAAACGGCTTTATAGATAATGTTTCAAAATAAGCGTTATTGTCGCCTCTAAACTTTTGTATTTTATAGACACAAGTGTCTATCTACCCTTATCAATAGCAAATGTTAATCGAATTTAACCAACTTAGTATCCCAAAATTTGCATAGGATGAAAAAGATACTTGATTATTTTATTGTTTCAAAGTGAATGCATTTTAATATTGTCCTCATATCATAGAAATTGGCTGTCTACAAAAAATATTATATGTTCTATATTATAAGCATTTTATTTGTAACTTTGTAAACAAAATAATTTTATTAATTAACATTTCCGTCTCTGTTTTCAAATAGATATTAGTCATTTATTTCAATTTCAAATATTTATAAAAAACGCTGACTGATACAAACCAACTTTTGAACTTAATTGTAGGTTCTCCCAACGAAAATCAAAATATACAGGGGTGATTCATAAATGTTCAGAAGAATCGAACTCCCTGTATCATTGTATATTTTGAAAGTTCCTCCATAAACTCATTTTAACGACTTATAATACTCATGATCTAAATGAATGAGAATAAGTAAAGTGTGATATTTTGAAATTCTTTAGGATTTCCTTTAAGAAAATATACAAATTCATGAAATACTGCATTACAATAAATGTTGAAAATGTTCTAATTTGCTAATTATCTTTTATCGTGAACTACATTTCTAGACTTAACTTGCTGATTGGTTTGAAATTATGGTTTGCGTGATCAGGAGAGTCGTCATTTAAAAGTAAGAATTTGATTGGTAACATTTTATTTAGTTAGACGTTAGAATATGATTAACAATTCAATACATATTGCTAAAATAAATGAATATTTCGTACTTTTTAGGCCTTTCCGAAAAAATCGGCTAATGTTAACCTCAAATTACTCCTTTTAAATCTTTTAAATATTCATGAATTTTGATTTTTTTATACTTGGGTAGATAAAATTTTTCTTATAAAAATAAACATTCTGAAATTTCTCATTAAATAATACATTTTGAAAATTTACTTCCTTAATGTAATCAACGTCATAAGTAAAAAAAAATTAAAAAGCGCTTACCTTTAGTGCTAAACGATAAATGAAACTTAGTTTATTTCAACCGCAATCTTTTTTATAACACTATTTTACAAAAAAGTACCAAAAATATCCATCACACACTTACACTTCCTAAAGTTCACTAAAATAAAATATTTTCTGACAGGTACGCAAATTTTTGACATGCTGACCTCTTTGACGTTGCACTAGTAGAGGGTGTTACGAAATGAACAAAGGAGGAAGGGAATGTTCGATTACATATTTATAGCGATCATTACAATGATGAATTGGCATTAAATTATTAAAAATTATTCAATGTAAACTTATTGTTCTAAGAATAATGGGTTAATAGTTATTTGAATGGAACAAAAATTTAGAATTCATCCATTTCAAAGGTAAAATGCCTAACAGTTAGGCAATATTTATTACTCTGATCTACTGTAAAATTGACATGGTATATAGCTTACTTTCATACAAGATTAGGAAACACATACTCAGAGCTGATATTACATCTTTTGATGTTCTCATATATTACACAAGGGGCGTGGAGGAAATAAATGAAAAGCCATGAAAATTTAGAGCTTGGAACTAATGTAGGTATGCACGCAATAAAATTATAAAATAAAATTTATTTTTCTGGCCATAATGAATCATGTTTAATTTGTCATAATCAATAGATAAACTCCTGTTCAAAATTAACGCACCACTATAAATTTTGTAATTATGTCTTTGTTTTTGCACTTTTTATATAATTTAGCGTTAGTATAATAAAAATAAAGATAATTAAACAATATTGCACCAGAAAACCTTTATTTTTAATTAAAGTTCGAAGAATTATACAAAATTTGGCGATCAGGTACAAAAATTTAAAAATTATAAAAATCTACTTAACTTTACAACATGAACGAAGTACTTAACTTTTTTAACTTAATTAAATGACGTCTTCTGTTATTGCAGTGAATAACCCATAACAATTTGATCCCTTAACTCTGAAACACCCTCTATATTATGCCGGGCGATATAGCAATAATGTATAAATAGAATAAAATAAAGGTACTATAGAGACATACACAAGAACAAGACATTCTAAAGTAAAAACATCTTTGAATAAGTGCAAAAAATACAATCAATTGAAATTGATAATTGCAGTTGAAGGTGCGATTGATCAAACTTATATCATATCAATTCTAAAAAAAGTTATCGTCTCCAAGACGGTCAAATTGTCCCAATCAATTATGTTATTGTCAATTACAATTGATCATTGATCGTCTCTGGGGCACTTAATATAAAGTACATTTACGACATTGCAAATTCCAATTAATTTTTTTTTCTTCTTTAAAGACGGCTTGATATAAAACGGTGAAATAATACATTAGAACATTTTTATTATATTGTTTATTATTGTTTAGAATATTATATATATATATATATATATATATGTGATCTTTTCTATACATTATTTGACACAAATTGTCAATTTATAAAGAAATAAATAATGGTCTATAATGTGAATTTAGTCTCAATATGTATAGGGATTTCTTAATAAAAAAAACGTTTGTTTATGAATAGATACATAACTATATTTTTTAACAAAAATATGTACATTTTGTCACGGTCAAGGTAACCGAAGTATTTCAAGAGAATAAAACACTATTTTCTACATAAAACTATCATTAAAAACTGAAAACTGACACCACAACCTCAATCGGCTTAAAATATTTCATTAGAAAAAATATGAATTTGGTTAAAATAATGAGATACTTCATGTTGCCTTGACCGTAACGAGATACAAATTAATTAATATTTATAATATAAATCTAATAAAAACCTAAAATAATAAAGGCTTTTACAAATTAGATTGCTTCATGTGACAATTTTTGACTCATCGTCAATATTACACAGTAAAAGACGATAAGAAAAATAATGATACTAATTTCGCACAATTTAAATAATTTTTTACACTATTTACGTTATTTACAGATAGCTGCATATTTTAAAAAAATATCGGGTTTTTTTTAACTTCCTAGATATCAAAACAGAGATTAATATATACATACTTTCTATAACTGATATAAATTAATCTAATCGCGCTTAAAAAATTTCGGGCTAGAGTACGAAACTAAAATCTGTAACAATAATTATGGAAAATGATGGCCATTTAAATTTATTGATTAACAGGCAATCTCGTATGTATTATAATACATATTCAATAATCGAAATTTAATTAGATACTTAGTAGTTAATAGATCAGTTTTTTAATTTATATATCTGGATTACTAACTACAGTGACGGTACCATCTAAATGAAAAGTTAAAAATCCATAATTTAAGTGAACAGAGTTTAAAATTTCCAACTGCAAAATCGTCTATAAATTTTAATATACAGAGTGGGCAACAGAAAACAGTCCACCTGGATATTTGGCAGTATTCGTTAGATTTTAAGGAAATGCTGAAACACGTCGATTTTTGTTCAAAAGGGGACAGATATTTACGATACAGACATCTACCATTTGTCAACCCCCTCCCTTTTACTTCCCCAACCCCTTAATTTTAAATGAGGAATCTACCATGTGTGGCACATCATTAGAAAGGCATTTATATGGAGTATTCAGACATATGATCATCCACGATTTTTTTTCGAAATTTATATCTGAAGCTATAATAGAAAACACAGATCAAATGTAATTTCTCCCATGAGCCGAATAAATGCAAGAAATCATCTCATGCAAGATCAACCAAACAGAATGCAGGAAATTGAACAAAGCATTACTGAAGAAGCATTACATCATAGACAGTTAATGTTATTGTTCCAAGAAGAAGAACATTGCTTAAAAGAACAACAACGTCACCTAAAAGAACAAGAATGTCAACTAAAAGAACAAGAATGTCACCTTAAACAAAAAATAAGACATCAAGAACAAAGACATAAGCAGCAAATATCAAGAATAAATAATCTGCTGACAATTTCAAATAATTTGCAAGTGGGTATAGCAGCAAGTAAAGAAAACGTTTCTCCAAGACTCCAAAACAGAAATCTTCCTTCATCTGCCATTTTAAAAAATCCAGATTTACGTACTCGCACCCTTTAGAAAAACTTAGCTGCTAGTTGTCATGAATTCTCGAGTCCCCGAGCTAAACAAGCTATGGCTCTTTATAATTCATTAAGGGCAGAAAATAATGTGCTAGAGACACCAAAACGAAAAAGGGCAACTAATAATGCAAATATAAACATTTCTGAAAAAATTATGAGCCAATGCTACAAATTACAGGACACACCAATTTGTTATAAAAAGGACTGAATTTAATAATAATGTTAACTATTTTACTTTGTATGTATGCATATATTCAATTTAATGTTAGTTTTTTTACATTATATTTGTGATTTTTATTAAAAATATTTTATTATAATTTTTATATATTTTTTTTATCTAAAAATCTAGTTTCTCTTCTCCATTTTTAAGTTTTTGGAAAAAGCAAAAACACGTCTATTAGTAATTAAAACTTACTATAAATATTATATTATATGAAAAACTTAAAATTTGTTTAGTAACCTTCAAATATTTCCTTTTCATGTAATTTTACATAAACTCTTAATTATCAATGAAAATTATATCTTGAGGTTAATATTGTTGATTTTTGGTTTTTGGTTAATGCAAAATACTAGGTTGGCCTGAAATTTAAATTACAACAAAGTATTAGTAACATAGTGGTGACGATTTAATTAAATAGTATTGAAAAACCAAAGGTCCCGATTTTTTAAAAACCTCGCATTTATGAAAAAACAAAATACTGTAAAAGTGAAATATAGGAAACCTGGATAAAAATTGAACTTTGTTTATAATGTGACAATTTATGAAAAACATCATTGATATGCCATTATTTTCGCAGTAACATATATACTAGAAAATAAACTGTAACCATTAACTATTTACCTAAACTTTATTTTACATTTTTTTACATTTTTACCATTACGTCTAACATGCTTTATTTAAACAAATACAGTTAAATAAATTTTTTTTTAAAAATTAAATAATAAATAATAGAACTTACATTCATCTATTTCTTTTTGCAATGCTTCCAAATCCAATGGAGGTAAGCGAGTAGGAGGCTCTAAAAATATTTGAATTTTTAAAAAGATTTTTACACAACCGAGAAAAAATTGTATTGTAACATTTTATATGTTATTTATTTCTTAGTGAAAGGAAAATATACGTCACTTTCACATCTAATCCAATGCTTCTTACAGGTGAAATATTAAACTACTTACTTAAAAGCTATGTTGACATCTTTACTGGCAGACATTGTTCCAATTTGATTGGTATTAAATCCTTTATCTCCATCTGGAGTGAATCAATAAATAAATAAATATCATTTTCACATAAATTAAAATGAATCTCATAAATCTCATTTTTTTAGATGATGTTATTAAACAGAAATGGTAATTTTACCATCTAACTCATTAGTGTGTTATTGAGTAGGTGACGTGTCTGTTTTTACAAATATAATTAATATCCATCACCAGATTAGATTTTCTGGCTAACTACATGGTCTAATTTGTGATATAATGTTGTAAATCATTAGGAATTTAATGAAGATACATTCAAAATAAATAAGAAAATGGTTTGAAATGTTTATATCTCGAGAGTGAGAATTTTAACTATCTATTAACAATAATTTGAGAATTGTTAGAATTTTGTAGTGGTCCTATAGAAAAAAAGTTATTTATTAATGTCTCATATCCTAGGTTTTAGTTTATGTATAAAGGTGACAGGCCCCAAATAAGGTATTGATTCACCGTTTTGCAAATACACAAACATATAATTTCTGGCGTGTAAAAGAAAATATTTCTTCTTCCAACTTCTACAAATTCATAAATTTAGAATAAAACTTGAACTTACATAGGTTTCTGCTAATTGCTCCTACATCGATCGGTTGATTAATATATTTGCCTGTCTCAAGATTATATTCTGAAAACAAAATATATAAAAAAAATGTACTTCTAAGATGATATAAATATTTACTTATATATTTAAAAAATACATCATTTTTATATCAGTGACCAGTTGGTTACTTTTCAATATATCGAAACATCCTAATGCAACTGTGGAGTAGTTTCAATGTTATTATTTTTCGATTGCGAACATTGGCTTATAAGAATTACCATTTTCAAATTATCAGTAAAAATTTATAATTATTACAACTTATTCAACAAAACTCTATAATCTTTATTATTTTAAAGAAACTTACCTGATTCTACTTTAGGTGATACTACGTTTTTCGTTTTTGGTAGTTTGTTCATTTTCTTAAAATTTTAAAGAATGCTAATGTATCGCACACTCGGTTTATCGAAACGCCTAAGTTTAATAGTTTTTATGCTAAAATTTTTTGCTGAAAAAGAAGTGAACTATGGCAAAAACAATAAGAAGCAAGCTTCTACATTTAAATAATTTAAATATTGTTTGGCAGTTAATTCACCTTCATTCTACCTGTGTCAAAATTTTAAGGGTCAGTTTTCCCCTTTATTTTAAGCCTTGTTAATGCAAACATTTAACATTAAATTATAGTTCCGTAATGATTAATTACATTTACAATCCTAAAAATTTCGAAAGAATTTTCTTAAACGAAATGAAAAATAAATAATTTAAATTTTTTACTAATAGTGCAGAATTCAATAACTGACGCTTGTGCCATTTGGGAATTTGTTTGGAATATTTGCATCTATATTGTTAGGAAAAGTTACACGCAATAGTTTTGATTTTCATTTCAAAATGACCTATTCAATAGTCTCAATAAGAAAAAAAGGGAGAATTCTTATTCCTTAATCCTTAATATTAATTTATGTGGAGGTTTTTTACTTTAGGCAAATTATTCATAAGATGTATGATGGTGCGGAACATGTAACAATGAAATCGTTACATAAACGTTTTTCTGGAGAAATGCCTGATGCTGTTTGTTCTGCACATTCAATTAACACGTGAAAATGTTTCCATTACAAAAGAAAGTTTTTATTAGAACTGCCCTCAATACAGTTAAAAAGGACATAATTTTTGAGTTACTATAATAAAGACATAGATTAGTCCGCTATTATTGAAGTTACGAAAAATAAGTTTTTACAGAAAGTATAGACAGTCTTGAGATTTATGTTTTAAAATTAGTCCCAAATATACAGGGTCTTGAGGAACGCAGTGCCAGCCAAAGTGATGTTTTTTTAAATGGAATACCCCGTATGTTTTTACATTTTTATAAACCTCTTGCCGAGCTAACTTCAACGATGTATCACACTTTATGTCTATTATGTTTAATAAAGGATCTACAGCTACCTGAAAATCACATTTTTTTGAATTTAGATGTCTGTAGCAGCCAAACCGTTGAAAATTAATAAAAACGGTTTACATCAGCGGTCGGGGAACTTTTTTAATCATTACCCCAAAATATTTTTGTGTAAGTTGATATTACCCCATGGCGAAGAGCAAAAAAAAACGAAATCGCCTCTTTTTAGCATCTTTCATATTATAGCCCCCATGATAATTTTGAAAAGAAAACAATAACTAAAAATTTAATTTAAACATCATTTATTCAATTTATCAATGTAATACCTAGTAATACATAACGGTAATAATAGTAATATAAGTAATATACAGTTGAGGAAAAAAAAATTCGCCCCCACAGAAAATATAAGTAAATGATAATTTCTTGTTATTTTGTAATTCATATGATATTTTTCTTGTATTATTAGACGAAAAAACTAGTTTAAATTTTATATATAGTCCCCATAAAAAATATTTTTTAACTTTAAAAATTCGCTTCTCTGACGAAAATGATAGCCCTGATATTTTTTTAAAATCTAATAGCTACAAAATGAATAAAATATATATTATATAATTTTAAAGCTTTATTCTTAAAAAATTCATTTCTGTTTGATATATAATCTATTCTTTTACGAAGAATAATGCAAACCATTGAAGACGTTTGATATTAGCAGAGAAGCTTGTATCTATAATGTACAAAATATTTTGTTTCTTATTTAAAAAAAGTTTGTATAGTTGATATCATTATAGCATTCTCTCTTGGATTTTTTTTATGATTTATTCTTTCTCTTTAAAAAATAAAAAGACCAATCTAGTATATTCAATGTAGATACAAATCCAAAGCCTGCCTTAAAGCAGGCAACCTTAAAAAACATTTTAATTTTTACATAAAAACAACACATACTCAATCTCATAAAATAGTTTATTTAATACTTAATATATTTTCCATTTGCTTTCAAAAGAGATTCTAATCGCCTTTTCATACTAAATACTAAATTCTTGCAAAAACTAACGGCACTTCTTCCCAGATCTTTATTATTTCTGTCTTTAACTCCTCTTTAGACTGTTTACCTTTAGATATTCTTCTTTTTATGTAACACCACAAATCTTCAATGGGGTTAAGATCAGGAGACTGGGAAGGCCACTCTAAGTTTAAGTTGAAAAAAATACTAACAGGTTTTTAAAACAGCAAATTAAAAATATATACTTTTTACTCACAAAAGTTTCATTTTTACCCCCAAAAATATCATTTATACCCCATTTGCGGTAATTTACCACGGTTCCCCGACCGCTGGTTTACATGATGTCCTACACTATGGCATAAAAAAATATTTTATACAGAATTATTAAAAATTTAAAAGTCAGATGGGATTTCAAATTTTTAATCTTGTTTACCTTAAACTAATATTTTATATGTGAGAAACAAATAACAATATTTTTGTATCCAAACATCATTTAAATCCATTTTTATATGTATAGGGATAATCAGTTTTCAGAAACCATGAACAAAAATAGTTTAATTTGGCCAATTGCGGTGCCCATTTAGATGACACATATTTTCTGATAATTCAAAAATGGGCAATAACAAACTTGGTCGGTTCCATCATGCATCTTTGAAAAGTTTCAAAACAAACTCTTAATGATTGAAAATAAACTGCTCAACAATTGAAATGATACATGTGATTAAACTGGTATTTAAAGGAAACGGCAGATATAACTATTTTATAAGTGTTTAATGAATTGTAGTGTATACCTTTGTGCATAAAATTTATCGAACAAAATCTTTTTCTTGATCTGTAGGACACAAAAATAAACGATTTACAATGTTAGCACTAAAAATGCATACAAGTAGTAGACGTCATTATCATTATTTCAATTGTTATTAAGAGTTTGATGTATAAGTTGTGTTTTTGAAGTTGAAAATTAATCCGACAATGGTGTACAGAAAACTAAACGATAGGGAATTACAACATGTAGTTCGTTTACTGCCATAAGTTCGATCACATAGAGAAGTCGCAAGATTGTTTAATGTGGCTCATGGGGAGATCAATAGGGCCATAGTAAGATATAATGAAACCGAAGAGGTAGGCTTTGGACATGTTGGAGGTCGTCCAAGAGCTTTAACAGTACGTCAGGTCCAGTATCTCAGACTTAGAGCTCGTCGACGTCCTACAATAAATGCTTCTCAACTTAATAATGTCTTGCGGCAAAATACTGGTGTTGTAATATCGACTCAGAGAGTAAGAAGAAGGTTGCATGAGTATGGTCTGAGGTCAAAAAAGCGTGCCAAATATGGGCACAACAACATTTCTATTAGGGTGAATAGAATTGGTGTCGAGATATGTTTGCGAACGAGACAAGAATCACAATTTTTCGCTTAGATAGCCGAAGTCTAGTATGGCGGAGGAGAAATGAACGATATAATGCAGCACTTATGGAACCTCAGGTAGCTTTTGGTGAAGGTGGAATTACCATCTGGGGAGGTATTATTTGGAACGGACGCACAAACTTGATCAGCCTTCACGAGAGAATATGACTGTATTCTACTTATTGTAGTCCCACACCGTGCTAATCTGGTAACCACGGCACTGAGGACCCACAACATTCAATGAATGGACTGGCCCGCAAATTTTCCTGACCTGGACCCAATCGAGCATGTTTGGTCACATCTCAAACTACAGTTATCCCAACGAAATGATGATTTGGAGAACGTCGGAGCTCTAACAAATGCCGTTTTAGAAGAATGGAAAAGGATTCCTCAAGATTTTTAGAGTAGGTTTATTTTTTTAATGAAGATATCATTTCAGATTATCATTAAGTGCATAAAAAGAAAAGAACTACTTTATGAATTTATTAATACAAAAATGTTAAATATATACAATTATAAAAATAAATCCCTCAGACGACAAACTTGTTATTGTAGCATTCTTCCATTTGGGAATCATATACTTGGCTTGTGCTTATTTTCTTCTTGATTATATTAATATTAAATTTTTAGTTTGTTTTCAAAATTCTCTGTGAAATACTGTTACGGGAAGTGTAAATTTTTGCTTTTTCACACAAAAGTTAAAACGAAGACAACTTAACTAACTTCTAGTTAGGAAAGAGTACCTTGTTTTAAAACTTTTAAGATTGCAAAAACGATGGTGAGAGAGGCAAAAATTTTAAAACAAATAAGAAATATGATCGTCTGATTGGAAGAGTCAGGGCTGCGCCACAAACAAATTAATTGATCTTATTGATATTCTGGAAAAGACAATGAGAAATTTCTTTCGAAATATGATAAAAAAGTTTAAAATCTGGAGCAGTTTTTTTTAAAAGAAGACTGCAGAAAGGTTGAGAGGGTTGAATGCAACAAAAGAAGAACGACAAGGCATCACTACTTTCATCTAAATAATTTTGAGTATTTCGTTAAAATGGTTTGTTAATAAATTTGGAAAAACTTTTTGTTGAATTTGATTAAAGCCCGAATTCGTTTTTTCTTCCATTTATTTTTCATGGATCTATCTTCCTTGGCTCATGCTGTTCTCTTTTCCTCTGTTGGTTTTCGCTTTTTCATTTGCTACTTCCTTCTATTTGCTTACAACTGCTTAAAACTGCAAAAAAAATTATGAGCTGTAAGAAAATATCGTATTGATTTAAAAAATAATATAAATATGTAGGATTTTATACAGAGATTTATAAGTGCTGAGCCAAAACGTGATAATTCTACAGTACTTGGAAAAATAAATTATCAAAAGGTGAAAAATTAGTCACTTAATCTACAGTTAGTTGATCTTATGCCAAAAAAAATTCTTACTGTCACAATCTTCTGTTTCGTTCTGTCTCGTGCTTCTTGTTCTTCTCTTGTTGTCTTCAACTCCCTCAAACTTTCTTCAGTCCCCTTTTAAAATACTTTACTCCAGATTCTAAACCTTTTTCCACAAAAGGCAATTTTCATATCTTCCAGGTACCCAATATAATCAATATTTGCGACGCATCCCCTACTCGTTTCCAACCAGACGATCATTTTTCTTATTTTTCTTAAAATTTTTTCCTCTCACATCATTGTATTTGCAATCTTAAAAAAATCTAAAACAAGGTACACGTTTACTAACTACAAGACGGTTAAAATGTGATAATTTTAACTTGTGTGTGAAAAAGCGAAAAAATAACTGTTCGCTTGTCATTTTGAGTGTCATATTGAATAATAGTAAAATATAAACAACGCATTAAATAAATATATAATTTTTTTATTCACAAATATGTTCAAATTTCTAAACGTCCCTCCTCAATTTTTTTAAAATGATTTTTCTATTTACTCCACTAATTTAATTAAAAACTGACATAATTATTATATATCATGACACATATTTGGCATAGAAATCGTGAAAATCCTTTTAAATCAAATTATTATCTTAAATTATATGGAATACTTACCGATAAAAAACAGGAGTTCCTCAAAAAAAATTTTGCAGAGGAGTTTGAAGAGAAATTGATAATTGAATATTTATTGAAACCATGTTTCTATGGTGCACAAAAAAATCTACCCTCTAGATTTTCATTGCATAAACAGATTCCGCCGATTTTTAACGCCATCTGGAGGTTTTGAATGAAGTAAAAATGGCATAGACGCGGGGGATCAAATTTTTATTTTTATTACTAAGATAATTAAATCCTCTCATCATTAAAAATATCTTTCAAATCATAAAGTCAATAGTCTTAAATTTAAAATTAAATTTTTGCAATTTTATGGAACTTTTCTATTGAGCAGAATTTAAGGGGCAGTTTAGTTTTAATAGATAGTTTTTACAAAATTTGGGAAAATTTGTAAAGACCGAATTTTTTCTGCTACATATTTAAAATTTAAAAAAGAATAAAATATTTTGGAATACTAGTTTATTGTCTTTATTTGAGGTAAATATATGTATGAATCTGCAATTCTACAAGGAACAAAACGTTCTAAAAGTTATAAAAAATATGTGAATCTATTAATTCCATTTATAAATCATCCGGACCTTTTTCCACTTCTTTTACTTCTTACTCCAGAAATTTTATGGTTTACACAAACTATACAAGATTAGACCGTATATAATTCGGAACAAACTTCTACTAGTAATAATAGTAATATTGCATTATACAAATAAATAAAAGGTATAACACTAGAGGGTTCGACAGAATTTTTCTGTATGGTGAACCACTCACTAGCGTCTTTGGTTATCCTAGATAATAATGGATATTCTGACATTAAATAAATAAAAATGATTACATTTTTCATTATTACAAGACATTTTTTTCACCTCATATTTTGATATTGGGGCAAAGACTAAATTAAACTAACTTATGTATTTCATTTAATTGGATATATATTTGTAATTACTTTTTCACTACTACTACTACTATTACTGCAATATTTTTACAAAACATCCTCTGATTTTGTTCATATCTGTACAAACACTGATTTTCCCAATTGTTCCTAAGCACGTTTTCAAATTAGCAGTCTGTTGGGGAGAGAGTTTAGCAGCCAATTTTGGAAAAGCCTTTTCAAATAGGTCTACATTGATAATTCCATCTGTCAACATTCCTTTCTTTTCTATGATGCATTTCCAGAAACAAAATACTGGTTCGGTGTCTAGACGAGGGCGAGCAAAAGCGTCAGCTTCAGTAGCACCCGATATTTTTAGACATTCTGCCGTTTCCGCAGGCTTATCTGGTACCGTATCGGCAAATGTACAAGGAATCTATTTACGAAAAAAAAAAAAACAAATTAATAGAAGGATACTAAACTCCAGGGATACCTAAGGAAAAGAGGGGCGCTATAACGATGTTTTCTAATATTTAAAACGAGATCAACTGCTTTAAATACACCAAATATGAGCGTTAACGGACGTACCCATACATACAAGACAATATCCATGTCCCAGGCCTCGGGCCATGGGCTATTGGGCTGAATTATGTCGTCCGAGTTGTAATGATCTTAGTAACGCCGCCCCTGTTGTACAAATAGCCATTTTTGAATTTTTACGATCTGCATCTTTTTACCTAGTCTATGCATATTGATTATCTCTAGTTTCTTCGTCAGACCAAAATTTACGACTTCTATATTTTTTCAGATATCAGTAAAAGTTATTCATAATCAAAATCATTTTAAGCGGAGAATAAAAGATCTATAGTGAAGTTTCATTATTTTCGATATTGTTTCAAAATACACCTATCCATACCTATTCTAAGAAAGTAAAATCTATATCATTGCTGGCGATTTTGTTGCTAATTAATAAGTTATTTATTGATATTTTAAACTATTCTGAAATTATTATAAAGTGTGAACGTAAAATGTTCCTCTCCTCACTAACTCGTGAGTATATTTTGATTATAAAAATAATATTCTAAATATCCACCTAAGCGAAGGGTAACTGCTCCTTTAAACGGCAATCAGGGTCAAGTAATAGCTTATTTGGAAATATTAAAAAGAGAATTATAAACCCTTTTAAATGTGCTATCACTCGATTCCTGTTGCCCTTTGAAATTTTTAAGGGATACTCGGAGCTGAGGTTAATAGTTAGTATGTTACTCAATATATACACAAACTTTGTTAGAAGTACAAAATAAGTCCGGACATTTTTTCAAATATTTCATCATACAAAAGTATGAGAAGGGAATCACTTTATGTTCACGCTATCACTATTATTATTATTATGACTGTCACTTATTTTTTACCTAAAATTAATAAACATTTATAAAAGTAATGAAAAATGAGTTTAAGCTGGTTAATCGACAGTTTATAACGAAATAATATTTTAGTAGCATATAAAAGTTTTATTTTTAACTCATTAACACGAGTGTTTGTTTTTTATTTATTGTTGAAAAACGGCTGCGTGACTACTAACAAAAATATAAATTCGACCTCAGAGATTTTTCTTAAATTGGTGTATAAAAACTAAAAATTATGTGACGGTCATTTTTAAGCTACATATAAAATATTGGCTAGCACCAGAATTTTTTACTATTCGGAACCTGATTTTTTTGAAGTTTATATTTTTAATTAGTCAATTGCGGAACCAAAAATACTTACTGCTGCTATTATGAAAGCAAATACGTAGAAAGCGACAAATTTAATCATTGTAGTTAAATTTTTACCCATGTACTAAATTCTAGTGACATAAAATTCGATTTATATTAGAACATTCTGAACAGTAATATCCCAATTAATTTAATTCTTATAGACAAATATTGTTCAAAATAATTCATTTGGAACTAACTATATTCCAAAATTGTTGCTAACATGTCGTTTATTTATCATCATATAGAGTGATAATTCATTTATAATTATTTAAATATTAAATCAAACTTTAGCGTTCAATTATCCTAACCGAATTTTTGCTCACAAAGTAATTTTATATTATATTTTAAATAATTTTACATTTAATAATTTTTTATATTATAAGGTGTTTCTCTATTCCAGCGACAACGCTTTACCTTAGAGAGCTCTCCTTAATTTTGATATAGAAACATGAACCCTTAAAGGGCTTAGTTGCTGAGATACAGGGTGATTTAAGACTATTTAATTATATATATATATATATATATATATATATACAGGGTGTTATTGAAATACACGTACATATTAAAATGGGGAATAGTATGTAATGACCAAAAACGATTGGCACCAATTTTAACTTCAAATTCTAAAATTTAAATATTGGGGAAGAGTCCCCTTTTCCGACCTACTAGTTTCCATATTTAAAGAAGTAAAATAAATCGAAATTGAACTTACCCATAGAAATTGCACTGTTGCCGTAGCAAAACCAATTAATTCAAAATAAAGTTTATTACAGTAATTGTTCAAAATGCCGTCCATTATTATTTACACACACTTGCAATCGTCTTTCCAAAGAACTTTGAACATTAGAAATTAGTCTTGGATTTTGTCGTAGTTCCTCGGCTACCGCATTAACTTTATTGGTTAATTGTTCAACACTATTAATAGGTTCATTATCAACCAGTTGTTTCATGTGACCCCACAAAAAGAAATCGCATGGATTTAAATCCGGAGATCTCGGAGGCCACTTAGTAGGTCCATTTCTGCCTATCCACTTTTGAGGAAATCTAATGTTCAAAAACTGCCGTACGTTTAAATCAAAGTGAGGAGGAGCGCCATCTAGTAGGTACCACATCCGTTGCCTTAATTGTAACGGTATCTCTTCTAGGAGTACTGGCAAAATATCTTCTAAAAAGTGGAGATATCCTGGCCCATTTAATCTGTTCGGGAGAACATAAGGCCCGATTAAATACTGATCTATTATGCCAGCCCAAACATTTATTGAAAATTTTCTTTGATGCCCAGTTTCCCTAATGGCGTGAGGATTTTCATCACTCCAAATATGCGTATTGTGCATATTGAACACGCCATCACGAGTGAATGAAGCCTCGTCAGTATACAATAATATTTTTAGAAAATCAGGAATATCAACACATTTTTGAATCATCCATTCACAAAACTCCACTCTCTTTTCTTCATCACCTGGATATAAGGCCTGGACTTTTTGGATGTGATAAGGATGTAAACCTTGTTCTTTAAGTGTCCGCCACACAACAAATGAGGACACTCCAATTTCAAGACCTAGTCTTCTACAACTTAATTGAGGCCGGTTTTCAACAGCTTCCAATATTTCTTCTTCGGCCGCCAATGTTCTTTGTGTTCTTGTTCTCCCTCGATCTGCATTGACACTCTCAAATTTTCCATGGTCTCTTAGATGCTGAACAGTTGAAATAAACGTACGACAGTCCGGAATTCTCCGATTTGGAAACCGTTCGCGATACAGGATTTGTGCTTGCCGAGAATTTTCTCCAGCTGCCCCATAAACCAGCACTATATCGGTTAGTTCAATATTCGTAAATAGTGGCATCGTAAAAAAATATTTAAAAGTAATCGTAACAACACTTTTTACCAACTTGGAAATGACGCGCTCGTGTTAGCCAGATTCGTAAATCAACTAAAATTTTAATAATCTATAGTTTCAAAAATGTATAGTTTAAAAACAATCATTTATCAAATATTCTAGTTTTTTGATAACGAGGGTAGTAAAAACCAGTCTTCGGAAATAGAAATTAATTCGAAAATCTTGGCAACATGGTTATTTCTTACAAGACTAGTTTTCTTATCATCTGACAAAAACTTGCATATTAATTACTGTTGATGTTTAAAATAGGTAAATAAACCTAATTTATATAGGTCATCCTCAACATATCAGTGAAGTACGTTTGTTTTAGAATTAATTTTCAAAAATTAATAACTCCCTTAATAAGGGGTATTTTTAAAAAATAATATTTTTCTACATTCAGTGGGGATCTGCGCAATACCCAGTTTTAATATGTACGTGTATTTCAATAACACCCTGTATATAATATTTTTTATAACATGTACACCAATAAAATTTATTTTATGTATGGTTTGGCAAATGTCCATTTACTAAATGTTACAAAATACCCATGAAGTTCTCACAGTTACTGAAAGTTTTGCAAGAAATTCAGGAAACACTGTCTTTTTTAGTTTTATTATCGATATCTTTCAAAAATCGTGTCTGTGTAGTATTGAGTCTTTATTTATCTTAAACGTTTAGGGTTCATGTTTCACTACTATATATTAGGGTGGGTCTTACTACTGTTTTCACCATTCTGGATTTTATTTCCGGTGGTATTTCTTTTCTTCATAAAAAGGTTGACTTCATCTGTTCAAACTGTTCAAGTGCTTTTTCGTGTAGTCGTTATATTTTTTGCGACTTTAGAGATTATCAGTGTTTTCATTTTCTTTTCGTTTGTTTTTGTGTTCGTTTTCATTAGTTCTCTATCTACGTCTTCTAGGTTGTACTCTTGATTATATTCTGAGTCCACGTAGCATTATGTCGTCCGCGAACATTAATTTATTTAGTTAAGTTTAAATTTCTCGCATGTTTCTTAGCTTCCCTTTCTGCTTCATCCAGCACTACTAAGAATGGTAGTGGGCTCAGCACATATCCCTGTTTTACTCCTACTTTCGTTTTATATTCCTTTGAGTCGTCGTTATCTATTCTGACGATTAGGTCTTTCTTTTTTTTGTACTGGGGATGGGTGGATACAGCAGGAACTATGTTGTATTTGTAATAATTTTAATCTATAATAAACCTGAGGATAGGATCATATACTTTATTTTTATTCATTAGCAATAAAAATGTAAATTAACGGTTAAAAATTGTTGTTTTGAGTCGTATATTTGATAAATAGTTGGCAAGAAATTTTTTTATCAAAAATTGCTCTCAAGCATTTTACCTTTTCTTTGTATTACAAAGCGATGTCACCCAGTTGCATATTCTGAAGGTATGGCATATCATGTTGGTAAAAATATTAATGCTGGGTTTCTGCTGTGAGAGTTGTAATCCTAGATTGAGCAAGTTAGATGCTATCGTAGACATAGATTAGTTAGTCGACATAGTATACAGAGTGGGCCACAGAAAACAGTCCAGTTTGTTTAACATTGCTGTTAGTTAATCAATTTAGGTATTTTTTGAATACTTCCAAAATGGTATATTCTATTGCAGAACGAGTTGAGATTATTTCCATATTTTTTGAAAACGGGGACTGTGCAAGAAGAACAGCGAATTTATTTAATCAGCTTTATGAAGACAGGCAACTTCATCACTCATACGTATTAGAGCTAGTGAAAAAATTTCGTCAAACAGGGTCAGTAGCTAATAAGAAAAATAACTATGAAAATCGTGTTCGGATTGAAGCGGCAGAAGTAGCAATTTTAGGTCATATTAATTTAGATCCTACAACAAGTACAAGAAAATTGGCCGAAGAATCTGGTTTTTCGCGCACTTCCATTCCTAGGGTTTTAAAACATCATAAATTTCATCCCTACAAGATACATTTGGTACAGGAAATAAATAAAGATGACCCAGACAGACGACTACAGTTTTGTGAGATTATGACAAAATAAATACTAATGCAAACATTTTATTCAATATTTGTTTTTCGGATGAATATTCCTTTTTTGTAAATGGTACCGTAAATTGACACAATTGCTGTTACTGGGCTGACGAAAATCCTAGATTATTCCACGAAATACATACCCAACATCCTCTTAAATTAAACGTGTGGGCAGGAATTTATGGGGATCGTATTGTTGTGACATTTTTTTTGCCACAAAATTTGAACGGAGAAACATATCTCGAATTATTAAAGGACAATATTGATCCCGCTCTCACAGATTCAATCGGAGATGATAATAGGTACTCAGAAGATGATCTGTTTTTCCAACAATAAGGCGCACCTCCACGTTATAGTAGAGCTGTAAGGCAATATCTCAATGAACGATTTCCTAGGCAATGGATTCGAAGAAGAGGCTTTATTGAATGGCCTGCAAGATCTCCCGATTTAACGCCCCTGGATTTCTTTTTGTGGGGTTATTTAAAGAACAAAATTTATAAAACCGAACCCGCACCGTAGGAAGAAGAACAATACGATCCCCATTTTGGAAGCATTCAAAAAATACCTAAATTGATTAACTAACAGCAATATTATAAAAACGGTCTTAGTATCAAATTACTAATTTTTCGCAAAATTTGTTTTAATTTACTTTTGATGTGAAAGAAACAATTAAAACATTAGCAAAACATAGGCGTTGCGTTTTTTTTAAGAGGTATTGCACTTTAAATTATTTAAGACTTTTTTTGCAAAAACGGTGTAAATATTGAAAAAAATCGTGGATGATCATATGCCTGAATACTCCATGTAAATGCCTTTCTAATGATGTGCCACACTTGGTATATTCCCTATTTAAAATTAAGGGGTTGGGGAAGTGGAAAGGAGGGGGTTGACAAATGGCAGAAAAATCCACGTGTTTCAGCATTTCCTTAAAATCTAATGAATACTACCAAATATTGGACTGGACTGTTTTCGGTGGCCCACTCTGTATATTATGTTAAAAAGTAGAAGAGAGAGCACGGATTCGTTTAGGAACGCCTAGTGTTTCAATATTTTCTTCAAGTATTAAAACGTTAACAGTATCGTAAGCTCTTTTAATATATAAAAAACTAGCTATTAGTTATTTATTTCTGAATATATATTCTGGATATCAATAACAATATGAGAAATGGGATCCATCATTTTTTGAATTCATATTGATTATACGGTAATAATTTTATTTTTTAAATACCATTGCAATCTATTCTTTTTTCAATTTTCAAAAAATATGTGGTGTTATCTTTATACATAGTTTCACTATGTTTATCAGGTCTTTATCTGTTTCTTGCTTTCTTAATATTCTATATGTCCTCTCTTCTTATTCCATCGAATGCTTTTTCTAGATCTAAGGAACATGCATGAATGTCTGTCTTTTGTTTGGAATTTTTATCCTTTTTTAAATATATGATAACTCTTTAACTCTGTTCTTTTGGTACTTCTTAATTTTTCATTATTTTATATCTTCTACTCCCGTATCGATTACCATTTCGGAAGTTATGTCGTTTATTCTTGGCAATTTTCCTAATTTCACTTTATTAAGTGGGATTAGTTGGACCGTTCATATACAAGAAGATTATGAATTTTAAAAATTCAATTTCCATAACAGAATTTTTATTTATTACCTTCTGTTTTCTGGCAACCAGAGATTCATATCATGGTCTCATGTACAAGACAAGAATATCTAATCAAATCAAATGTAATTGGTAATCGAGAAACGATATTTTATTTGTGTTTCTGTATCTACACTGAGACTATACAGTTGTCAAGAAAACAAACAAAACACAAACAGATTGACATTTAACGACACCAGACGGTACTCGAAATTATTTCAAAATTCGTTGATAGAACTGGTCTGACTCAAAAAGACAGACAAATGTTGCCATTTTGTTGCAGAATTGTTGAATAATTTGAAGGTGGTGTTTTGTTTCTGTGTTGTCGGTTTGGGGTGAAACCGGTTTTACTCGTCTCACTTTCGCTCACCCGGCTCATAATCTCAGTGTCTGTTATTCACGTTAATTTGTATTGTTAGACATTTTTTGAAGTTTTTCCTTTTATAGAAATTTGTCAAACCCCCGCAAGTGTTAAAATATGAAGATGGGGTAAATAATAAATTAAACTACTTTCGAGTATGTAATTTTTTTATTTGACAATATATTTCTAATTAGTTTCAAAAGTTCAATAATTTTGTAGCACATCCTCTGATTTTTTCCATGTCTCCACAAGTACTGATTTTTCCAATAGTTCCTAAGCAGGTTTTGATATCACTAAGCTCTTGGGGAGATATTTTAGCAACCACATGTGGAAGACTTTTTTCAAAAACATCTCCATCGAAAACCCCATCTACCAAAATTCCTTTCTTTTCTAGGACACATTTCCAGAAACAATGTACTGGTTCGGTTTTTAAACGAGGACGAGTCATAACGTCAGCTTCAGTTGCCCCCGATGCTTTTAAACACTCTGCCATTCCTGGGGGCTTGTATGGTGGCGCATCAGCAAATGAAGAAGGTATCTATTACAAAAAAGTACAAATTAAGAAATAAATAGTGAAAACCATCTACATAGAAGAAAAGCGAAATGTAACCACTTATTATAGTATTAAAAAGCGGAATTGAGCATGGTTTCTAATGGACCTGTTCAACGAAATTTGCTTGACATCATGGGCGGAACCCGAACCCTTCCAAAAACTAAATGGCAAGGAGGGTTCTAGTGATATATAATACATTACAGGTTTTTTTAAGGGTTTTATGGTGATAGAAACATTTGTATGACAAAATAAGATTTCGTTAGAAAATAATTCATTTAGTTTATTTATTCAAAAAATGTAATACATGAAGCGCGAGAACACCCTAAGGAAATGTTCAAAATGATGTCCGGCAGTAAAACAGGTTTGCTTCAAAACGCTGTTGCACATTTTGGCATTTCGGGGCTTATTTGGAATTAACCTTGGGCTTAAAATGACCCCTAAAAAATAATCCAACGAATTCAAATCTGCCTAAGCTTTTTATGTTTTTTATGTTTTTTGTTTAGAACTTTGTATCTTTATTAACCATAACTTACCATCCTTTGCTAAATGGAAATGATCTATACAATTTTATGGCGGGAAATACAGAGCATGTTCACGTGATCACTTCATTTGTTTGGTTATTTGACATTAGTGATTTTATTTTACCTGAACTTAAAATTATGGGGAGTTTTGGCAATTTTCATATTTTATAATATTGTATTTTTTACTTCACACAAGTCAAATAGCAGGAAAACATAAATAAACCAGAAGTTTTTGAAAATTATATTTTTATTTAGTTAAACGCTAAACCAAAAAAAAATACTTACTGCTGCTATAATGAGAACAAATACACAAAGAGTCACAAATTTAATCATTGTAGGTAACATCTTAACCAAGTACTGAATTTTAGTGTCATGAGCTTCCATTTATATTAAAATATTCTAAATTGTAATAAATTAATTAGTCTAATTCTTATTGTTGAAAATAATTTGTTTGGTCCAAAATTATTGCTAATACCTAAATTATTTATTACCCAGTAATTTATTTACTCTTTAAATTTACCTAAAAATCATGAACTTTTAGTCGATTAAATGTAGAGAGATAATTTATTTATAATTATTTGATAGTGTCCAATCCTTCTAACAGAATTTTTACCTAAACATAAAATTTATGTGTAAAATTTTATATGATGTCATGTATTTTAAATAATTATAGATTTAATAATTGTTTGTATAATAATGATAATAATATGTTTATTTATATAACAGTTTTAAAAAATATACTCTATATATTACAAACAAATCAACACAGATATTCTACTAACCCTCTCACTAGGGTTGTTAAGATAGTATTTCCATAAGAAAAAACAATGTATAATTAATAATAATAATAATAATAAAATAACCGAATAAAATATCTATAGGAAAAAGGCAAATATTTGCAGTTACACCACACAATTAAAATATAATAATAAAAAATATTTTCACTACTCACTTACGAACAATATAATATAATAAAAAATCTATTACTTTTTCTTCTTTTATAATTTCATTTTTATATTTACAAGTTTTTTGTATTTCTATCTATCAGTTTACATATGATTTTTTTCTGCGTTACAAATTAATATTCTGTTGATTTCAACTGAATTTCCCCATAAAGTTACATTGTAGGATAAATGACTATAGACAAGACTATAGTAAATATTTATAAGTGAATTGATTGGCATACTATCTTTTAATCTTTATATAGCATAGCAACTTCTGTTTAACTTATAGTTCACGTCCTTAATCTGTTCTGTCCATCTTAGATTTGAATAAATATTTAAGCCTAGAAATTTTATGTTTAGCGGTGTTAATTTTATTGAAGAAAAAACTTAACGAGTCTGAATTACTAAATTGATTTTTTAAACGAAAATAAATAAATTGAATCTTTTTAATGTTCATTAAATGATTATATGTGCACCAAGTAACAAAAGAATGGACCATGTTTCTGATTTTTACGGTGAGTTACTCAGAGTTGCTATCGCTAATGATGTATTATTCGCATATAGGACTAAGATTACTGAATTTAGATGTCCCGGTAAATCATTTATAAATAGTAGAAATATTAGGAGATCCAGCACTGAACCCTGCGGAACTACCATGTGTATACTCCATGGCTCCGACAAAGAATCTTTTATCTTTACACTGATTTTTCTTTCTTCCTAATCGTACACAACTGCATAATATAATCCGTAGAATGTAAAGTAGAAATGAATAATTTTATAACATTTAAAAGTGGAATTAATTATATTAAATTAATTGTTTCAACTCTTACTTTGTGGAATCAATCCATAATAAATATGAAAAGATAAATTATGCTTATTTGAATCCAAAATTATTTTTTTGGTCAATTATCGTCTTATTGGCGACTCCGCTTATCCCTGCCAAAAAAACATAAACTAGAATAATTTACTCTTATTCCTTGAGCTTGTCTATCCATTTTTTATAATTACAAGAAATCTATTTCACAAAAGATGTTTTGGTATCATATGACGTCATCTGTGTTATAAAGAAATTATACAAATTATGTTACAGTATGCTTATAAAGAAACAAAAGGTTTAAAATGTTTGATGCGGTTGTTAATAAATAAATACAATTCAAATCCTAATGTCATTCTAAATTCCGTCAAAATTTAATCAGTTTTATTTACCCGAAAAGAACACTAAATTCAAAGTAAATGTGTTGTAGTCTCGTTCAAACGTTCTAAAGGCAGAGGGCCCTTCTGAGAAGCTTGTTGAGAGCCCCTTGAACGTACAATTGGTCGGTCCTCTGTTTTCTAATTTTTGATGTTGCAATGCTGTTTTTAAGATGTTTGTTTGTATTTTGACCGTATATTTTTCCACTTTCATTCAACAAGGAAAATGATATTGGGATTTTAAATATCAACCGTGAAAGAACCAGATAAACATTTCAAAAAAACTTTTACTGGCGAAACGCGAAAACAATCGGCTAAATCAGTATCGCTACAGAAAAAACCCGTTCTTGGATATTTGCCGAGTTTTGGCATCTCTGCCGGTATGAAATTGCTTCAACAAACTATGAAAAAATCTGGAAAGAAACACATTCAGAATAATTAACGCCTCAGTGCTGAGAACTTAAAATTAGTACTTATGTGTTTTTTCTGTATATTTTATTAATTAAAGGACACTCTATACATTTTTTAAAGGTATGTATAACATAATCAGTGTTCTCTGACTTAAAATAATTATTTTATTATATATTTTAGATGTCTTTGTGGTGGATACCAAACTATCATAATTATAGTGAAAAACAGACTTGTAATTTTACTAAATTTCCTAAGAATAAAGACGTACTGAAGAAATGGGTTGAATTACTGGTATGGCTCTATAAATTAAAATATTTTTGTGAATTTTAACTCGTGTATAAAAGGTACTAACATTAATAAGATATAAGTTATGATAATAATATATTGTATTTTTTAGGTGGACAAATAAGAGTTATTCTACTTATTCATTAATTTGTTCATGTCATTTTGTAAATGAAAATGTCAATAATTTTCCAACTATATTTCCAAGTCTGACTGAGTAAGTAATTACTAATTCTTAAAAAATATATTTTAAGTATCTAGTCCCACTCTACAGATTTCAAAGTTGAAAACATTTTTGAGGCCAAAAGAGCACAATGTTTTCATCATCATTCTCATGTATATATGCATCTTGGTTTGAAATGTTGACTCTTATTTATATTTTATTTCTAGAATGATAAATAAAACAACCGAAACAAAACGAGTGGACTCAGTTAGTGCAATTGAAAATCTTGAATGTATACCATCAACGTCCACTTCTGACGTAGTATTTGATGTCTCTTTCCAAAACGTTGACTGCATAGCATAAACTTCTAGACCATTGATCTCAAGAACATCATCTAAAGGATCCAACTCTAGAGCATCAACTAGAATGTCTACTCCAGAAGAAGTAGCTGAAGGACCCGAGTTATTTCTGTCAAGTGTTAGTTATCTTGTTTTGAAGAATTATCTTTTCAAAGTGATTTAAGTTCAGGTACCTAGTATTCAGCAAGAGGCTGAAATCTATTTATTGGAAAAAGAGAAGAAAAACATTAAAAAGCCAGATTTTCCTTTGTGCTTATTAAATGTGATGATATTTTAATAATAATCTATACAGCGGTATCAAATGCTTATTTATTTATCTTTTTGAATTACTTAATAATATAGAAATTGAATATTATCATAAATGGACAGTGAGCATTATTCCTAAAAAAAGATCAATTATTTTTCACCTTAATGAAATTTATATTGAATTTGTTGCATGAAAATCTTTCTTGCAGATTCAATTGTACTTGGTCTACAATAGTAAATATACACTTTGAACTCTGTTTCTATATGAAACTTTATGTAAACAATTAATGAGAAACTGTTTGTTTTAGTACTTTTACAAACTGTCGTATAATATTAAATTGTACAGAGGTTAAAGTAAATAAACCTAGTTTATTGAAGCATCAGAAGCTTACATACAGTTATAAACATATGCTTACGTTTAAAGGTTTAATTGAAGTAGCTCCAAATGGAGTAATTACTGTAGTGAACTGTATGCAGGTTCTACTTCTGATAAAAAAGTGTTCATGATAGTGGTGTCTTGAATCATATGGTTGCGGGTGATTTAATTTTAGGTGATAAAGGTTTCCTGATACCAGACTTGTTGCAAGAAGTTGTGTGATTTGGGTGTTATAATCATAATTATAGACACCGGTTTCCATATTTAGTGAAAACTACACGTTTCTGTGTTAATTCGTTTAAAAGTTATAAGTTTTTGAACTTGTAGCAACTTCAAGATTCATTCTAAGTTGCTGGTATTATATTGTACTTAAACTGTAATTCAAAATTTTATTAAAGATCATTGTGGGTTTTTTGTCAAAAAGTTTTTTAATCCACGCCCAGTATAACAATATTATATCAATGATAACGAAATACCTATCGAATTATCACTAGTATTTTTGGTTAGGTTATGTAGTAATATTAAATAAATACATAAATATTTATACATGCAGCTTTATTAGACATTTTTGTGTTAAATTTTGAAATTTGGACCAGTAAAAAATTAAACTAAGCTTTGTAATATCTTTATTTGAAAATATATTTGCAATTATCCCTTTACTATATATGTCAGGTGTCTCATGGTTTCAATACTTTGGTAAAACATTCCCTGATTTTTTCCATGTCTTTACAACTACTGATTTTTCCCATTGATCCGAAGCATATTTTCAAATCAGCATTCTGTTGAGGAGAAATATTTGCAGCCGCTTTTGGGAAACCTTTTTCAAAAACATCTCCATCGAAAACCCCATCTACCAAAATTCCTTTCTTTTCCATGATGCATTTCCAGAAACATAGTACTGGTTCGGTGTATATGTGAGGACGAGCAAAAGCATCAGCTTCAGTTGCCCCCGATATTTTTAAACACTCTGGTGTTTCAGCAGGCTTGTTTGGTGGCGGCGCATCAGCAAATGTGGAAGGAATCTATTTACAAAAAACACACAAATTTTTAGAGAGATACACAAAAGCGTCTACATTTAATGGAAAGGAAATGCTAAATCAACTTATTCCAGTATCAAAAAGGAGTTAAGAGCACGACTTTTAATTTACCTGTTGAGTCAGGACTTGACATAATGGAAACTAACGCCTTTGCTGCACAAAGAGCTATTTTTGAATCTTAACCATCCGCATTTCAGTTTTTATGTGTAATTAAAAATTGTTCTTAATCAAAACCTATCTGAGCTTGGAATAAAAGGTCAATAGGGAAGAACATTAGTATGTGGGTGGAAGAAATTTATAAAATTCGTTACCGGGACATGGTGTATGACTTTTATTAGTTTATCGGAAATAGCATTATCTTAACACTTTTTGAACTTAAAAATAATGGTGTGATTCCATATTTTAATTTTTTAAATGGCGGAAATGATACATATGTATTTCAAAGTACCTTTTGCTACTTCTCTGTTATATTAACCATCTACAAGGTGAAAAATTCCAACCGTTATGTCTTTTAAAGTATTCGCTACGATAAAACAACAATCGCCACCATCCTATTGGAACTGTATGGTAGCAGTTTCTACATTGCTACTACAAAGATCCTGATAAAGTGCAGTACGACTTTTTCTCGCCACTAAGATCCCATTTGCCACTTTATAAGTACATTTATAAAATTGTAAATTTGAACTAAAGGCTAGTTAAAAATTTAATATATGCATACGTTTTGAAGAATAAAATACATTTTCTTTATATCCTGTTTTATATTGAACTACACATATAAATATTTTGATGCTGAAAATATCTTTAAATTATTCTTAAAAATATCGATACTCTAGGTATCAATATTATATTGTGAGTGTTATTCAGTTTGTTCTATTACTTATGTAAAAAATTACAAACTATTACGAATAAAAATATAGTCATGTAACTTAACAATGACTTCTGAAAAATTATGGATTCTCCGGCAACCAATATTTTTGTCCGATACCCAATCAAGGTATCGATATTTGAAAAATCGATTTTATCTATTGACAATTGACATGTAGGTGTAGGTTAAATTAGAATTGTTAGATGGCTTATTGTTGTATGTAATTAACAGATAAATTAAGTTTCGCTTGGTTATTTGCTTTTCTTTCAGTTATCTATAAAAAGTAGATAAAAATCCATCAGACGAATTAATTTGGAAGCCATTTTGTTAAACTTGATGTTACTAAATAGTATAATGATACCATAGGGTAGCGATTTTAAGTATAATTCACTATATGGTGGCGTGTGAAAGAAGCAGCTACTTTCAAGAGAACACAGTCTTCTACTGGGGGTACCCGGGTCCTATGTATGTCACTTAAAGTTTCTTTACTTTTAAGTTCCCTTACTTATTCCAGGTACGTTGCTAGAACCGCTATTTGGAACTATAAAGTACCATATCTTGTAAGTCTCAATTTAGTTCCACAAACTAGTAACTGCCTCAAAGCTTTGCCGTTTCAAAGTAGTAATCTTTTGAAAAGCTATTTTAATAGTAGCCGGGTAGTTCCATTAAATTTAAAAATGTCTTCAATGTGGCGGACCTTTGTTGTAGTCAATTTAAGTAGCAAATAGGTAACTGCTACACTTTTTCAACACCATAAAGTTATTAATCTTTTTATGTTAAAAAATATGTAACAGGTTTGAAGCATTTACTTTTATAAAGTTCCGGTTTCTATAATATCTGTTCCTAATACCAAATGTGTTGCTTGGGTAGAGAATATATTGATAGAGTTTTTGAATTTCTGACTATATCACATCGGCATTACTGCTACAAAGACCTCTGTATTTTACAGAACATATTGGTTACGGGTGTAGTTTTTTATTCTAAAAACTAAATCAATTTATGAAGTACGGCTTGAATATTTTTGGAGTGCTTTCAAAGTTTTCATTCATTTCAAGTCATAATCGAATAGATTTTTTTTTGCTGATTTAACACAAATAGTTCAAGTCATTCCTACAATTAAAATCATATCATTGTTTTGTGACAATTCATGTGATCAATCACATAATGTGAAGGAACTTTAATAGATGCAAATATAAATGGTACACAAATCATAGTACGACACTACGCCGGCAGGTGGCGCATATATTGTGCTTGGGAGTCACTGTGCCAAACGTCGCACTAAGAGCCCAGTACATAACTTTGCTTCGAGTCTGACCACCCTCAAATGTTAGTTCAAGCTTTCGGTAAAGCAGCATTAACTAAATCTAAGACTATATTTTTACGGTTCTTTAAAGAAAACATTAAAATGCATTAAATAAGGAACCAAAAAGTACTTACTGTCGCTATTATGAGTGCAAATACGCAAATAGTCACAAATTTAATCATTGTGGTCAACTTTTTAACCAGGTATATAATAATTCTACTCTCACAAAATTCAATTTATATAAAAAATACTAAATGAGAAAAACAAGTCGATTTCAATCATTGTAGTGCTTCTATTCAAGTATTGTTCAAAATAATTCATGTGGTAATAATGAAGTTCCAAATTTGCTAGGCATTATACTTTTTTGTTACCGTGTAATTTACTTACATATAAATCATGACCTTTTAATTAATATTTCATTAAACGTAAAATGATAATTTACTTATAATTTTTTTAAATTAAGTCAAATTTTAGTACATATTCAATTTTTCTTTTAATAAGAAAATTGCTTAGTTATACATACAGGGTTGGGATAAAGTATGGAACCAAGTAAATATTTTTAAAACGAAACGGACGATATTTATGAAATTTTGTAGGCAAGTGCAATGGGGCAAAATGCATCTGATGTACATTTTTTTGTTAATAATATATTTCCGGTTTAACCGGAAATACACTCAACTTTTTTAATTTAAATGGGATACCCTGTATAGTTTTGTAGATTTTCAAAGAGCTTGTTATTTCTCGAATTTGTACATACTGGTTTAGTGGAAATAATTTGTAAAAACGAGAAATAACTCACTTTTAGTTGTAGATTAAGTACATTTATTTACTTTAGATTATTGAGAATAATAATTTAAATACAATTAATTCAAATGTTCAAAATACTCTCCGTTCATCTCCTGACAATATACCAGCCAATTAACAAATTCTTGAGTCACTCTTTCCAAGACTTCTCCACGTATTAATTCACATTCATCAATAATTTTTTCTCTCAATTCCTGCAAGCATGTTGGTCTTTTAACGTAAACACGTGATTTTAAATAACCCTAAAGAAAAAATCTAATGGACTTAGATTCATTTTGTCCTATTGCACTCACCTACAAAATTTCATAAATATCGTCCGATTCGTTTTAAAGATATTTACTTGGTTCCATACTTTATCCCAACCATGTATATGTATTTAAAGATATAATAAACTTAATTAAATTTTATATTAAATAATTAAATGCCTTACTTTTTTCTTCTCGTATATACGATTTCTATCTTTTCATTTCGTTCAGTTTTTACCAAATGGTTCGCATGCTTCATTGCTTGACTCAACATTTGAGTCAACTACGCTTTTCTATTGTCTTTGCATTCTTTCTCTTCTCTTTTCTTAGTTTTATATTCTATTTTTCAAAAAAAATGTTTTCCTTCCTTTTCAATTTAAATATCCTTTTAAGTTGCATTTTTGTTTTATTATTGGTTCTTGTTTATATTCTATTATTTTTATTCTATTTATCTTTCTCTTTCTCTATTACATTTATTTCCATTTCTTTTTGATTGTCCATTACTAATATGTCACCATAACGCAATGTTCAAACTGTTAAATTTTCGTTTATCTTGTTCTTTTTTATTATATTTTTTCGTATTTCTCAGTTTTTCTATTTCTTTCCAAATTCATTTTCTATCTACTGTGAATAAGATTAGATAGGCTTTTTTTCCTATATCAAATTTTCTTTCTATTACATTTCTAATTATAAACTTATTTTCCTCTTTTCAACGTCCTTCTTCAAAGCCTAGTTTTTTTTCGTGTTGACTTGAGAATTCGTGATTTTAGTAACAAATCTGTTTTGCATAGTATAACCATAACTATTCGATTAAGTTTGCTTAAAAATATTTTATGTAAGTCGTTGAAAAGTTACAATATATTTAGGTATATTCAATAAAAATGCATAATATTCAGCGGCAAACTGCCATTTATTGAGTATTCAATATTACATATTATTAAAAATATGATAAAATTGTGTATAAACATATAATTTGTGCTTACAAAATGTACCTTTTAAAGCGATTGAATGGCAAAAACAAGCTTATAAGAAATAATTTCAACAAATTATTATTCAATGAGTCATATTTTTTCATTATTAATTATTAAATTTCTTTACATATTTTTTGTATAAATATTTTATAAGACGGATTTTTTTACTTCACAAACTTTGTTTATTAACATATTTTTAATAGTTATATTTAGCTTTTTACATGTATAATTAGGTATAATAGATTGTTAATTTTAAAATATCACATATTTCTTTATGGAATGTTCAAAGGATTATTATTTAATAATACTATTTATTATAAATGGAGTTTGGCTTAAATTTAGCAGATACATCTTTTATTAAATGTCCTATTTTTTGTGATTTAATATTACCAATCATAAATGATGTTTATTTCCAAACAATTTATATAATTATTTTAGGGAACCAAAAGTAAAAAAAATATTTTTTGACTAGCTATCCTTTTCATTCTTATTAGTTGACATAACTCTTAAGAGAGCAAAAGAGTTATAGTTAATTGTACTTTTTTTTAATAGAATAGGACATTTTTTTAGAATAAATTACAATTAATAGTTTCAGTAATGTTACCAAACTAAAAAGCAACTGGGCAACGAGTGGGGTCATTATAACATTACGGAAAATATTCTATCAATTAAAAAAACAAAGGTAAAGAAAAAGCTTATTTAATTTTAAAACTAACATTTCAGAATTTGTTTAAACTAAAATACGAACAATTTGTAATAAAAAAAGCAAACATTTTATTATACATATAACAATATTATTAATGTTTTATACAAATTTTAAAATTTACTTACTAATATTAATAATAAACAAAGTTTGTTTTTAGCCTTATAATATGGAAAAATTATTAATATCTCACTGTTTTTATTAATTTACAACAATATATTTATTCAACAGTCTATAAAAGCCATCCCAAATATTGGGACCATCAATTTTCTTTGACATTGTTATTTCGCCATAATCCAAAATAGCGGGAATAAAGTTTTAATAAATAAACCTAGTTCTCTTTAGTATGAATCAAGCTAAACAATAGATTGAAGAAAAGTAGTTTTACAAGTAATATGTGTTACTAATGATATTTTTGGATAAAGAATCTTCAGTTACTCTATGGTCCCTTGTTAAAAAAAAACGAAATCTATAAGAATTTTCTTAGTGCAGAAAAAAAGTGGTTTAATAATTTTGAAAATTGTTCAGAACCTTAAAATATGTTTTTCAACGGTCGCGCCCAAGACGTCGGTTTCAATTTAGTGGAATAATTTTCCATTTAGTACAACAAAGTTTTGTTGTGTGATCAATCTTGAACAAATTACAATGTTTGGACATATGATCAATTATTTAATAAAATTATAACGAAATGTTCTGTAGTTCTCTCTATACCTGTATGCACAAAACAATTATTTGGAAGACTGCAAAGCAACTCAAAATATTTTAAAAAAGCATAACTTACAGAAACGTTAAAAAACCTCAATAGTTAATCAAAAGTCACTAAGTCGTTCTACTATCTTATTTCGTTATATACAACTTTATTATTTAAAGATTTGGTAAACAATGTTATATCAATTGCTGAAAAAGCTAATACTTTAAATTCTAAGGGATCAACGAAGATAATTTTTTACTTCGAAACAAATTTTGATTATAAATTTTATAAATGGAAGGATATTATTCATTTATTAGTGCTAACTTTTAGTGTTACTTTATCGTCTGTGTTTTGAGGTGGACGTTGAACGTCAACTTTGTTGTCATTTTTTTTAAAACATACTTTAATGGTTATTTTTGATGCTGGGTTGCAAAATGTCATTCTTGCTTTTGGGAACGAAAGTTTTTTTGCAAGGAGTAGCGAACAAAAGATCATTCTAGAAGGTAAAAGAATTTCGTAATCGAGTATCAAACAACATTTTCTCGAAAACCGTATCACAGTTGAAAAACTACTGAAACTGTAAGGTTAAAATTTACAATTATTTTATTTGAGATATATTTCCATCTAGAATTTTCTACAGAATTTTTTTTACATTTTACATTTTGGATGTAAAAGAATTTTACGTTGTGTAGACCAAAACCAAACCATCCTCATTGGAATCTACCAACCTATGTTAAGTTACAGCATTTAAAGTGACTGTATGCCTTTGGTCACTTCACCATAAAACTCCAATGGAACAAAGAGCTAATATTAAACTTTGTTTCAATTTCAGAAATATTTGAACAAATAGTATTGGCAGTAGCAGTAACAGTGGCAATAATTGGTTTGTTTTAGAATGAAGGAGAAACAATTGTCATAAGAATATTATAAATTTTGTCTGTAGTTCAACCATACCGAATTCGTTGACTCTTTTCTACCTTTTCACCTTCGCTGCAACTATGCCCAATGGAGATGATATTTTATCTTATACACGTGTGTTCGAGCATTATATTAAAAAGCCGGTTCCAGAACGGTTGTGATGATGACCCAAAGTATGGTCGACCACAAAACAAACACCGCGATGGGTTTAGGAAAACAGTGCTTGAAATGATTATACAACCAAAGAAATTATACACGAAATTTTTACACAAGTTTAACCACATAGAAAGTCTGTGCTCAATTTGTTGTTATTTATAAGTGGTGGTGAGTAATGAATGAGATAAGACTTAATGATGAAAGTCACGATCGTCCAACAAAACGACAAAGTACTACGTGGAAATCTCCCGGTGTTCCCAAATTGAAACAGAATTTAAGAGGGAAGTCAATGTCAATGTTTTATTATTCCGTTATTTTTCATTAAAACCAAACTCAGAACAAACCGAAAACATTATAGACGAATACCAATGTGCGTTTAAATACAGAAGTCACCTGATGGACCAAATTTTCACGTTGACCCAACTAAAAAAGATAAATTTTATAAAGTTTTAGAAGAAGCAGAAGTCATAACATGAAAAATAACTTATTAATTTTATTCTTTAAAGAAAATGACAAAAAGTTTGAAGTATCTCTTTTTCTTATACTGGGTGTTGTTTTCAGGTCAAAAACATTTTGTCTGATGGGCAAGATGAGCCTATAATATTATACAGAGTGGACCAAAAGTCTGGAAACGGCCAATTATCTCGTAAATCGTTAGTCCGAATTCTACAAAATTTGGGATACGGAGATTCCAGATTTGACATTTGCAATTTTGCTAGATTTGCCGTTTCTCTGATATTATTAGTCACTTTGAATTTTTAAATACATCACCATGTATATTCAGTCATTTTTGGAATCTTCTCTTAAATACGAGTTCAACCATATGAAACACTTATGATTTTATGTAGTATTGAGGAATGGATTGGTAGACGAGGAAGTATTGAATGGCCTCCATGTTCGCCTGATTTCAATCCCAAAGATTATTTTTATTGGGGATACTTGAAAAATTCAGTTTCCTACAGTTTACTAAACCAGCAAGTCTTGCAGAGCTAAGGCAACGAATTATAGATGAATCTCGATTAATTTCTAGACAATCATGGAGAAATATGGTAGACGCATTCTACCATCGATTCAGGTACTGTCAACTCACAAATGGAGCACATTTTGAACACTTGATTAAGTAATCATTATTTTAAAAATGTTGTAATCTTTCAATTGTTGAAATAGTTGAAAATAGTTTGTAATAAAAAATTTATTGAGACAATCAGGCGTTGCTAGACTGTATAAAATTATAGGTGTTACATATGGTTGAACTCATATTGAAGAGAAGATTCCCAAAACGACTGAATATACAGGGTGATATATTAAAAAACCAAATTTACTAATAATATCAGAGAAACAGCAAATCTAGCAACATTGCAAATGTCAAATCTGGAATCTCCGTATCCCAAAATAGGCTTATCCCAAATTTTGTAGAATTCAGACTAGAAATTTAGGAGATAATTGGCCGTTTCCAGAAATTTTGGTCCATTCTGTATATTGTTTCCATAGTACGTGTTTTTTATACAAGGACAGTTCGGAATGTACATGGCCTTACATTTTTTCTTACGTGAAACGTGGCACCACGAAGCGATATATTTATTAATGTTCAAACTAGAGACCTAACTTTGTATTTTTGAAAATATTGACGTTTTAAAACTATTGTAATACTCCATGGTACAAAACTAACACTGGATATAGTTCATATTGTAATGTAATACTATCGAGTAAAATTGTGCAAAATATGGGATTTTCATGGTAACGTGTTCATAATTTAAACTGAGAAACTAGAATTAAGAAAAATTGTGTCGTGCTTACAGACTTCCGCTTAAGAGCATATTTTTACAATAATTTAGTACATCACTTACTCCTTAACATTCACGCCTAAAATCTATTTCAATAATTCAAACTAATTTGTGATATCAGTTTAAAAAATATGTTCAAATTCAATGAAACATACAAAAATTTTTCTTCATTTTTTTCTGTTATGCCATAAACTTTCCCAATGAGAAAAGTTGGCTTCGATCAAATTTGAATTTTATTTCTTCTCGTGTTGCCAGCAACAGACAAGTACACTTTTCCAACTAGCTATAAAGACCGCATTTAGATAATGCTATGTTCTGGTGACCAGTTTGATTGTCTCACAGTATTGTTAGTAGCCAGTAGAGATGGATCTAGGTACTACCAAAATCGTAAGACTGTCAAACCGTTATTTTAAGGCGGCGTATACATGCTAAAATAATACAGAAAACGCGAAAATGTTTTCGAAGGTACTAGCTACATGTCAAATTTGATTAGATTTTAATGAACAATTTAGTAGTAAATAGAATAATCCATAGGTTTTCTCTTCGAGTTCATTTTAGCGCGCTAAATTGGATGCGTCAAAATAACAAAGAACTGGGTTTTTTAGATATAAATTCCCTTTCGTACAATAATACAACATCTTTTTTAAATCTTATGTATATAATTAATTAAAAAAAAACAGTAAGTAAAAACAGTTTATCTAGTAATTTGTTTAGGTAATTATTATTTTTTATGTTTCTTCGGACTGCCTAATGGAGAATCCTGTAAAAAATAATCATTTCATAAAAATATAATTTAATTATGAGACAACAGAAATACAAAGAAAAGATTAGAAAAACTCAAATTAATGTTATCATCTTAGATTATAGAAATATAAATAAGAAATGTACATAGTAGAGCTTTCCCTTCTCCATTTTCCTCTTCCCCCTTTTTCTCTTACCCGCCAAAGAGAACGTGTATTTATATTATCTTGACTGGTAAAGTTTGTAGATGTTAGAAAATTTTTGTTTTTGTTTAATCTTATTATATTACAAAATGTCGTGTTGTTTTGTACGAAGTATTTAATTAAGACCAACATGGTGTCCAATAAAATAAAACTGGAAATATTTTAATAAAAATAATAATAATAATAATAATATTAATAATAATAATAATAATAATAATAATAATAATAATGTATTGAATGTGTTGAAGAGGTTATTAAACATATTCAATATTTGAGAAATGCTTGTTACAATTTTATTGTCTATTTTAATTTCGATAGGTTTTTCTGTTTCCATTTTTTGTGTAATTTCCGATACCACATTCTAAGTAGCTTTGTTTTTATTAACTGATTAAAAAAATTGTTTTTGGTAGAATTATTTTTTTAATTTTCTTTATTAATTCTTTATGTCGCTCTTTTGAATATAAATATATTTCATGGAATTCGGGATTGTTTATTTTTAAGTAGTTTGTATGTTTTAGATTATTGCTAGATTTAAATTAGTCATTATTAAACCATTTTTTATTTGATGTCTACAAAAAAAAATTTTAGGCAAAAAATATTAATATGGTAATAGAAAATGTCAAAAAAGTAATAGAATACTAGGTCTATGTCAACTACTATATTGTAATGATGGGACCAATCTTCATGTACCATTTTTGTCAATAATATAACTAATGGTAGAATCACCTACATAAATAAAAATATTACCAACGGGTTTAACTTTTAGCTTACTAACACTAGCGGGCTATTTTACTTTACAAGTTAAATTTAATTCGGCACAATATGCTAAAACACATGACCATGTGACACGCTTTCAGAACAAGTTTTAGGTTTCTAAAGTTAGTTGATTATGTATAGCAGCAATTTTTTTTGTTAAAACTGTTTTTTCTAAAGCACTTTAATAATGAGTGACATCAATTTTAAATAACCGCGTGCTATAAGGATTTGCTTCAGACTTAGGCATACTGCAACGAAAACGTTTGCAAAACTTTCGGTACTTCAAGGCATTTTTAGAAGGAAGATCATCAGTTAATGATGAACCACACAGAAGAAGATCTTCAACTGAAAAATTGATGAAAATGTCGACAGAATCCAGAATTCTGTGCATTTAGACCGTCGGTTGAATTTGGATCACATTACTGTTCAACAAACTTTATTTAATAAATTGCAGATGATAAAATGGTTCCAAAAATTCTTTCCCAAAACCAAGAGGACGTCAGAAGGAAAAAGATCCTCAACTTTTGAAATCAATTGAGAATGCCCCCATTTGGCTGTTTAAGTACAAACAGGAAACCTAGCGCAAAAGCATGGAATAGCACACTTCAATGTTTACAGAATCCAAAAAATAAGAATGAGCAAGTCGAAGATCAAATGCATGCTGATTTGCTTTAGGACATTGTACATAAAGAGAAAAAGCTCATGCTCAAGAACAATTAGGTCACGCAGCAACTTCAATAAACCAGTTATTGGCCATTAAAGGTATTGCTATAGCTCCTTAGCCTCTTTATTTGCCTAACTTGGGTTCATGCGACTTTTTCCTGGTCATCTCGCGGTTTTAGATATTCTTGACGGATAGTACAGATAATTAACGCTTAAATGCAGATCCTCTACAAAATCAATTCTCAGTTTTCAGACAAAATCTAAATCACTAAAAACCTCCTGATATATTATTAGGTGTAATGGGTGACACAAAATTAATTTGTCTGTAGTTAAGTAATTGAAATTCTAGCCTTGATGGCCTCCAGGGAATTAATCCTATTATAAAAAATACAAAAAAATAAATTTAATTTATTTGAAGGTATTAATAAATAAATACTATTTCCATGACTGAGATGAGTTTAACAATTTTGTAATAAACGCCAAACAACTTAATTAGGATGGCAGTCGAATTACGATGTTGACGAAATATTTTTGCAGGTTTTTTTATTTGGAGAGAGTTTTTGTTATTTCGCAAGTTTTCAAGATGGGTAAAAAAAGCTCTACTAAAGAAGTATATTTAAATTTGATTTCTGTAAGAAAAATTAATCGAAACAGTAAGTTAAATAATCAAAGTAAAATTATTTTTAACATTATATTTTGATGTGAAATCATGAAAATAGTAGATTATCGGAAAACAATTCAGTCTCTATAGGGAGTACTTATTATTCAGAAAACAAGCGCCAGGTATGTTTATTTATTTTTCTAATAAGTCTTCGAGAAAAAATTGATATCCAGTATCTAGGTACATAAATACCTTCAATAATATTTTATGCAATATGATGGCATACAATTCTAATTGTTTACAATAATAAATTTTGTGATATTAAAAGATTCACTATACTCGTAATTTGCTCTTTCTTTATTTATTAAAATTTATTACTTTGATTTTAGAAGAGCAACTGTCGATAAAATGGATGCCCAATTATTTTCTGAAGAATTAGTGTGAATACGGACAATATAAATGAAACCACTAAAATAATAAAATAATAACTAAAATAAAACACTAAAATTTTTTAGATAATCCAAATGATGAAAAAATTACAAACATTTGTTTATAATTGCCTGGTAGATACAAGAGTTCCAAGAGGGTTTCTATTCTCAATTTTGAGTCACTAAGCCTTTTTGTTATTATCATTATTCTGATGTATCCTATATGACACATATTTGTAACATCAATAACCGCCATACATATTTTTTCTTTGAATATTCAATACGACAATCACTTATGATTTGACTGAAAAATACTGGTTTTACTAAAAGAAAGTTTAATTTCTACCAATATTTAAGTAAAAAACATCCATTTTTATTAAAGTTTGAAAAAACTATTACAATTTACATTAAAAAAGACCCATTTTTATTGAAATTTAACGAAAAATTGTTGGTTTTAATTCAAATTTGACTGAAAAATACTATATTTACTAAAAGAAAGTTTAATTTCTACCAATATTTAAGTAAAAAACATCCATTTTTATTAAAGTTTGATAAAACTATTACAATTTACATTAAAAAAGTACCATTTTTTTTTAAATTTAACGAAAAATTTTTGGTTTTAATTCAAATTTGACTGAAAAATACTGTATTTACTAAAAGAAAGTTTAATTTTTACGAATATTTAAGTAAAAAATATCCATTTTTATTAAAGTTTCATAAAATTATTACAATTTGCATTAAAAAAGACCCATTTTTATTGAAATTTATCGAAAAGTTGTTGGTTTTAATTCAAATTTGACTGAAAAATACTGTTTTTACTAAAAGAACGTTTAATTTCTACCCAGATTTAAGTAAAAAACATGCATTTTTATTAAAGTTTGATAAAACTATTACAATTTACATTAAAAAAGACCCATTTTTATTGAAATTTAACGAAAAATTGTTGGTTTTAATTCAAATTTGACTGAAAAATACTATATTTACTAAAAGAAAGTTTAATTTCTACCAATATTTAAGTAAAAAACATCCATTTTTATTAAAGTTTGATAAAACTATTACAATTTACATTAAAAAAGTACCATTTTTTTTTTAAATTTAACGAAAAATTTTTGGTTTTAATTCAAATTTGACTGAAAAATACTGTATTTACTAAAAGAAAGTTTAATTTTTACGAATATTTAAGTAAAAAATATCCATTTTTATTAAAGTTTCATAAAATTATTACAATTTACATTAAAAAAGACCCATTTTTATTGAAATTTAACGAAAAATTGTTGGTTTTAATACAAATTTGACTGAAAAATACTGTATTTACTAAAAGAAAGTTTAATTTCTACGAATATTTAAGTAAAAAATATCCATTTTTAGTAAAGTTTGACCGATAAGCTCTATAAGAATGTTAGAGAGCATATAAAGATTTTCTTGGTACAGTCGATGTACAGGAATTTGTTCATCCTACATTGTAAACTGTTTCTATAATCTAAGGATATAACAACATGCACTGTTCAATTTCCAGACATTTACGAACATCTACATTAGATACTA